>JAFEMN010000069.1:0-371376 GCA_018801565.1 Epichloe coenophiala
AAGGAAGGCTGCACGCCGCATGATTCAACGGGGAGATCAGGCGGCCTGCGTGATGCTGGAGCGTCAGAGCGCCAGAGCGCCATGCACATCACCTCGGTTCCACCAAAAATATTGCTCGATGCCTGCCGAAAAAAAGACCAGCTTGCTTGAACAACGCACGCCGAATCCATCATCTTCGAGTTGCTGCATTTAATATGCATGTCACCTCGTGTCTCTCAGCAGTTGCTGCGCGCAGAAGGACGCAGAAGGACGCAGAAGGACACAGAAGGACCCAAAAGGCCACCGGCGGCTCACCTTCCCCCGCAATGGCCTGTCGACGTGGACTTGTTCCTTCAGAATCCTCGCTGCTGCGGGTGCGAGCGCCAGTGCAGTGCCAGTGCAGTGCCAGTGCAGCGCCAGTGCAGCGCCAGTGCCAGACAGTGCCAGACAGTGCTGGCATGACGGCGGCGCAGGCAGGCACGCAGGTGCGCTGCTGCCAGGCGGCTGGAGCTCCTGCGCTATTTGGATAACAACATTGAACACTGAATGAACATTGAATGCACCCACCAACTCCCATCAGTCACTCCCCGCCCCCCCTGTTCGCACCTGCCTTCTATCCCTGCCCACTGCAGCTGCAGCAAGCAAACGACTTGCCCCGAAAAATATTTCAGATTCGCGACTCCTGACCTTTCGCTTTCGCCCCTTTCCCTTCTTCTTCATCACATAAACATCAGCCAAATTTGTGACTCCGCGCAACGCACCGCCGTCTGTCTATTTCAATCTCCATCTAGGGCACGAAGCTACCCTGACCAATCTCCTCCCTCATTGCAACAGAGTGCAATCCACGAGCTTTATCAACCCATCTTGCTCTTTCGGACGTCGCTTTTCGCACAAGCCCAACGTTCGAAACGTCATATCCCCCAAAAGACTCTCACAGTCAATAATCCTCCATCCAACCATCAAAATGTCTGCTACCAACGTGGAGAAGCCCACTGACGCTGCTGTCAATGACGTTGCAAACGCTCTGAGCAATACTTCAATCAGCCCTGCCGATGACAAGGCCGCCGCCAACGAGGCCGCCTCGGCTAGCGCTGCGGAAGGCCGCCGCCTTTACATTGGCAACTTGGCCTACGCGACAACTGAGGGGGAGTTGAAGGACTTCTTCAAGAGTTATCTTGTGTAAGTACTTTCAATAGTTTGCATACACTTGCACCAGAGTTGTCACGACCGCTGTCATCGTCGTCGGCCTAGTCCACTGAGTGCTTGCGTCAGCATCACCACAGGCCACGTGCCCCATTCTGACCTTTCCCCCATTTACTTTATGTCTACGACGCGTTGCTGACCACCGCTCTCCCCTTGCAGTGAGTCTGTTTCGATCCCTAAGAACCCTCGCACCGACCGCCCCGTTGGCTACGCCTTCGTAGATCTGTCCACTCCCTCGGAGGCTGAGCGTGCTATTGCTGAGCTCTCTGGCCAGGAGATTCTCGAGCGCAAGGTCTCTGTCCAGCTTGCCCGCAAGCCTGAAACTGCTGCTGAGAAGAGCGAAGGTGCCAATGGTGAGGGTTTTGGTGCTGAGGGCTCTCGCCGTCGTGCTTCTGGCCGTGGCCGTGGCCGTGGTCGCGGCCGCGGAGGACGTGGAGCTCGAGGTGGCCGTGCTGGCGTGAGTAACTCCTCAATTTTGATGTCGTATCAAGTTGGCGCGTGCATACAGTAACGAATCTTCTTAAACAGGACGCCGGCGAGGAGAAAAAGGACGGCGAAACTGCTGCCACTACAACCGCCGCCACTGAGGCCGCCACTGCCCCAGCCGATGCTGAGGGCAACTCTGAGGTTCAACCATTGAAGGACATCACAAATCAAATTCAGAACAAGACTGACTCGAATACAAAGACCAAGAACCAGGCTCGTCCCCAGCGCGAACGCCGCGAGCGCGGCCCCCCTGCCGATGGAGTTCCTTCCAAGACCAAGGTCATGGTTGCCAACCTCCCCTACGACCTGACCGAGGAGAAGGTGAGTCGTGTTCATGCCCATAACGGTTGCACCGTACAGATGCTAAAATGTCCCACGTCCAGCTTGTTGAGCTATTCAAGGCATACGAGCCTTCCTCTGCCAAGATTGCCCTCCGACCTATTCCCCGATTCATGATCAAGAAGCTTCAGGCCCGTGGTGAGGCCCGCAAGGGCCGTGGTTTCGGATTCGTTACCCTTGCGTCTGAGGAGCTGCAGCAGAAGGCTGTCGACGAGATGAACGGCAAGGAGATTGAGGGCCGTGAAATCGCTGTCAAGGTTGCTATTGACAGCCCCGACAAGACTGATGAGGAGGCCAACGCTCCTCTGGAGGAGAAAAAGGAAGCTGAGGCCGCCCCTGCCACTACCGCTGCCTAGGTGCTTGGCATGTCTTCTTTTCTAGGCAGAGGTTACGCTAGATGACTAGGGACGTTTCCCTGCCTGAATGAGATTTATTACGACGTTTTTTCACTTTTTTTTTTTCTTTTCAATCCATATTACTTATGGTAGATTTTTCGTCGACTCTCTATTTTGGCGGGCAAGTAATTATGGGTAATGCGCCATGTACCTGGCGGATAGCATCGCATAGTTTATGAGTTGAGGCTTGACATGGTGGAAATTGCAGCAGGACTCTCTAGGTGGCATTTCTTTTTTTGATGAGTCCTCGAAATTTTCATCACTGGGAAGAAAACCATTCAAGGCCTAGTATCGAGGAAGAACTGCACACGTATCGCTATTCTAAAAGCCATCTTGGTCAATGTGGTTCTGGCTGTGGTCACTGGGACAGATAGTCTTTTAGTCTTAATTCTTTTTATGCCAAATCTTGGGGAAAAGAAAAATGTGTAGTCTTCGTCGTCGTCACCGTGAGCATGCTTCACATGTTGTTGGTGAAAATGAGCACCAGCCAAGACAGCAAGCACGTAATAAACCCCCCCCCCTCCTCCCACTGTACTTTGTACCTACTCTGGGGTTTGAGGCTGGGGTTGCCCCGCCCACAAGCCAGCGTGTTTCGTGCATGGAAAGTCAGTCACTGACCGACCATGCATCCTCCCTGGAAGGACGGCGCCGAGCGGCGCATGCCACAGCTTCCAGTCTTTTCAAAACAACGTGGCACCAATCTCTGTTCCTGAATCCATAACGCCCAAAAGACGCCGTCCTGACCAAACTGCATCTCTTACCGATTTTCACTCACTTCTCCCACCAGCCTCTGCGGCGCAAGGCCGGGAACAACACAATGACGTCCAAGGCCATGTGGGAGGTTGATCCCGAGACTAGGTCCAAGGTATGCAGCCGGCATGCTCCCGCTACATCTTCTCCGGAGCCTGTCACCGGGAGGCCATGTCCGTCATAACTTGCCGTTCTTGCCGCTCTCCCTTCGACCTTGGCGTATGCTAATGGCTGCCTGTGTCTAGCTCGCCGCTCTCCAAAAAGAATCGAGAAACAACATTTGCTGTGATTGCGGTGCACCCTCACCGCAATGGGCGTCCCCCAAGTTCGGCATCTTCATCTGCCTCTCATGCGCGGGCGTACATCGTGGCCTCGGTGTCCATATTTCCTTTGTTCGCAGTATCTCCATGGACGCTTTCAAGGCGAGCGAGATTGAACGTATGCGACTGGGAGGCAACGAGGGCTGGAAGAAGTTCTTCGAGGAGCACGAGGATACAGAGATGCGAGGCATTGCCTGGGACGATGCAACCATTGCCGAGCGCTATAGTGGAGAGGTTGGCGAGGAGTGGAAGGAGAGGTTGTCTTGCAAGGTCGAGGGGAGGGACTATGTTCCGGGGGAGAAGAGGCCGGTTGCAGCGACCCCAGCGATCAAGGCTGCATGCTCACCTGCTCCCGGAGCCCAAAGATCAGGGTCGAGAACTGGAATACCCTTGATGCACTCGACAAGTCGAAGCCAGAGTCCTGGCAGAACAGGTGGTGGTGGACCTGGAGGCAAAGTCAAGGTGGACGACAGGTATTTTTCGAAATTGGGTGCCGAAAACGCTTCTAGATCGGAAGCCCTTCCTCCTAGTCAGGGCGGAAAGTACGCTGGTTTCGGAAACACACCTGCTCCTACGCCGACAAGTCAGGGTGGGATTCCAAATCTTGAGGATCTTCAGAAGGACCCCGTGGCGGCATTGACCAAAGGCTTCGGATGGTTCGCATCGACGGTGACCAAGACGGCCAAGACAGTGAATGACGGCTATATTCAGCCCACTGCGAAGCAGGTATGATGAGCTTATACTACCATGTCCTTCCTCAGCGGCTTCGCCACTCTCCCGGACTTTTCTTGAAATCCGGCTAACATCTTTCTTGAATAGATTGCGGACGGTGATTTTGCCAAGCAAGCCCAACTGACAGCTGCGCAACTCGCCAAACAGGCTCAAATGGCGGGCAAATCTGCCCAAGATGGCTTCAGCCGCTTCGTGGAAGGTAACGACGGTCACAAGAGGAATGCACCGCTCGACGAGAGCCGCAAGGACTTTTGGGACGACTTCTCGAGCTTGGCAGAGCAGAAGAGGCAGGCCAATAGCTCGATTGGGACCAGTGCGATGGGCATGGGTAAAAGAGGGGGAGGGGGAGGGGGAGGGCCAGCGGCTAAGCAGCAGGATGGTTGGGATGACTGGTGAAGAAGAAAACGCAAGTACATGATGGGGGATTTGGAGTTGACGGTCGACGACGAGATATATCTACTCGGGGTGGGGGAATTTCAGTAAGTCGCTCATAAATTAATTTAATAAAAACTATAATCAAAGCCCTTATAAAAAATATAAGAGAGGCCTAGATGAACGGTGTTTTGCTGCCTCCGTGGAATATCAACGGGGATGTTTGTCGAGCCACAAGTAATGCGGACAGTTGCGAAGGATGTATACGGGCTTGTCATGGTGTCTTGTAGGTGCGAATAGGGTCCGATTACTTGTAAGAAGCACTTTATAAACCCTGCCTCGAGATGCAATTTTCAATCAAAATATCTCTCTTTGTCATCTGCATTGTCCTGAACAGCATTCAAAACATGCCTTACTGCTGTCATTCCCGCCCGAGCTCCGAGTCAAGCTCCACAAAAAGTCTGGTGCTTGCGATCACGTGACTCGGATGGCCGAGGATCCAGCCGGTCTTAGACGGGGAGCACTCGGGCAATTTCATGACGGGGCAGCCATCCAACTGTTCTGCAAAAGGAGCCATTGATCTCTGCCGTCGTCATGTCTGCTCTCAGGATCCTCGTACCCATCAAAAGGGTCATAGACTATGCTGTATGAAGGACTCTGCATCTACCAAACGGCGCCTGTCCTTGCTCAGAAAACTAACAACCACGCCACCATCCCATCCAGGTCAAACCCAGGGTCAACAAAGCCCAAACTGCGGTTGAAACCGCCGGCGTCAAGCACTCCATGAACCCGTTCGACGAGCTCTCCGTCGAAGAGTCGGTCCGCATCCGCGAGAAGAAGCGAGCGCCCGGCGGCGTCGAAGACATCTGCGCCATCTCCGCGGGTCCCGCCAAGGCCCAAGACATCCTGCGAACCGCAATGGCCATGGGCGCCGACCGTGGCATCCACGTCGAAGTCAAGGAGGGCGACGACCTCGAGCCCCTCACCGTGGCCAAGCTCCTCAAGAAGGCTGCCGAGGAGCAGAAGAGCAACCTCGTCCTCCTGGGCAAGCAGAGCATCGACGACGACGCCGCCCAGACCGGCCAGATGCTCGCCGGTCTGCTGGGCTGGCCGCAGGCCACGCAGGCGAGCAAGGTCGAGTTCGGCGAGGGCGACTCGGTGACGGTGACCAAGGAGGTGGATGGTGGCGTGGAGAAGATTCGCGCGAGGCTGCCCATGGTTATCACGACGGATTTGCGACTGAACGAGCCGAGATACGCTAGCTTGCCCAACATCATGAAGGCCAAGAAGAAGAAGCTGGAGAAGAAGACGTTGCAGGACTTTGGATTGGAAAATGAGAAGCGCTTGAAGGTTCTCAAGGTTACGGGTGAGTTTCGAGTTTTGTCATGATGCTATTTCTACTTTGGGAGTTTGGCTCTTTTTTTTTTTTCGGGAAACCCGTCGTCTTTTACTTGTTGCTGCACTGCACATTGTTATTATGCTAATGATGTGTGCAGAACCTGCGCCGAGAGAGGGCGGTGGCAAGGTGGAAGATGTGGACGGCTTGATTAGCAAGTTAAAGGAGCTGGGTGCGTTGTAGGTGTGCAGTGGGCTGGACATGGGAACGTTTGTAAAAAGAAGACATGGAACTGATGGACTGGAATGAATTGGAATGCATGATCCATCGCTTGAAGACACTAGATCAGATGGCACAGGAGTGAGGGCTGCTTTTTGATTCACTGTGGAGGGATGGCTAGATGTCGTCAGAGTTGATGATTTGGTCACAGGGTTACACTGCCAAATAGTGGTGGATTGGCTGCTGTGTGTTGTGCAACAACATTCGGATTACAACATACGAATTATAAGTTACACGTGGTGAAGCCCATGCAGTGGCGTGGCTCCTCTTTTGGGACGAGGCGGACTGCGGTACCGACGATATCGGCTATTGTTGCTCATGGGCCATGGATGCGGCTCGAGGTTCCAGGCAGGCAGGCACCCCACAACAGACAATACAGCGCCATGTCCAGTGACAATAGCAGCGGGCGTCGGGGCGCCCAGATGAACACGGGGGGCCTGATAGGCCAATCAGCTCGCGCCGTTTGTCTGTCACAGAGTTTCCTAGTCCAGGCATTTAGTGTGCCCCGGTCCCGCCCAGGTCACACCTTTCTCCTTCTTTCCCCGTCACCGGCTCCTCCAGTTTCCTTCTTCCTCTTCCTCCCCCTCCCCCCACGGTCAATCCAGGCAGAATCCTCACGTATTAACACGCAAGCAAACCAGGAATTACAACTTCTTGATCAACCCCATCTCCACAGAGTGCTTTTGCACCTCGACTCTTGCGTCACGTTGACCAGCTTGCTTTGAATCCGCCCTTATGAACGGGCGCCCGTCAGTCTTCACCTCTCAGGTATGTGCCGCAATCGGCTGGTCCCGTGGCTTTTTTTTTTTTCTTCTCCCCTCTCTCCCCTGCTCCCACATTGTACGTTCGCCCGCTACCAGCAAGGTGGACTATTGCTTCCGAGGCGGGAAACCTCAACACGCTGGACTCTCTTCCTCGATTCCCCTTGTTCACTTTTCCTCAAGTCCAGAACAATGGGCACTGTCCCTCATTGGCTCTGACCCTGGTTTCCCAATCGATATTCGCGTTCAATTCGCTTCGTGACGACTAGTATATATACTGACGCGTTCGTTACTACAGGATTATCTCTCTGGTTCGTTTGCATTGACTCACCGCCATTCGCCAATGTAAAATTTGGCCCTCACTACTATGATCAACTTCTAACCTTACTCTCACTCTTGTGCAGACCACCTCTGGAAGTCTCAATCATCATAGATTGCCTTCCTAGACCTTGACACCCAATTGCCTCTTTTCTGTCATCATCTATTGCCAACCACCAATCCCGACTCGGTTGCCATGTTCTCTCGACTGGCAATCAATCTGGCCAAGCCGGCTGCTAAGCCCGCCGCCCTCCGCAGCCAGGCTCGATTTGTTTCTCAGAAGACCGCCGGAAGCACTGGCAGGAAGATTCCTTTCAACTCGTCCCGGGCTACCACCCCTGCCGAATCGGTCCCAGCCACATTGACTATTCGAGACGGCCCCGTCTTCAATGGGACGGCCTTTGGTGCCAATGCCAACGTTTCGGGCGAAGCGGTCTTCACCACCTCTCTCGTGGGATACAGCGAATCCATGTCTGATCCGTCCTACCGTGGACAGATCCTGGTCTTCACCCAGCCACTGATCGGCAACTACGGCGTGCCTTCGACCGAGCGTGACGAGTACAACCTTCTCAAGTATTTCGAGTCCCCGCACCTTCAGTGTGCCGGGGTCGTCGTGTCCGATGTGGCTCTGCAATACAGCCATTGGACCGCCGTGGAAAGTCTCGGCCAATGGTGCGCTCGTGAGGGCGTGCCTGCCATCTCTGGCGTGGACACGCGCGAGATTGTCACATTTCTTCGTGAGCAGGGTTCCTCGCTTGCCCGAATCTCCATCGGTGAGGAGTATGACGCCGACGAGGACGAGGGCTTCACCGATCCGGGCCAAATTAATCTCGTTAAGCGCGTGAGCACCAAGGCCCCCTTCGTTGTCGAGTCCCCGGGAGCCAACCTGCACGTCGCTCTGATCGACTGTGGTGTCAAGGAGAACATCATCCGCAGCTTGGTCAGTCGTGGCGCCTCCGTCACCGTCTTCCCTTACAACTACCCTATTCACAAGGTTGCCGATTACTACGACGGCGTCTTCATTTCAAACGGTCCCGGTGACCCAACTCACTGTCAGGACACGGTCTACAACCTCGCTCGTCTGATGGAGTCCTCTTCCATGCCCATCATGGGAATCTGCCTCGGCCACCAACTTCTGGCCCTGGCCGTTGGCGCCCGCACCATCAAGCTCAAGTATGGTAACCGAGCTCACAACATCCCCGCCCTGGATTTGACCACTGGCCAATGCCACATTACCAGCCAGAACCATGGCTACGCCATTGATGCGAGCACCCTGCCCAGCGACTTCAAGGAGTACTTTGTCAACTTGAACGACGGTAGCAACGAAGGCATGATGCACAAGACGCGACCCATCTTCTCCACCCAGTTCCACCCCGAAGCCAAGGGTGGTCCCATGGACAGCGCTTACCTCTTCGACAAGTATTTGGATCAAGTCCGCTTTGCCAAGAGCACGGCCAAGGTCTACAAGGACAATACTCCCACGCAGTTCATGCTCAACGTCCTCAGCAAGGAGCGTGTTGGTGTTGAGCCCACGCCTTTGGCTAGTGCTGCGTAGACACTGCACCGGTGGGTGCTTTGCAGGCGACGAGAAGGAGGGAGGGCCAGGCGTTTATTGTGTTTTTTATGGTTGGTTTAATGGAATTGGTCGTCATAGTTGCAAGATGTATGGCCAAACCAGACGTGACGCGTCACGTCCAGGAAGCCAAAAAAATAAAAATGAAGTGTTCATACAAGGTTGGCATGTCTCTGTCGTGCGATAGATACAAGAGCGAGACGTTGCTGTCTCTGAAGCTCTTTGCGAAGCAGTTTCTCAAGCGGACCAAATGGAATGAATGGCAGGAGCCCACACATCCACCACCTACAATCCCGTGCAAGTCAGTCTCTTTCACCCTTTCTACTTACTATATCATGTCTTTTTTCCCATGCCACAAAAATCGTGGGATACTGCTACACATTTCGATTGATCCCCAACACCGTCCGTACACACTGTGATTTCGCATCTTCCGCCCGTACTGTACTGCTGTCGTTGCTTGCGCCCGGACCGAGTGAATTTGTGCCGCGGGAGGCGTTCCCACGTACGTCCCAGCATGAATCCCCATCATGCCAATCACCTCCCCAAGGTCAGTGAAAGTCATGCCCATGCATCAACATGTCCTTGGATCAGCGTCACCAGGCCCCCCCGCCTGGAATCCCACGTGGAATGTACCGATCATTTCTGGGCCGGAACCCCCCCCCTCCTCCTCCTCCACGTCTACCGCGACCTCCTCCTCCTCCTCCTCCTCCTCCTCCTCCTCTGCCGCCTCCACGACCGCCTCCCCTCTCCCTGTGAGGAGGACGGATGCCCTGGAATATTTCGCGACCGCGGTCGACAAAGGAGCCGCCGTCTTCAAAGGAGTACCTGTTTATCTCGCGGCCGAGGGGCCTCGTGTCGCGGACGTAGTAGGAGCGCATGCTGGAGATGCGCTCGTCGACCAGGTCTTTGGCGGCGAGGGTGTAGGAGATGACGGGCCTGGCGTGCGTGTGGCGTAGTTGCTCGCTGGATGGCATGGGGATGGCGTGGTGGGGTGGTGGTGGTGGTGGATGCCTGCGGGGACCGCGAGGACCGGTTGGCGGCGGCGGCGCGGCGCCCGTGTCGGCAGCGTAGTAGGAGCCCCGGGGGCCGAGGGGCGCGGAGTTGACGCCGTCGGGGGGTGGTGGCCTGGATGAGGGCGCGGCAGGCGCGGCGGCGGCGGGGGGCCGGCTGTTGCTGCTGCTGCTGCTCGACGAGGAGAGGAGAGAGGTCGAGACGAGGTCTGCGCGGACGGTGCTGCCGTCGGGGGAGGGCGCGTAGGCGACTTCCCAGCGGGTGGAGGGCCGGCGGCCGGATGATGCGTCCTCGGCGTCGATCCAGGCGTCCATCTTGTCGGGGGGGATGAAGTCGATGTGGAGGGCCTTGCGGTTGCTCTCGTTGGGCCAGACGCGGCCGTGGAGGCGCTGGCGCACGCGCGAGGCGGCCGAGACGGAGCAGAGGTCGACGAAGGCGTGGGTGCGGATGACGTCGAGGTGGAACTTTGTGACGGACTCGTCGGCGGGGCGCGTGCCGGGGGGGGCGGCGAGGGCGACGATGTGCGCGCGGAGATCGGCCGGGCGGAGGGGCCGCATGAGGTTGTTGATGTAGAGGGCTGTTGTGGCGGGGTGAGTGGACGGCTCGACGTGTCGGTCATGGTCGCGGTCGTGGTCCATGACGGTGGTGTCCGTGTCCGCGTCCGTGTCTGGGGGGCACTCGGCACGGGCTCGTTTCCTGGCCGCGTCTTGTTCTTCGGGGACGGGACTGGCGGACCGGCGTTTGCGCTTCTGCGCCTCGGCGTCGTGGGATTGGGGTCCGGGGCGTGATGCGGAGTTTTCCATCGTGACGTCTGGTGCTGTGGTGGTGATGGTGATGGTGGTGGTGGCGGGAGCTGGCGCTTCATCGGCTGTTGGTCTTGGTTCCAGCTCTGATTCTGGCTGCTCTGGCTCTGGCTGCTCTGGCTCTGGCTGCTCTGGCTCTGGCTCTGGCTGCTCTGATTCTGATTTTGGTTGTTCTGGCTCTGGCTCGATCCTCTTCTTCTGCTCCTGCTGCTCCATTTCTACCGGAACAGGCCCCGCCTCCTGTTCGGCGGGACTCACCCCGTCAGCAACATCTCGTTGTTCCGGCTCCTGCTCCTGCTCCTGCTCCTGCACCGCGTCGACATCATCGCCGTTGCTGACAGTCCGGGACACGTCTTCCCGCGCTGGCGGATCAGTCTCATCCGTCTCGTCGGCTCGAGGCTCCGCCAGCTCGGCCTGCTCGGCCTGCTTCGTCGCATCAGACTCCTCGAGTCGCGCAACGAGCTCCGTCTTTAATCCTGCTTGCGGGAGGCCCCGTCGCTTGAGCTCGGCCTTGAGATCCACGACCTTGAGTTTCGCCCATTCTCCCGCCATGCTTGGCTTCTCTCGCGTCACGTCGCGTCTTTGTCGCGTCTGTCTCCTCAATGGATTCGATTCGCTCACACTGCGCCTGGGATGAACGCCGCGCGGTCGCCAAGGACACTGGGAACTGGGAACCGGGACGAGGTGAATGGACGATCGATGCGCGAGATGAGATTGGCGGATGAGGGGGGACAAACACGCGGTGACTTTGAGTATACGGAGCAGTCAAGGGGGGAGTTTTGTAAGAGGTGAAAAAAAAAAAAAAAATTATTGGGTCGCGACGACGCGCGACGGGAACCTGGCCTGGGGAAGAAAATGTGGGGTGATCTGATGGATTGAGAAATGCTTGGCCGGATGTGGATGGGTTCACCTTGGCACAAACGAATGAAGTGATTGAATTCCTCCGCCACCTGGCTTAGCCGTCCAGCCATTTCTCGGCTTTGGCCGGTAACTCACTACATGTACAAGGAGACAAAGGCATGTTCGCCCTGCTCCTTTGCATACGATTTGGCCGATTAAAAGAAAGAAGAAAGAAAAAAAACGTCATGATAATTCTACAGAAATGTGTGCGCTTCCGGTGACCTTCTTCTCGGCAACGAGCATCAAATTCCTGGGCGAAACTTTCCCGTCAAAAATGGGCACAATGTCCACCCCTTGCGCCCCCTCTTCCCCGAGAAACCAGAACCGATCCATGGCAATCACGCTCTCGACGACGTTGCAGCAAAGCACGCTCAGTGTCCACAGAATAGCAATCTGGCCCTGACAGTGTCCGTAACGCCTTTCATAGGCAGCCAATTCCGCCGTTGTGATCTTGTCCCGCTCAACGCCCAGGCGGTCCATGGCTCGCTGCGCAAACGCCGTGAAACTGGCCACGTCTCCCTTTCGCGTGCCCCAGACTGGCCTGTCGCCGTCCAAGGTGCCAACCCGGACGCCCTTGTCGTCAAACATCTTCTCGAGAATGACCCGGTACAGGCGGCGTTTGCTGAAGACGGAAGACTCCTCCCCCGGGCCGGGGCCGGGGCCGGGGCCGGTTCGCATGTCTGGTCTCTTCCAGTTGCTCGGGCATTGACACGCTGTCATCAGCGCCGTGGGACTGAGCGTGACGCCGCGCCGTCTCAGCGCCGAGCTGATGGGGAACCCGGCAGGGTGACTTGGTGATCTGGGCACCATGTGGTTGTAGCAGCAGCCCACGACCGCAACGGCATCGATGCAGGCAACTCCCGCAAAGTATCGCAGCATGTTCTCCGTAAGACTCCCGCAGGCGTGCAGGCCGACGAGCATGCACTTCTCTCCGCCAGCCCATTCTTCAATTTCCGTCGCCAGGGCCGGGGAACCGTCTATCCAGCGCACCATGGTCACCAACCTGCTCTCCGGTATGCCCAGCGAGGCGGCAAGGGACCGTGAGCCCGCGATCTGCGACTGGCTGCCGTCGATGGACAGGATGCGCAGGTGCGGGAACAAGTAGGCGAGGCTGAGGGAGAGGTAGCCCCGTCCGGAGCCCATGTCGATGATTCGAGTGATGCCTTTTCGCTGGCAGATGCCGTGGATGTACGCCGCTGCTCTGGACACCTCGGCGCTTTTCTTGGTCTTCATGCGTCGGGACAGCTTTTCCGGAAGATGAATCGTCGGTCCTCGACGGCGGGCTCGTGGGAGTGCGAGCGATGTCATCGTCTTGAGCCACTCGGTCAGAGACTCTGGTCGGTTCGCAATCGGCCGTGGCTCCCCGTCCCGCGCGTCTGTCTCTGGCCCAGCATCTTGGTCAACACCGTCTATGAGGTCTTGCTGCGCCAGACGATGATCCGGCCACGAGGACCACCAGGCGGTCCATTCTTGCGGCAACTTCTGCCAGGCGTCATGGATCAAGGCATCATTGACGTGGATGCCCCCCGTGATCTGGCGGACAAGAGGCGTGGCAATGAATCCGCAGAGGTGGTCGGTATACCGTTCTAGACTATCGTAGGAACTAGGTAGGGCGAGCATGGAAGATGTGATGGGCAGTGAGTAGTCAGGTTGCGTATGTCGGAGCTAATGGGTAAAAAGGAGGGGGGGGGGCGTGAGTGAGGACTTTTGTGAAGTGACTTTTTTTTTTTTTTTGTCAACTTGTACGGATTGCGGATGCTTGAACGACCCGTAATAAGTGGGGCAGGCGCAGTATGAACGGAAGGAGCCAGGAAGAAGAATGACGAGACTCATCTCATGGTAAACACAAATGCCATAGCTGCCAGGCGAGTTCCTGGACTTCGTATCCGGGGATGGGAGCCTCGAGTCCCGCGGCGGCCTGTTAGTCAACGGGGGGTTGTGCGCCGAATACATTGCCAACGGTGTTCACAACTGCTGGTGACAATGGCGCATTTCCAGCACAGATCTTTCCAGTCCGAGGGCCGTACTTGGTCCGTCTCCCATGGACTATTGCAAAGGGCATAGTTCAATTAATATAATGATTTTTAGTCCGTTATACTCCGTAGTGTTACTCTGTCTAGTGTTGCCCGATGGCGGATACAGCGTCTATGACAAATAATATACGCTTACTACCGTATTAGGGAAGCTAAAGATATATGTTACTAAATATAATTATTATAAGAGAAGTATATAACTTTTAATATAATAGCTTTCTTTATAAAAAAGAAGCTTTTATTCTTTTATTTATATACTAGAAAATAGCTTTAATTTGATTCTTTTTTCTATATCTTTATCTTACTAGGGAATATCTTTTCTAAGTTATATACTTAAGTATATAATAGTTATAAGCCTAGAAAATATATACCTATAACTTTTACTAAGTTCCCTATATATAAGATATATATATATATTGTTAAAAATAAGACCTATTTTTAGCCCTTTCTAGTTAAAGGACCTTTTTATTACTAGCTTGCATTGCAAGCCTAACAGCTGCACTATAGCTATTAATAGTTATAACTAACTATATAAATAACTAATTTAAATTAATTATAGATTAGTTAATTACATTATAGCTATAAGTGTAGCTATAACATAGCCACTAGTAATTAGGTAAGCTAGGGTAACATAAGTAGCCTACCCTATAGCTATCTTTAATAGTAATTTTCTCTTTAACTAGAAGTTATATAAAAGTTTTATATATAGCAAATTAAAGCTAGAAAATGGGGCTTTCTTTTTATATAGGAATATTTTTTAGACTAAAAATTAGTGTATATAGGTTGCTAGTTTATATAGTAGTGAGTTAATTTTTTAGATTTTATACATAAATAAATTTTATAGAAAATTAAAAGTAACCCTTAAGACCCTAATAGTAGCCTAGATTTACTAATATAGTTAGTAGGTATATAAGAGAAAGAAGATCTTTTTAACCTAGCTAACCTAGCTAGACCTCTTAATCTAAATAGCCACATTACCTATATAACGTTACTAAAATTAATTCTATTGCTTTATTAGATATTATAAAAGTTATCTAAATCCGAATTTAATAGTAATATTTGCTATAACCTTCCGTTGCGTTACGTTAGTTATTTTAACGTAGTAGTTTTACTAGTCCCTAACCGTAAAGCTACATCTATATAGCTATTACTAGCTAGCAACTAGCTCCTTGTATTTTAATAGGTTATAAGCCTAGTATCTATTACTATAGATTCTTTTAGTGCACTTTACGTATGGTTTATAGAAGACTTTCCTTCTATAAAATAGGAAGGACTCGTGAGATAAAAGCTATTCCCTTCTATAAAAAAGGAATCATTATGGTTACAGAAGACTTCCCTTCTATAAAATAGGAAGCGTACCTGCGCATACAGAAGCTTTCCCTTCTATAAAAAGGAAATTTAGCGCGAATAGAAGTCTTTTCCCTTCTATAAAAAGGAAATTCAGTAAGAATAGAAGTTATTCCCTTCTGTTATGGACTAGCCCCTAGGTGACTGCGATAGGGCGTTAATATAATATTAAGAAACTTAAGGAGAGAAGAAGGAAAGGTAAAAGACCTATTCCTACTAGTGCCCCTTATACCCCCTAATTACCTTATATTAGCCTCTTTTTTATATTCTTACTAGCTTAGAACTATCCTTACTTATATATACTATAGTAAATACTTAGGTAAAGCCTAAGCCCTTTATATATACCCTTACTTCTCCTCCTTCTAATAAACCTTAACTATAGTCTCTTTATAATTATATAAGTTATATATAGCTTAGTAGTGTATTATTACTTACCTATAGCTATTATCTAATTAAGTTACATATAAAGTATTGCCCCCTTAATATATAATAAAAGGCTACCAATTAGTAGCTAGTATTTAATAATATATATAAATATATTTCTCTAACCTTACCTTATTAGTATAATAACCCCTAGCCTTACCCTTACTTATTTATAACTTATTTACCCTAGGTATAATCCCTTACTTAAAATATGTTATTTATTTTCCTTATATAACCTTACCTTCCTTATATAACTACCTTTATTAACTATTATAATCCTATTACTCTCTCTTACCTTATTATTTTAAATACTCTTTATTTTCCTATTAGACTCTTACTGTATATAGCTTAGTATAGCTTCTCTAGTTATATCCTACCCTATATTATAGTAGCCTTTACTATAGTAACTATATAAGCTATTAGTAAGTTCCTTATAAAGAGAAACTTAAATAATAAAGAGTATATTACTCCTAAGTTAGTGTTTAAACCTTATAGCCTATATATTAAGAGATACCTTACTATAGGTATTTTAGATTATTATACCCTTAAGAGTAAGAAGTCTTACCCCTTATATTAGTAAAACTATATAACTTATATCTAGCTAACCAAAACTCGAACGAATTTGAGTTTGACTGCGGTCGCGAATTATGTGTTAGGAGCGCAGAGGTCAGAGACAGGACATTTATCAGAGCGGATCTTTGGAGGACCTTTAGGCCATATAAATAATAAAGAGGCTAGCTAGCTATAAGATAGCTATATGCTTATAAAGTAAGGTATTCCTTAAGGACTATATATATTATTAGTGCTAAGTTAGAGATTAAAACCTTTATATACCTACCCCTAGCTAGTATTTTCCTAGTAGTAACTATAAGAATCTTACTATTACTTTATTTATTTAACCTTATATTTAAGCTATAATAAATTAATCTCTTTAAAACCCTTTTAAGAATATAAACTATTAGCTAGATTATTATATAGCTAATACTCTAAAAATCTATATAAAACATACTAGTACCTTATAATAATAAAGCTATAAATAATTAGGAAGGCAAAGAACCCCTATAATTTAAAACTATAGATAATAATAGGGTATAGTAAATACTACCTAATCCTAATCTAGGTAAAGGTATAAATAATATAAATAACCTAGATAAAGTATTATAGAGATACTATAAGGTTATATAAGCTAAGCTATATTACCTTTAGAAAATATAGGAGATTCTATAAATAAAGATATAGATTAGAGAGCTTAAGGTAAATCTAGGATTAGCTAGACTTTCTCTAGGACTTATAATTATCCCTTAAACTTTAGCTATAGTTCTACTAGTAGTCTATAGTAACTTAGTAGTAATTATATAGTAAAATAGTCTTATTAAGATATAGATAAAAATACCTATATATAAAGGGAATATATATAAGAACCTATAGAATTTCCTAGTAAATTTAGATATATTATTTAAATTAAACTACTATACCTTTAAGGATAATACTACTAAGGTAATATATATAGGTAGCTACCTAGCTAATAATATAAAGTAATAATAAATATATTATATAGCTATAGATAAGTATATAAATTACTTATTATTTATATAAGTAAGTTTTCTAGAATAGCTAAAAACTAAAATAATAAATAAGGGTATAAGATACTTAGAAGTAATAAGAATACTACTAAATCTTAGGTAAAAAAGTAACTAATTATTTTAAGCCTTTATAAAAGCTTAGACTAAGGTAAAAGCTAAGTTACCTAAAGTAATCCTAATATATCTATAAATTACTATTTTTCTAAATAGCTTAAATAATACTATAAGAAAGTAAATAATTAGCTAAGAGATTCTAATAACTTAAAGCTAGTTATAAGGCTAGGGTAAGAAAGTAAAGGTTATAATAAGTTTAGGCTAAAGTAATAAAAAAAGTTAAGACCTTAAAAAAAAGAGGTAATACTTTATATTACCTATAAATAAGGTATAGTAATAAAGTAAAGATTAAGTAAAAAAGCTATTTCTAGTGTACTATAAATATAAAAAGCCTAGATATACTATACTAGTTTATTAGGTATTAGACTATTTTACCTATAAAAGTAATAGGTATATAACTAAGAGATATAGTAAAAGTAGTAATAAAGCTATATTACCTAATATAATACTAGTTTAAATAGCATAGACCTAGGAATATAATCTAATTAGACTAAGTACTAAAGAGTATAAGCTAAAAAGAGATTCTATATTAAGGGATCTTAAAAATATTAATAAAAGTAAAAAATAGTATAGGATTTATAAAAGTCTATTAAGTTAGCTACTATATTACTAATATAGGTAAAGGGATAATACTAGGTATAAATTAGACTAAAGAATATTTACTTATAATTATATATTAGGATTAGGGATTTTAAAGATATCTAGTAACTATAAAATACCTCTCCTTTATTTATAGTAAGTAGTAAATATATAAAAAGAAAAAATAAGTAGTGGTTTTATTACTATTTAGGGTAATAAAGATTAGGCTAAGTATTCTAAAAAGTAAAAATTAGAAAGAAAAAGGTAAGGACTAATTAAAGAACCTAGTAATAATAAAAGTATAATTAAATAGTAAAGTAGCTATATAGTTACTAGAATACGCTTACTAGTAGTAAAAAAGTAAAGGTATTATAGTTATACTAATATTAGAAAGTATAAGTAATAAATAAGCTATATTAAATTAAGGTATAAGTACCTAATACCCTATACTAATAATTCTAAAGGAATATATAAAGTTTATAAATATTTTTTCTAAAGAGCTAGTAAGTAAGCTTTCTAAACTAGGGGGCTATACTTATATAATTAAATTAGAAGAAAGGAAAACACTACCTTAGGGGCTTATATATAATTTAGCTAAGAAGAAACTATTAGTTCTTAGAGAGTACCTTATAAGTATATAGCTTAAAGGGTAAATTAGAAGATTAGTTAGCCTAGCTAAAGCCCTAATTTTATTTATTCTAAAGAAAGAAGAGAAATTAAGGCTTTATATAGATTATAAGGGCTTAAATAATATTATAATTAAGAATAAGGCCTCTTTACCCCTTATTACTAAAATCCTTAATTAATTAGTAAGTATAGTTATTTTTATAGTTCTTAATCTAAAAGATATATACTACTAGCTATATATTTACTTAGGTAATAAGTAGAAAATAGCCTTTTATTATTACTATAGCTACTTTAAATATCTTATAATACTATTTAGACTAGTTAATATACTAGTAACCTTTTAGGAGTATATTAATAATACTCTTAAAGGACTTATTAATAAGACTTATATTATTTACCTAGATAATATACTAATATATAGTAGTATAGTTAAGGAGTATATAGAATATATTAAATAAATTCTATATAGGCTTAGGGATATAAGTCTTTTTATTAATCTTAAGAAGTATTAATTTTTAGTTAAGGAAGTTAAATTCTTAGGCTTTAAGATATTAGTAAAAAATATTATAATAAACCTAGTAAGAGTTAAGGTAATTATAACCTAGCTAATACTATATAGTGTTTTTAATATTTAGTTATTCCTTAGTTTTACTGGATTTTATTACTATTTTATTAAATAGTATAGTAAAGTTATTATTCTATTAATAAATTACCTTAGAGGGTAGTAACTAGTAATATTTAACCTAGAACCCTATAAGTTAGTAGTATTTAAAGAACTTTAATAGAAATTTTAAGAAGCACTAATTTTAGTGTATTTTAACTTACTTATATATCTTAAAGTAAAGATAAATATATCTAGATATATAATTAGGGCTATACTTATAATATATATACTAGGTTACTAGCACCTAGTTATATTTATATTAAGGAAGATAACTAATACTTAATTATACTATTTAATACCTAATAGTAAATTATTAGCTATCTAAAAGGCTTTTTATATATAAAGATATTACCTTACTTATTTAGCTTATATAATTAAGGTTATTATAGACTATTTAAACTATAAGTACTTAGCTATAAAGCCTAAGCTTACTAGTAAGTAAGTAACTATGCTTAATAAGCTTTATTCTTTTAATTTTAAGATTATATATTATATAGGGAAATTAAATCCTACTAACTTACTTTTAAGAAAACTAGATTTTATAAGTAAGGTAAGGAAAGTAAAAGTAGTAACTATATAACTTCCTACCTTTTTATTTCTAAATTTATAAATACTAAGTAATAAGAATACCTTAGTAATACTATTAGTACTATAGGTTCTATAAAAATATTACTTAGTATAACTAATAGTTAGTTATAATAATACTACTAATATCCAGGGTTTTAAAAAATTATAACTTAACTATATTCCTAAAAAACCTAATAATCTAGATAATCTTAGAAAAGTTATATTAGTAAGGTTATTTAATACTTTTAATACTTTTATTAATAAGTAATAAGCTAGCTATAGTAATACTACTAGCACCTAGTGTATATTTAGTTTATTACTTAGTTATTTTAATTTTCCTATTAAACTAGCTACTACTATTAAGGGTAGATTAGTATAGGTTATTACTAGTAAGTAGTAAGAGTGCCCCTTAAAAACATTACTTATTTATATACCTATAAGACTAGAAGTATCTATTAAACTAATTACTTATAGAGATATTATAGCTAGGATCTAATCTATTTAAAGAATCTCTTCTAAGTTTATCTTTAACTTTCTAGAAAAAAGCTTAGAATTAAAACCCCTAATTTAAGTCTTATTATATAAAGTATAGTAAGGGAATAACTTTACTATAGGTTAATTAAAATTACTTAAAAGTAATAATTTAGTAGTATTCTAAATATAGTTTATTAGACTCTCTAAGCTATTAATATTTAAGAATTATATTTTTATCCCTTTAGGAATAAGAAAAGAAATTTTATTACTAACTTATAATAACCTTACTACTAGGTATAAGAGAGTAAGTAAAACTTTTTATTAGATTATAAACTAATATTATTAGCTAATAATAAAGAAAGATATAAAGGTATATATTAGTACTTATATAAGTTATTAAACTTTAAAACTAAGGCATTATAAACTATATAGTAAGCTAGCTATACTACTAGTACTTAATTATCCTTTTTAAGAATTATTAATAGATTTTATTACTAAACTTTTACTAGTAAAAGATTTAAACTAGACCTATAATATAATTCTAGTTATTATTAACTAATTTATAAAATATAGTATTTATATTCCTATATTAATATAACTAACTAGTAATAGGCTAGTAACTATATTCTTAGAATATATTTTTAGAGATTATAAAGCTCTAGAAAGTATTATAATAGACTAAGGTTTTATATTTACTAGTGGTTTCTAGATAACTTTTTATTATCTTCTTATAACTAAGCAGCTACTTAGCACTGCTTTTTACCCCTAAATAAATAGCTAGATAGAATATTTAAACTAGGTCTTAGAATATTATTTAAGGGCTTTTGCTTATACTAAATAGACTAATTAAGTAAATAACTTATTATTAGTATAGTTTATATATAATATAAGTAATTATATAATATATAGCTACACACTAGCGGAGGTATTATAAGGTTATAATCCTAGAGATCTATAATAAGTAATTATAGATATCCCTTTAGTAAATAATTAAGCTAAAAGTAAAGTCTTAGTATTAAAAGAGAAATATACTATAATTAAATAGCTTTTAAGTAACTTATAGACTTAGTATAAGAAATATTATAACTAGAAAAGAACTTTAATAAGGTTTAAAGTTAGTAATTATATTTTACTATTAATAAAGAATATTAATTTAAAATAACCTAGTAAGAAGCTAGCTATAAAGTATCTAGGCCTCTATAAGATTAAAAAGGTAATTAGGAGTTATAGATTAGTATATTAATTAAAGTTACTACCTAGGACTTAATTATATAATATATTTAATATTACTAGTCTTAAGCCTTTTAAAGGGAACCTAACTAATATAGAAAATATATCCTTACTATAGGATAATATTAAAGATAATAAATAAGAGTTTAAAGTTAAGAGAATTATTTTATACTACTATAATAAAAGGTATTATAAATATTTAGTTAAATAAAAAAGCTATAATACTTTAGAGAATTCTTAGGTATTAAAAAGGGATTTTAGCACTAGAGAAATTATTAATAACTATAAGTAATAGTTAAGTAGTAAAGTTAATATAAGATAGTTATAATTTATAAGTTAATATAGTAAGATATTAGAAAATAAAGTTAATTTACTTAATTTACTTAAATAACTTAAATAATCTATTATATAGTTACTAAGTACTTACCCCTTTATAATAGAGTTAGTTACTAGGATTACTAGTTTCTTAGTAATAGTAATAGCTATAGTAACTATAAAGGTAAAGGCCTTAGGAGTATCTTTATTATTAGAATCCCTCTCTCTATATATATAAACTTAAAGTTTACTAGAAAGCTTAATAAAACTAATATAATTAGGTAGGTTAGTAGTATAGGGTATAAACTACTAGTAAGTTAGTTAGGTATTAGCTATATATATTAAGAAAGCTTACTATTAGGATATTCTAGGCTATAAAGCAAAGACTATTTAAAATATTAATCTATATCTTAAGGTTTATAGTATTACTTAGTAGTATTATTATAATATACTTATTACTCTTTACTTTATAAGTAGTATTAGTAGTTATTTAAGTATAGTAAATATATCTATACTTATTAGAATTTTATAGAATAGGATAGTATTCTATAGCTTTTTCTTTACTTTTATAATAAACTATTAGTAAGTTAGTAGTAATCTAGTATTTAGGTAGTAAAATTATACTTACTTTATTCTAATAGTAGTAGCTACCTTCTAGAGTAGCTTTAATAAGTTTAAATAGCCTATTATAAAGCTTTATTATAGTAACTATACCCTAAGTAAGTAGCTTATTTTATAATTAAGGTTAATTATATATTAGGGGAGTATTATATTAGGAGTATAAAGGTTAGAGATAGAATATTTATTAAAGTAAATCTTTAGAGAACCTTTAGGCTATATAAATAATAAAGAGGCTAGCTAGCTATAAGATAGCTATATACTTATAGAGTAGGGTATTTCTTAAGGACTATATATATTATTAGTGCTAGGTTAGAGATTAAAACCTTCACGCACTCACCCCTAGCTAGTATCTTCCTAGTAGCGACTGCGAGAATCTTAGCCATTACTTCGTTTATTCAACCCTACGTTCAAGCCGTGACATTATAACTATATCTTGCGCTAACGCAGCTACAAAGTTTATCGCAAACTTTACTCTAACCTTATAGCCCCCTATATTTATAACCTTAGAGCTTATTTATTACTATAGCTATAAGAATTTGGTTATTAATTGTTTTACTAGCTAGGTATTGCTAGTAATAATTATGTGTTGTAATAAATTAGATGCATTGGCGATAACCAATAATACTAAAAAAAAATTTATAAAAATCAATATCTAGCTAACTAGGTTTTTATTTACTAACCCTTAACTCTAATATTATCTAAAGGATATTAAAGCTATATATATATTATTTACGCTAGTTATCTCTATAGATAGCTATTACTAGTACTCCTGCTACTAAGTTAAAAGGGAAAACCCTAAACTAGGAAGAAAAACCCTCTTATATCTATATTTAGGCTAGCGCTAGCCTTATAGTAAGCCTATACTACTTAATAAGTAGCTTATTATAAGTATTTATTACTACCTTATACTAGCCTTATTTTATAGAAAAGAAAAAGGGAAAGAAAAATATATAAAATAAGTATTCCTAAGCTCTCTAGGCCTTATTTTAGTATAGTAATAAGTCTATCTTAAGTCTCTTTACTTTTACTTAAGGTAAAGTAAATCTAAGTTTATAATATTAATTTACTTCTTATTTACTTTTATACTAACTTTTCTATAGCCTTACTTTTTAGCTAACTCTAGCCTAGTCCTACCTTATTAGTCTAATAAAGTATAAGCACTTAGTTTTACTTAGTTATTATAGAGAGAGAGTAGCTTTAACCTAGGACTAGAATAGTTTTATATTAAAGCTAGTTATATATTATTAGATTTATTAAGCCTATTATGCTTTATTTTTTAAGTAAGTTATCTAATTTATCCCCCTCTCTCTCTTATTAAGTATAAAAGAAAGCTCCCCTTCCCTTAGGAACCTAGTCTTTTTTCTCTTTTTATATTAAACTTCTTATAGATTCTTCCTTTTTTCTAGACTATTTAGGGCTATTCTAAGCTAGATTTAGGTTAATTACTAATATTTATTATAAATTAGAAGGAAACCTAGTATAATATTAATAAAGCCTATAAGTATTCTAATATTACTATATTTCTAGCTTTAACCTACCTAGGAATTTATAGAGTATAAGGGCTTTCTAAAGAAGTCTATAACTACTAAGTAGTATAAGTAAGTTAAGAATAAGGATATCTTTATAAGTTATATTTACTTCTAACCTTCGCATAAACTTCCGCACCGCTCTAAAGGTCTGGAATTGCCTCTAAAATACAAACCACATTAATATTCGAATTCCTTACCTCTATTTACCCCCCCCTATAATATCATATTATAATAAAGCTAGAGGTAAGTGTAAGGTTAGGATACTAATAGTAATTAATATAGGAGAAAGGGGGCTAGCATAGAGCTACTACTACCTAAATATAGGAATTAGATAGTTTAACATCTAGAGTAGCAAGAATAACCTAATAATAAATTAAATCTAATTTAAATACTTAAATAATATAAAATTCTATAATAAAATCATAAGCCTTATCCCTAGTAATTAAGTTACCTAGGTATAGCATATTACTAAAGCTATTACTAGATAGGTAGTAAACTATACCTAAGCTAAAGTAAGGATAATAAACTATAATAATAGTAATATTTATACTACTAAAAAAGCCCTTAAATAAGCCCTTAAGAAGGCTATTAAAGAAGAAGCTAAGGAGAGTAATACCCTAACCTAGGTAAGCATTACTACTGGCCTAGCCCTTAAATAACTAAATACCTTACCTCCCTCTCTCTAAATCCTAGGTAAATAAGACTAAGAAGTACTTATTAAAGGGAATACTATCTAAGAATTACTCTAGTCTAGAAGTATAAAAGATATAGTAATAATAGTTAATAAAGCTATAGGCTAAGCTATAGTAATAGTAGCTAGGAGACTCCTTAGTAAAGACACTATTATTACCTTTAAAGAAAATGCCGCTTAGTATAGATAAGACTAGAAATAGATTACTAATATATTTAGGCTAGAAGCAACCCTTTATTAATGTATACTTAGCGTTATTATTAAGGGATTCCTAACTAAATATATATTTACTAAAAACCTAGTAATAGAAATTAGAAAAGCTAATAAGGTAAATATAGTTAAGGTAATAGTAAGGTAACCCTATAGTAAAGGCACTTAAAGGACTAACCTAATACTAGGCCTAGCTAAAGTTAAAGATACTAATAAGATATACTATAATAGTATAGTCTTTAAAGTAAAGCTATTCTAAACTAAACTATATAATAAGACCCTATAGCCTTAATAATACTATAACTATTTTTAAA
Source organism: Epichloe coenophiala (assembly GCA_018801565.1). NCBI lineage: Eukaryota > Fungi > Ascomycota > Sordariomycetes > Hypocreales > Clavicipitaceae > Epichloe > Epichloe coenophiala. Next base: position 24,879 of record JAFEMN010000069.1, read on the forward strand.
TAAGCTATATTACTAAGTTTTATAAGGTAGCTCTAAGGTATAGTAAGTATAGTACTAGCTATTATAAGGATAGAGAGTCCTCCTACCTAATAAAAGATAGATAAGTAAAAGAAAACTATATCCTATACTTTAGACTATACCTAGCTTAGTTAAGAGACTACCCTATCTTAAAAGAGAAGTAAAATATTACTAAAGTAAGATATTTTAAATAACTTTCTTACTTTACTACTTACTCCCTAAGTAAAAGCCTAACCTTACCCTATAAGAGATCTAGTATAGCCTTAGAACCTATTATTATAGCTACTAGAAAAAGAGAATATTTTATAAATATAGAATATAGCGCTAAATAACTAAGATTAGGAAGCATTAGGTAGTATATAGAATAACTTAGAGCTAGAATAAAGCTAGCGTAAGATAGTAGTAACTAATAACCCCCCTAATTAATATAATAATATTATAGGTTCTTTTCTAGAATATAAATAAGAAGAATAAACTAATATATATAGCACTTTACTACTAGACTAATATAGATATAATTATAATCTAAGAATAGAAACTTATAAAAAACCTATAGCCTCTAGCACTAAGCCTAGCCTAGTTCTAACTTATATACTATAATAGATATAATATAGTATATATAAATAAGAAATATAGTATAGAATTATAGTTAGCATAAGGAGAAACTAACTAGTTACTAGTAAAACTATAGGGAGTTAATATTTACTCCCTTTATTTAAAGGGATATAGTAATAACTAAAATACCCTTATTTATATAATTAACTTAGAGAAGCCTTATAACTAAAGTATATTTATTAGTAACTTTAACTAAAAGCACTCTCTCTAGGATAAGCTAGATAGGATAACTAATAAAGTAAATAAACTACTAGAGTTTATAAGCTAGTAAAGGCTTAGACTTATTATACTATAAGGTAAACCTATAAGATAGTATAAAAATAATAGAGATAGTACTATTAACCTAGTATAGGCTACACTAGATATTAGAGTCTATTATAATAGCGTAAAAGACCTTACTAAATCTAACTATATTTTATAGCTAATTAGTATTTTAAATAAGCAATAGGAAGCTACCTCCTAAGCCCTTAGATATATATAGGGAGCCTTAAATAGACTATATATAAAGGTAAAGGCTATAATTTAACTCTAACCTAAAAACACACTAGACCCTTATAATAAGAAGGGAATTAATAATTATATAACCTAGCTTATTATAAACTTATAATAAATTATAGATAAGGTAGCCCTAAAGAAGCCCTAGGGACTCCTTAGCCTAGAGGTATAGTAGTTAAGAAAAGCATAAGAGTTAGTTAATAAGGTAAGGTAACCTAAGAGATAGTAAAGATATAGGAGAACTAATATAAACTAGCAGGCTTATACTAAGGTAAATAAGGATTAAGAATATATTATTAAAGAAGAAAGAAGAAATATATAAAGAGATACCTTATAAAAGGCTAATATATAGGAGAAAGATAAAGAAGTCTAGAGGCTAGAGAGATAAGCCTAGCTTTAAAGCTAGGCCTTTCTAAAGCTCCCTAGACTCCCTAAGCTAGAAAGAAGTAAAAATAACCCTAATCTAGCTACTATATATAATAATAAAGCTAGTATACTAGCATAAAGATTCTTCCCTAAACCTATAGTAAACCTCTCTTATATCCTAGACCTCTCTTTCCTAGAGCTTAAAAATACACTATTCCTAAATAAAGAATAATTTAGATAAGAAAAAATTATAAAAGTCCTATTAAATATAGCTAGTTAGAAAGTGCTAGGGGATAATAAACTCCTAGTAAGCCTTATTAAAGCCTATAAAGACCTAGCTAAGGATACTATAGCCTAGCTTCTAAATATAGTCCTAGAAATAGGCTACTTCCTAGCTTACTTCTAAACTATAAGAGTAATAGTAATTAGGAAACTAGGTAAAATAACTAAGGAAATAAGAAAAGCTAATATATAAAGGCCTATCTTACTACTTAATATAGTTAGAAAATTATAGAAGTAGTAATTATAAGATAGCTTATAGCCTTTACTAAGGCTAAAGGACTTCTCCCTAAACTATAGATAAGTAATAGGGAAAATAGATTAATAAAAACTATAATAAGAGTCCTTATAGAGTATATTAGAGAGGCCTAAGGAAAGGGTAGTATTACCTTACTAGTATAAATAAATATATTAGTAGTATTTAATAAAGTTAGCTACTTATACCTAATATACTTACTTATTAAAATAAAAGTACTATAATAGCTAATTATAGTAATTTAAAGCTTTCTTATAAATAGGATAAGCTAGCTTAGCTTTAATAAAGAAATCTCTAGGCTATTTAAGATTAAGGCTAGCACTCTATAAGGCTTATCTCTCTTACTAATTCTTTTCTTACTTTACTTAGTAAAACTTTATATTTATCTCTAAGCTATACTAAGTATAGTAGCTATAGGATTTATAAATAATATAAATATAGTAGTATTTAGTAAGACTACTACCTAGACTTAGAAAAGACTTAAAGCTATATAGAAAATCTATAAGAAATAGGTAAAGTAAGTAGGAGTTAAGTTTAACCTAGCTAAAACTAAACTTATATACTTTAGTAAGTCTTATAAACCCCCCTAGACTAAGGTCTAACTTAGTATAAAAAAGATAGTGCTTATAAAATTATATAAAATCCTTAGAGTATAAGTTAATAAAAAACTTAACTAGAGTGCTTATAAGAATATCCTTAAAGGTAAATTTACCTAGTAATAGCTTATACTATCCTTACTAGTAGTATTAGTATAAGGCTATAGCTTTAGAGATACTAGACTCCTATATATATAAGTAGTCTAACCTATTCTTACCTATAGAGTAAGTGCTTACTATACCTTAACTAAGAAAGGAGAAAAGCTAAGAGAAGTAGTAAAGAGCTTTATAGTAAACTAATTAGCCTATCTCTAGATTATTATAAAGGTATTTAAAGCTACTCTTATTATATAACTAGAAGTTAAGACTTATATTCCCTCTCTTAACCTATACTTAAATAAGATAAAATAGAAGTTTAAGGATAGGATTATAAATAGTAAAATAGCAAAGAAAATCTAAACTATAGCTAAGTTAGTAGTAATAGTACTATATTATAGGAGAAGACCCCCCCTAGTAAATAATAAGCTAAATATAGACTTATATAAGGAATAGAAAAGACACTAGAAAGACTAGTATAATAAAGAAAGACTAGCTTAAAGCAAACGCATTAAAGAGCTAACTAAGGACTACCCCCTTACCTATAACCTAAAGGAGATCTAAAAGTTCTATATAGGGCTAGATAAGTATATCTTATTAATAATAATATAATTATATATAAGGAAGATAAGCCTTAATAAATTCCTCTTTTATAGGAATATCCCTAGGGTGGTTTTGCCCCTATATAGCTATAGCTAGGTAGTAAAGAACTAATACTATATATTAGTTAACTATAGTAATTATAACTATAGATAGCCCTAATAAAGATAGCTTACTAATATATAGGAAGTAAGGCTAGCCCTAAATAATCCCCTAAAAGCAAGATTCCTAGCTAGATAGTTCCTAGGTATAGGAAGACTTTAATACTACTTATTAGTATAAAAACTAGCTATTAACTAACTTAGAAGACTAGAGAATCTAGGCTAATTCTAGAGATAGGTAGAAAACTATATAAATATAGATATAGAATAGGAGATAGATTAGGTAGTATAAGAGTGCTAGTAAACTAAAAGCAAACCTAATACTATAGTTATAATAAAGAGTATTTATATCTAGAATAGTTATTAGATTAATTTTAACTAAAAACTCTAGGTATTATAAGTCTAACTAGCCTATTACTACCCTTACTTTAAACTAAAAACTAGCTACTATATTACTTCTTTTCTAAAATAAAGATAGTATTCTTTACTACCTTTATATAATTCTTTATAAGAATAGTAGTAAGTAAGAGATAGTTTATCTTTACTATATATATATTAAGGCACTAGAGCTAAAAGATAAGCTTAGAGTGCTATTCCTTAGTAAAACTAGCCTAGTCTAGGCTTACTATAAAGGCGCTTTACTTCTTCCTAGCCTAATTACTAGTATAGAGTTTTTTAACCTAGTCTTAGAAGCTATCTAGGACCTAGAATAAAGACATTAGCCCTAGACCTAAACCGCTACTAAGATAGATTAGAAGCACTTATATTACTCCTAGTAGCTATAAAAGCCTAAGTCTTAACTAGCTACTAGTGCTTATTTTACTAGCTAGTTATATTTAGCTACTAGGTAAATTAACTATAAACCTAAGCTAGAAGAGAGGTAATTATTACCTTATTATATTAATAATTCTATACCTAATAGTTAAAATAAGCATTAGTAGCCACCCTTACCTAGTAAGTTAGCCTTGCTACTAAGCTAGAATAGAACTAACCTACTAATAATAATATAGCACTAATACCTAGGTTCTAAAACAAAACAGGACTTATAGGAGATATACTAAATATCTTTTAGATTACTAAGCTTATATAAATTAGTAATAGAATAGGCCTAGAATAGAAGCAAACATAACTTATAGAGATACCCTTATCCTTAACTTACTAGTACTGCTTAGTAGTTATAGACTTCTTTAGAAAGCCCTTATACTCTATAGATTCCTAGGTAGGTTAGAGCTAGAAACATAGTAATATTAGAAAACTTATAGGCTTTATTAATATTATACTAGGTTTCCTTCTAATCTATAATAAATATTAGTAATTAACCTAAATCTAGCTTAGAATAGCCCTAAATAGTCTAGAAAAAAGGAAGAACCTATAAGAAGTTTAATATAAAAAAAGGAAAAAGACTAAATCCCTAGGAGGAGGGAAGCTTTCTTTTATACTTAATAAGAGAGAGAGAGGGATAAATTAGATAACTTACTAAAAAAACAAAGCATAATAGGCTTAATAAATCTAATAATATATAACTAGCCTTAATATAAAACTATTCTAATCCTAGATTAAAGCTACCCTCCCCTTATAATAACTAAGCAAAACTAGGTACTTACACTTTACTAAACTAGTAAGGTAGGACTAGGCTAGAGATAGCTAAAAAGTAAGGCTATAGAAAAGCTAGTATAAAAGTAAATAAGAAGTAAATTAATATTATAAACTTAGATTTACCTTACCCTAGGTAAAAGCAAAGGGAATTAGGATAGACTTACTACTACACTAAAATAGGGTTTAGAGAGCCTAGGAATACTTATTTTATATATTTTCCTCCCCCCTTTTTTTTCTATAGAATAAGGCTAGTGTAAGCTAGTAATAAATACTTATAATAAGCTACCTATTAAGTAGCGTAGGCTTGCTATAAGGCTAGCGCTAGCCTAAACACAGATATAAGAGAGTTTTTTCTCTCTAGTTTAGGGTTTTTCCTTTTAACTTAGTAGCAGGAGTACTAGTAATAGCTATCTATAGAGCTAACTAGCGTAAATAATATATATATATATTTACTTCTATTCTAGGCCTATTTTACGACTAATTTATACTAGCTTAGTAATCTAAAAGATATCTAGTGTGTCTCCTATAAGTCCTATTTAGTTTTAGAGCCTAGGTATTAGTGCTATATTATTATTAGTAAGTTAGTCCTATTTTAGCTTAGTAATAAGGCTAACTTACTAGGTAGGAGTAGCTACTAATATATATTTTAACTATTAGGTATAGAATTATTAATATAATAAGGTAATAATTACCTCTTTTCTAGCTTAAGTCTATAGCTAATCCGCCTAGTAGCTAAATATAACTAGCTAGTAAAATAAGCACTAGTAGTTAGTTAAGACTTAGGCTTTTATAGCTACTAGGGGTAATATAAGTGCTTTTAATCTAGCTTAGTAATAGCTTAGTTCTAGTGCTAATATCTTTTATTCTAGGTCCTAGATAGCTTCTAAGACTAGGTTAAGAAACTCTATACTAGTAATTAGGCTAAAAAGAAGTAAAGCGCCTTTATAGTAAGCCTAGACTAGGCTAGTTTCTCTAAGGAATAGTACTCTAAGCTTATCTTTTAGCTCTAGTGCCTTAATATATATATAGTAAAGATAAACTATCTCTTACTTATTACTATTCTTATAAAGAATTATATAAAGGTAGTAAAGAATACTATCTTTATTTTAAAAGAGAAGTAATATAGTAGCTAGTCTTTAGTTTAAAGTAAGGGTAGTAGTAAGCTAGTTAGACTTATTGATTTTTATAATTTTTTTAGTATCATTGGTTATAGCCAATGCATTTAATTTATTACAACACATAATTATTACTAGCAATACCTAGCTAGTAAAACAATTAACAACTAAATTCTTATACCTATAGTAATAAATAAGCTCTAAGGTTATAAATACAGGGGGCTATAAGGTTAGAGTAAAGTTTGCGATAAACTTTATAGCTACATTAGCGTAAGATATAGTTATAATTTATAACTATAGTTAAACTTAAATTCGTTCAAGTTTTGCTTATAGTATAAATTAACATAATTCCCCCTTTCTCTATAACTATATTTATTCTATCTCTCTATATCTCTTCTATCTTATAGCTTACTACTTATGCTTTAAAGCTCTAAGGCAAACTAAATATAACTTATTCTTACTTATCTCTAATTTAATTCGTTATAATTACCAGGTAGGTTCTGCGTTACTAATTAACTAATTAACCCCTAACTAATTAGATAATAGCATAGCTAAGGGTAATAAAAAGGATACTACCCTATTTAAAATATTAAATAATATAGTAAAAGAAAAGAAAAGGAAAGGGAAAAGAAGTAAAGATAAATCTAACCTAGAGATAATTAATAGTATTTATACTATAAGGGAAAAAATGCTAAAAAGCAAAGGCAATATAAATAATAAGATTTATAAGGCAGATAAGAAGAAGATAAAAGAATAGGGCATTAGGCTATAAAATACTAAGCAGTTTTACCTCGTGCTCAGGAGGGGGCTAGTTAGACTTATAATACCTAGAGTTTTTAGTTAAAATTAATCTAATAACTATTCTAGATATAAATATTCTCTTTTATAACTATAGTATTAGGTTTACTTCTAACCTACTAGCGCTCTTATACTAATAAGTAGTATTAAAGTCTTCCTATACCTAGGAACTATCTAGCTAGGAATCTTGCTTTTAGGGGGTTATTTAAAGCTAGCCTTACTTCCTATATATTAGCAGGCTATTACTATTAGGGCTATTTATAGTTATAGTTACTATAGTTAACTAATATATAGTATTAGTCCTTTACTACCTAGCTATAGCTATATAGGGGTAAAACCACCCTAGGGATATTCTTATAAAATAGGAATTTATTAAGGCCTATCTTCCTTATATATAATTAAATTATTATTAATAAGATATATTTATCTAGCCTTATATAGAACTTTTAGATCTCCTTTAGGTTATAGGTAAGGGGGTAGTCCTTAGTTAGCTCTCTAATATATCTACTCTAAGCTAGCCTTTCTTTATTATACTAGTCTTCCTAGTAATATTTCTATTCCTTATATAAGTTTATATTTAGCTTATTATTTACTAGGGGGGGTCTTCTCTTATAGCATAGTACTATTACTACTAACTTAGCTATAGTTTAGATTTTCTTTGCTATTTTATTATTTATAATCCTATCCTTAAACTTCTATTTTATATTATTTAGGTATAGATTAAGGGGGGGAATATAAGTCTTAACTTCTAGCTATATAATAGGAGTGGCTTTAAATACCCCTATAATAATCTAAAGGCAACGCAGCCACAAAGTTTATCGCAAACTTTGCTCTAACCTCACAGCCCCCTATGTTTATGACCTTAGAGCTTATTTATTACTATGGCTATAAGAATTTGGTTATTAATTGTTTTACTAGCTAGGTATTGCTAGTAATAATTGTGTGTTGTAATAAATTAGATGCATTGGCTATAGCCAATGATACTAAAAAAATTATAAAAATCAATAATCTAAAGGCAAGCTAATTAGTCTGCTATAAAGCTTTTTACTACTTCTCTTAGCTTTCCTCCCTTCTTAGTAAGGGTATAGTAAGCACTTGCTTTATAGATAAGAATAGGTTAGACTACCTATGTATATAGGAGCCTAGCATCCCTAAAGCTACAGCCCTATGCTAATACCGCTAGCAAGGATAGTGCGAGTTGCTGCTAGGCGAATTTACCTTTGAGGATGTTCTTGTGGGCGCTCCAGTTAAGTTTTCTGTCAACCCATACTCCAAGGATATTAAAGCTATAATTACCTTAGGTATATATATTATTACCTCTAGTATTACTAAGACTATAATAATAAAGAAGAAAATACTAGTGCTTTCCTAGAGTTTCTATACCCTTATTAGCTAATAGACTACTTTTCTAAACTAAGCCTAGTTTAATCTAGCACTAGTTTATTTAGCCCTTAGGCTACCTTTATTTACTAACTTCCTTACTATAAATATAACTAGACTTAATATTATCCTATATATTAGTAGTAGTTTCTTAGGTAAGTATAGTATAGAAAACTCTATATAGTAAGTTACTAGTATTCTATTCTAATAGAACTAGTAGCTTATAGGTAGTATAAATACTATATATTAAGAATATTATAACTAGTTTATACTTATTCTTAAGGCACTCTTACCTTATTACTATAGTAGTAATTAAAGCTATATATAATATATTAAATCTAGTAATAAATTACCTTTCTATTACTACTAGAAGTACTCTTAACTTAGAACTAAATCTAGTCTTATTAACTATTATACTAGCTATACCCTAGGTAGTTATTCCTAAGCTATTACTAATACTTAGCCTCTCTCTCTTATAGGTAGTTATACCCTAACTACTAGTTATACCCTAGCTATATTTACTATTTAGCTTCTCTCTCTTACTAGTAATTATTCTAGGAGTATAGCTCCCTTACCTTATACTTATTTTAAACCCCTTAATTACTAGTTTACTTATACTATCTAGAACTAAGGTAATTACCTAGTTTATTATAATATAGTTACTACTTCTATTAGATATAAGGTAATACTAATTTTAATCCTATTTAATAATAGCGCTAAGTTAACTAATAGTATAAGCAATAGTTATAATATAGTAAATAAAGGAGCGTAAGTTTATATTATTAGTAAGTAAGAAAAAATAGGTTATAAAATAGGTATACCCTATATACTAGTAGAAGTCTTTATAGGTAAATAAGTAGCTTATAATTAATTTAGTCTATTATTATTGTTAAAAATAAGACCTATTTTTAGCCCTTTCTAGTTAAAGGACCTTTCTATTACTAGCTTGCATTGCAAGCCTGACAGCTGCACTGCAGCTGTCAATGGTCGCGAAGGTGACTGTCAATAGCCACGTCGCAGCTGTTAATAGTTATAACTAACCGTGTGAATAACTAATTCAAATTAATTATGGATTAGCTAATTACGTTGTGGCTATAAGTATAGCCATAACACAGCAACTAGTAATTAGGTAAGCTAGGGTAATATAAGTAGCTTACCCTATAGCTATCTTTAACAGCGATTTTCTCTTTAACTAAAGGTTATACAAAAGTCTTATATATAGCAAATTAAAGCTAGAAGATAGGGCTTTTATTTAATATAGGAATATTTTTTAGACTAAAATTTGGTATATATAGGTTACTAGTTTATATAGTAGTGAGTTGATTTTTTGGTTTTTATATACAAATGAATTTTACGGAAAATCAAAAGTAGCTCCTAAGACCCTATTAGTAGCCTAGATCCACTAATATAGTTAGTGAGTATATAAGAGGAAGAAGATCTTTTTAATCTAGCTAGATAGCTAGGCCTCTTAATCTAATAGCCGCATTGCCTGTATAACATAACTAAAATTAATTATATTACTCTATTAGTTATTATAAAAGTTATCTAAATCCGAATTCAATAGTGATATCTGCTATAACCTTCCGTTACGTTATGTTAGTTATTCTAACGTGGTAGCTCTATTAGTCCCTAACCATAGAGTTCACACCTATATAGCTATTGCTAGCTAGCAACTAGCTCCCTACATTTTAATAGGTTATAAGCCTAGCTTTTATCACTATAAATTCTTTTTAGTACACTTTATATACGGTTTATAGAAGACTTCCCTTCTATAAAATAGGAAGGACCCGCGAGATAGGAGCTATTTCCCTTCTATAAAAAGGAAGTTTAGTAAGAATAGAAGCTTTTCCCTTCTATAAAAAGGAATTTTAGTATAAAAAGAAGCTATTCCTTTCTATAAAAAAGGAAGATAGATACTAATAAATAAGGTTAGGGGTAACTAGCCCCTAATCTTAGTGCGCAAGAGGTTCTAAATAACTAGCTAAAAGAGCAGGTTATTAAGCAACAAGATACTATCAATCTATTATTACAAAAGCTAGAGGCTTTAACTATAGCTATTAATAATAAAGGCATAGAGGGTGTGGAAGCTACTAAGCCCGCTAGTTAGAAGCAAGATTAGCAGCCTATTTAATAACCTAAAGAAAAGGCACCTAAACCTAGCTTTGTATAAGCTACCTTTAATAATTTAATTATTAAGGAATTTAATAAGAGGGTTTATAGCTTTCCAAAGACTACTAAGCTTAAAGGAGCTAAAAATTTCGATTAATAGAAATAAGCCCTAGCTATCTAATTTAGAGCTTTAGGCATGCCTGAATTTCTAGATAATCCGGATATTTCTAGGGCGCTAGGGGACACTAACTAAGCTATTATCCTTATGTTATTAAGGGATAGTTATACAGAAGGCCCCTAAGCCGCTATAACTTAGCAAAAATCACCTAAAGATGCCTATAATTTACTTGTATAGCAGTATTCACATAGCGTTGAAATCCAGAGGGGGTCCTTATATTCTGACTTTTATAACCTGAATTTTCATGGTTTTAAGGGGACTTTAGAAGCTTTTAATACGGTCTTTAATAATCTACTAGCTAGATTATTAATTTTAGGGGTCCTAATTAATCCTATAGATTAGGTTAATTAATATCTTTAATCCCTAAAATCAACCTTCCCTTAGTAGGCTAAGAGGCAACGATTTAGCATGTGTACGAATAGGGTTATAGGGGCTCCCCTAGATACCCTAAATCTTTAATTTTTAATAGCAAACCTTCTAGCTAAATAAAGGGATAAGTTATCTATGGTATCTAAAGCCCTGAATTATAGGGCTAAAGACTAAGAAAAGGGTGCTAAAGACAAAGAAAAAGCCCCTAAAGGTTAGAAGAAGAAGAAAGAAGGCTCTAAAGAAAATAAGGGCTTTTCTAATTCTAATAAGAAGAAAAAGAAGCAAAAGGGTTAAAAATCAGATAAAAAGGATAATAAAGAGCTCATAGAGAGTTCTTTTATGCTAGGAAATTATAACCTTTCTAACAGAGCCCTTAATCCATACAAGAAACCTAGCTCTTACAAGACTAGTTATAAGAGCTCTAGCGATAGTAGCTCTAATTCTAGCTCTAGTGATTCGGATAATAAAAAACAAGAAATTAGAACCTTAAATAGTTTTAATTATTACAGTAAAGATATAAAAAAAGCCCTATTATATAATACAGGTTTAACTGTACATATAGTTAATTCTAGGGAGGTCTTTAGGGATTATACCCCTTATAAAAAGGGGGAATCTAACCCTATTATAACTAGTGGTGGTCCTATTTACGCTAAGGGCTACTGTAGTGCTGTTTTTAAGGTCTTATATTAGAAAAACCCCTATACATATAGGACCTTAGTGCTTAAAGATGCCCTATATTTTCCTTAACTTAATGTTAATATAGTTAGTAGTCTTTTACACTATATATCTAGTGGTTACCTTATAAAGAACCTTCTCTATCTTAAAGATAGGTCTTGTATTACTACCTTAGATATAGAACAACATGGTTTTTTCTTTCACGTTAAAAACCAATCTACACCTAAGTTACATAAAGGGCCTTATAATAAATCTCATTTCATCCAACCTTTTACCTATGCCACTTTTAAGGGTTATAGCTACCCTATAGAGGTTTAAATTCCCTCTAAAAAGCCGGATTAGGCTTCTGATTTAGACAAAATCGCTAAAATCAACAAAGATAATAATGATATTAAAGAAATCATACGGGATGATTTAGGGGATTTAGTCTCTTCTCTAACGCCTATAGCCCTAGGTTAGGTCCCTTATAAATCTAAGGAAATAGATTTAGGGGTATTAGAGAGCCTTAGTGAAGGAAAAAGGTCCCTAATACCTCCCTAAGAGGCCTGTGATTCTTAAGGGGCCTAGCAGGGGACTAATAGAGAAGGCCCTAATCTAGACCCTAATTCAGGCCCTAAAGATTCTTCATATTAATAGTTATTAAAACTAGCTAGCCTATGGCATATATAACTAAGGCACCTAGGGCTTCCTCTGCTAAAGAAAACTAGCCTTATTACTAAAGGAATGCCTAATTTTTCTAAAATTAAGGATAAGGACTTTAGATATATAGCTTATAATTAATCTAAGGCAGTTAGAAGACCTAGGAAATTAGCTATCCCTAACCCCCCTAGAGCTCTAGATCGAATAGAGGGGGATACGCTAAAAATCAGTCCTACGCCGTATAATAAACAGTTAATTTGCTTATTTCTAGTTAATTAAATGACTAGATATAAGTAGGTTATCTTATTACCAAATAAGGAAGGCCTAACTGTTTATAGGGCTATTAAGGGCTTCTTTAAAGGGCTTAAAAATTAACTAGGTTAATATCCTAGGCACCTTTACTTTAATAGGGGCTAAAAAATCGATTCTAGTTATTAAACTTAGTTAAATTCTAAAGGGATTAAATTTATAACTTCTAGTCCCTATATCTATAAGCAAAATGGATTAGCAGAGCGTTCAATTCGTACTATTCTAGATCGATTAAGAGCTACTATCCAGTGGGCAAAATTACCCTTATATCTATAGTGTTTTGTATTACCTGCAGTTATTAACCTAGTTAATATAACTGCTAATACCACAAAGGATAAAAGCCCTAAACAACTGCTATCTAGGGAGCTAAATCAGCCATATACAACTAATATTAGCAGTATTAGAGCTATAGGATCTTACTATGAGATTCTAATCCCCCTAGAAAAACAACCTAAAGCCTAGAAGTTAGTAGCTAGGACTATCCCTAGAAGATTATTAGCTACACTAGGTTCTAACACTTACCTAGTGTACATCCCCTCTAAAAGGCTAGTTACAAAGACTAGCTTTATCAAGATTATAGAACCTATAGGTCCTGTTTCTAAAGGATTACCTAGGCTTTCTATAGGGGATAACCCTTTAGAGGGGGAAAATGATTTAGAAGAAGATCTAAATTAATAAGGTTTAAAGGATTACCCTATAGGTCAAGAAAAACTACCTATAGGCCCTAGAGAACCCCCTAAAGGTCCGATTCTAGAGGCTCCCATACAGGCACCACCTATATCTTAACCAGGAAATCAGATTTCAACTCCGGACCCGAATTTTGACAAAATTACTAACTTCAACCCTAATATTAACCCTATAGATGTTAATATTAGTACCCCTTCTTCTCTAGATTTCATTAAAGAAATCTGCTTTAAGGTATAGGAATAGCTAAAAGAAAACAACCCTATTAGCCCCGAACCTAAGACCTAGAAGCAAGCTATATCTAGCCCTAATAGGGATAAATGGATAGAAGCTACGTACAAGGAATATAAATAGCTTCTAAAGGCTAGTACTTTTAAATTTATAGGGAAAGACTAAATCCCTAAGGGCCGAAAAGTACTAAAGAATAGGCTTATTTATAAGCTTAAAAAGGATAAAGAAAATAATCCTTTAAAATACAAGGCTTAACTTGTTGCTAAGGGATTTATGTAAATCAAAGGTCTAGATTATCTAGAGACCTTTGCTACCACAAGCATTCCCCCTAGCTAGAGGATTTTACTAGCCCTAGCGGCTTAGAATAACTAGGAAATCGAATAGGTTAATTTTATAGGAGCTTTTCTTAATAGTAAGCTAAAATAATAGATTTATATAGTTATTCTAGACGGATTTATCAAATTCCTTAAAGCAAATCCTAAACTAACTAAACTAGCTAGAAGTTTTAGCTATAAACCTTCTAAAGATTAAGTAATTTTATTATAGAAGTCTTTATATAGCCTAAAACAAAGCTTAAGGGAGTGGCAATAGGCACTTATAGCAGTGCTTAAGTCCCTAGGATTTAACCCTCTAATATCTAACCTAGCTATATTCTTTAATCCCTCTACTAAAACCTTTATTATTACATATATTAATAACTGCCTTCTAATTAGACTGGATTTACCCTATATCTAAAGACTTAAGAAAGAACTTCATAAAGTCTATCTAATAGAAGATAGGGGGCCTGCTAAATTCTTCTTAGGGGTTTAAATTATATAAGATAGACCTAATAGGATACTAAAAATCCACTAATCTTAGTATATCTTAGAGGCTTGAAAACAATTTAATATGCTAGATAGTAAGCCTATTAGCATACCTCTTCAGCTAGGCGTATTAGCTACACAAATAACTAAGCTTTTAATAGCTAGCGAAATCAAGCTTTATTAGTGTATTATAGGGACTATAATATACCTAATATTGCTTACAAGGCCTGATGTAGCCTTTATATTATAGTGGCTATCTATAGCACTAGCTAGCCCCTATATAGAACACCTAAAAGCAGCTAAAAACTTGCTTAGGTATTTATTAGGGACTAAATTCCTTGCTATAATTTATAGGGGAGACCCTAAAGGTATAGCTAGTAAAAGCCTAATAGGTTATTATAATAGTGATTTTGCAGGGGATAAAAAGACCTCTAAATTAACCTATGCTTATCTATTTAAGCTAGCTAGCGGACCTATTAGCTAGAAATTAAAGAAAGCTAGTATAATAGCTCTATTAATATTAGAAGCTAAAGCTAACGCTATTTGCAAGACCTTCTAGGAGCTATAGTGGCTATAGGGTCTATTTAAGAAGCTAAAAACCCCTATATCTCCCCTTATTCAGATATACTGCAATAATCAAGGCGCTATAACCATAGCCTATAACCCTGCCTTACATAGCCATACTAAGCATACCTTGCTAAAGTTTAACTATATTAAGTAATAGGTTTTAGAAGGTTTAGCTAAGATTAAATATCTAGATATAAAGTCAATGCCTGCAGATAGTCTAATAAAGCCTCTATCTAGACCTCTTTATTAGGCCTTTATTAAGCTTCTAGGGCTTAATAACTACTAAAACCAATAACTAAAATCCCTTTAATAGGGAACTAAAAACAACGTTAAAAAGGGAGCTATATTTAACAATAGCTAGGAATTTAAAAAGGGGGTCTTTTATCTTTTCCTGTTTTTCCCTTTTATCTATTATCTAAAAGTTATTATTTACCCTATAGTTTTCTTATACGCTTTTAATTGCTTTTAATGTAATCCTTTTATAGAGAGGGTATTAAAAATAAGATCTATTTTTAGCCCTTTCTAGTTAAAGGACCTTTCTATTACTAGCTTGCATTGCAAGCCTAACAGCTGCACTACAGCTGTTAACGGTTGCAAAGGTAACCGTTAATAGCTACGTTATAGCTATTAACAGTTGTGACTAACTATGTGAATAACTAATTCAAATTAATTATGGATTAGCTAATTATATTGTGGCTGCAAGTGTAGCTATAACATAGCCACTAGTAATTAGGTAAGCTAGGGTAACATAAGTAGCTTACCCTATAGCTATCTTTAACAGCGATTTTCTTTTTAACTAGAGGTTATACAAAAGTCTTATATATAGCAAATTAAAGCTAGAAGATAGGGCTTTTATTTAATATAGGAATACTTTTTAGACTAAAATTTGGTATATATAGGTTACTAGTTTGTATAGTAGTGAGTTAATTTTTTGGTTTTTATATACAAATGAATTTTACGGAAAATTAAAAGTAGCTCCTAAGACCCTATTAGTAGCCTAGATTCACTAATATAGTTAGTGGGTATATAAGAGGAAGAAGATCTTTTTAATCTAGCTAGATAGCTAGGCCTCTTAATCTAATAGCCGCATTGCCTATACAACGTAACTAAAATCAATTATATTGCTCTATTAGTTATTGTAAAAGTTATCTAAATCCGAATTTAATAGTAATATCTACTATAACCTTCTGTTGCGTTGCGTTGGTTATTCTAACGTGGTGGCTTTATTAGTCCCTAACCGTAGAGTTCACACCTGTACAGCTGTTGCTAGCTGGTAACTAGCTCCCTACATTTCAATAATTATAATATATATCTCCTTATTCTGCTTTAAACTTATTAAGGGCTTATATCTATACTATACTCTCTAATAGTTTCTATATTAGTTATGTATAACTTACTTACTTAACTAGTATATTATATTTTCTACCTTAGCCTAGGGTATTATAAGCTACTAAGATTTATTCTACTTTATATTTCTTAATAAGTTTATTATTATTCTCTAAGGGGACTTATTTTAGCGCTAGATAGGAGTCCTAGAGTTTCTAACTAAAGAGAGGGTTCTCTATAGCTTATTTAATAAGGTTTATATAGAAAACTAAGTAAATACCTCTTAGGATATTAAGTTATACTATAAGTAGCGTAGGTACCTTTATAACTATATATTTGAATTTAGTTGTTAATTGTTTTACTAGCTAGGTATTGCTAGTAATAATTATGTGTTGTAATAAATTAGATACATTAGCTATAACCAATAATACTAAAAAAATTATAAAAATCAATAACTAATAATAGCTTATTAATTTTTATAAATTTTTTAGTATTATTGGTTATAGCTAATGCATCTAATTTATTACAACATATAATTATTACTAGCAATACCTAGCTAGTAAAATAATTAATAACTAAATTCTTATAGCTATAGTAATAAATAAGCTCTAAGGTTATAAATATAAGGGGCTATAAGGTTAGAGTAAAGTTTGTAATAAACTTTATAGCTATATTAGCGTAAGAGTTATAATTTATAACTATAGTTAACCCTCCCGAGCACGAGGTAAAACTGCTTAGTATTTTATAGCCTAATGCCCCATTCTTTTATTTTCTTCTTATTTACCTTATAAATCTTATTATTTATATTGCCTTTACTTTTTAGTATTTTTTCCCTTATAGTATAAATACTATTAATTATCTCTAGGTTAGATTTATCTTTACTTCCCTTCCCTTTACTTTTCTTTTCTTTTACTATATTATTTAATATTTTAGATAAGGCAGTGTTCTTTTTATTACTCTTAGCTATACTATTATTTAATTAGTTAGGGGTTAATTAGTTAATTAGTAATATAAAACCCACCTAGCGATTTAAATTAAATTAGAGATAAGTAAGGATAAGTTATATTTAGTAGGAGAGTTTAAGTTTGCCTTAGAGCTTTAAAGCATAAGTAGTAAGCTATAAGATAGAAGAGAAATAGAGAAATAGAATAAATATAGTTATAGAGGAAGGGGGAATTATATTAATTTATACTATAAGCAAAACTTAAACAAATTTAAGTTTAACTATAGTTACAAATTATAACTCTTATGCTAACATAGCTATAAAGTTTATTATAAACTTTACTCTAACCTTATAGCCCCCTATATTTATAACCTTAGAGCTTATTTATTACTATAGCTATAAGAATTTTAGTTATTAATTGTTTTACTAGCTAGGTATTGCTAGTAATAATTATGTGTTGTAATAAATTAGATGCATTGGCTATAACCAATAATACTAAAAAAATTATAAAAATCAATAACTACTATAACTTTCATAACCTTAATTGTAATTAGTTTAACTTATTAATAGGAATAATACAAGGACCCACTTTTAAATTATACCTTATAATTATTGATTTTTATAATTTTTTTAGTATTATTGGTTATAGCCAATGCATCTAATTTATTACAACACACAATTATTACTAGCAATACCTAGCTAGTAAAACAATTAACAACTAAATTCTTATAGCCACAGTAATAAATAAGCTCTAAATACCTTATAATTACAATAATAACTATAGTAACTCTAATAACCTTAATTATAATAAGTTTAACCTATTTATAGAAGTAATACTAGGACTCACTTTTATTTAATATACTATAATTTTACTCAAAGTTCTAATAACTCTAATAACCTTAATTACTAGTAGTTAAACCTATTTTTAGAAATAATACTAGGACTCACTTTTATTTAAGATACTATAATTTTACTTTAAGCTCTAATAACTCTAATAACCTTAATTACTATTAGTTAAACCTATTTTTAAAAATAGTACTAGGACCTACTTTTATTTAATATACTATACTTATTATAAAAACTATAATAACTTTAATAACCTTACTTATAATTAGTTTAACTTATTTTTAGATATAATACTAAGGCTTATTTATTAATAATATATTATAATTGCTATAATTAGTAATACTAACTTACTATAATATTAAAAAACATAAAAGAGAAAAGAATTTTATTTTATTAATAATTTAAAAAACCTAAAAATATTAAATAACTAAAAAGTCTAGCTTTTTCTATAGTAATTTACTTATACTTACTAGTATTTATATTTTATTTATTTATAAGTTATTTATTTTAAATTTAACTTTAACACTAATTATATTATAAGTAATATAAGCAATATTAGTAATACTATTAATATTAGTAATATTAGTAATATAAGTTATATAAGCTATTATAAGCTATTATAAGCTATTAGAAGCTATAATAAGCTATTCCTATTAAGTTTATTAGTAGTTTATTTA
This sequence comes from Epichloe coenophiala, assembly GCA_018801565.1. Taxonomy (NCBI): domain Eukaryota; kingdom Fungi; phylum Ascomycota; class Sordariomycetes; order Hypocreales; family Clavicipitaceae; genus Epichloe; species Epichloe coenophiala. The sequence continues at coordinate 43,546 of JAFEMN010000069.1, forward strand.
GTTTATTTTTTTTAATTAAAAGTAATAGTAATAATTCCTAGAAATATAAAATAATTAGTAATAATAGTAAATAATATAATAAGAAGGTTTTTCTTTAAGTTATATTAGTAAAATAAAGTATTATATATAATAGCATTATTAAAAAGGGATAATATTATATATAACCCTAGTTATAGTAAAATCCTTAAAATAGTATAATATTATAAATTATATAACTAATTAGATAAAATAGGTAATAATAAAAGCTTCTATATAACTAGCCTTTATTTAATCCTTATAATAATAATAACTAATGAATTTGGTTGTTAATTGTTTTACTGGCTAGGTATTGCTAGTAATAATTATGTGTTGTAATAAATTAGATGCATTGGCTATAATCAATGATACTAAAAAAATTATAAAAATCAATAATAATAACTAATAAAAAGTCCCACTTTTTTTTTTACCTAACACTACATTTATAGTGTTTGTAGTTAGTGTAGTTTAGGTAAAAAAATTTGTAGTGTAGTTAGTGTAGTTTTTTTTTAGCTTATAGTTAGTATAGTTTGTAGTGTAGTGTAGTTTATAGTGTAGTTACTACACTACACTACAAAAACTACACTACACTACAAAAACTACACTACACTACACATTATAGTGCAATACTCTGCTTATAACTCCCTATAAGTTTATAAAGATAATATATAATAAGACTATTATATATACTATTATAGGAGTTATAAAAGATAAGTTTATTACCCTTAAAGATAATAAGGAAGTAAAAGTATATAAAACTATTAAAAATATCCCTAAGAAACTATATAAGTTTAAAGATATATTTATATTAAATAAGGTAGGAAGCTTACTATTAAGAAAGGAGACTAATTATATAATTAACCTAATACCTAGGGCTATACCCCTATATAGACTAATTTACCCTCTCTCCTAAAGTAAGCTATAAGAGCTCTATAAATATATTAATAAAAACCTATAAAAAGGCTAGATAAAACTCTTTAAGAGCCTTATAAGTATACCTATCTTATTTATACTAAAGAAGGATAAAATACTTTAACTATATATAGATTATTAAGGACTTAATAGAGTAATATAAAAGAATTACTATACTCTTCTCTTAATTTTAGAGATTCTAGACTAGTGCTAAGAAGCTTACTATTTCTTAAAGATTAATATTAAGAATACTTAGTATTAAATTTCTATTAAAGAGAGTAATAAGTAAAAAACTATATTTTATACTTACTATAAACACTATAAATATCTTATAATACCTTTTAGGTTTACTAATACCTTAGTTACCTTTTAAAACTATATTTATAAAGCGCTTTATAGGCTAGTTAATACTATTTATATAGTATATTTAGATAATATCCTTATTTTCTTAAAAATATAAGAGAAGTATACTATATATATTAAGAAAGTCTTAGAGTATATAAGGTTAGTAAAGCTATATATAAAACCCTTAAAGTACTTATTTTACTAAGAATCTATAGAATTCCTAGGGTTTATTCTATTAGTTAATAGGATTTTAATAGATATATATAGGGTTAATATAATCTAAGATTAAAAAAAGCCTAAGAGCTTTAAAGATATATAGTCTTTTCTTAGATTCTATAACTTTTACTAATAGTTTATATATAAATACTCTAGGATTATAGTACTCTTATATATACTAATAAAAGGTAGTTAAAATAGTATTTAGACTAGGAAGTTTATATTTAGAGTAAAGGAGTAGCTAGTGTTTAGCTAGCTAAAAGTATTAGGAGCATAGAGGTTAGAGACAGGACGTTTATTAGAGCAAATCTTTAGAGAACCTTTAGGCCGCGTAAATAATAAAGAGGCTAGCTAGCTATAAGATAGCTATATGCTTATAGAGTAAGGTATTTATTAAAAACTATATATATTATTAGTGCTAGGTTAGAGATTAAAACCTTTATATACCTACCCCTAGCTAGTATTTATCTAGTAGTAACTATAAGAATCTTAGCTATTACTTTATTTATTTAACCTTATAGAATAAGCTATGATAAATTAATCTCTTTAAAACCCTTTTAGGGATATAAACTATTAGCTAAATTATTATATAGCTAATACTCTAAAGATTTATATAAAACACACTAGTACCTTATAATAATAAAGCTATAGATAATTAGGAAGGTAAAGAACCCCTATAATCTAGAACTATAAATAATAATAAGGTATAGTAAACACTACCTAATCCTAATCTAAGTAAAGGTATAAATAATATAAATAACCTAGATAACCTAGATAAAGCGTTATAAAGATACTATAAGGTTATATAAGCTAAGCTATATTACCTTTAAAGAATATAGGAGATTCTCTAAATAGAGATATAGATTAGAGAGTTTAAGGTAAATCTAGGATTAGCTAGACCTTATCTAGGACCTATAATTACCCCTTAAACTTTAGCTATAGTTTTACTAGTAGTCTATAGTAACTTAGTAGTTATTACGTGCTAGAATTGATAATTAGGCTGTCACCTTAGGATATGGCCTGCCGTGCTAAGGATGTGGCCTACTATGCCAAGGATATGGCCTGCACGTGACCTAGAACCCCTATATTAGATAATAGCTCTAACCTCTAGCTAGTTAAATTAGATAATAACCTTATATTTATTATATATTATATTCCATATTGTAACAAGTGGTAGCAATTGCTCTCTAACCGCTACGTACCTCTAGCGCTTTTTACTACTTAATAAAAGCCACTAAACTAACAGATTCGTTAACTAATCCACTAAGCCTATTAAAGCTATCCCTTTTACTAGGCTAGATAGCTTCCCCCTAGGCATCGCGCCTATTGTTAGATTCATTAGCCTTTAAATCCGACCGTTAGAATTATTAACCTTTGTTCTAACTATTTAATCTATTAACTTTAAATTTAACTGTTAATCTAACTAATTAATTAAAGCTATCCCTTTTACTAGGCCTAATAGCTCCCTTAGGCATTGCTTCTATTGTCAGATTCTTTAATCTTTGAAGACCTTTGATTTAAAGACCTTTGAATTAATTGATCGTGCGAATTCAATTAACCTAAAGACCTTCGACCTTTAGTCTGTTAATTTGGAGACCTCTGATTCTTCGATTCTTTAACCTTTGATTTTTCAACCTTTAATTTAAAGACCTTCGATCTTTGAAGACCCTTGACCTTTGATCTGTTGATTTTTCGACCTTCGATCCGTTCGTTGACCTTTGATCTGACCGTTAAATCTGACAAATTTGTTAATTCCGATCCAATAAAGCCCGCTATAATGCTTCCCTTACACTAGCTAGGTTAGTGTGAGTAACAGCAATTATAGCAGCTTTATAAGCAAGATTATTAGCGCTAAACCTATAGTATCTGCTAGAAGACCTTCTCTTTAAGAAATCAGGTCTTTTAGTATCTTAAGGACCTATGCCTAGCTAGTTAGCAATATTAATAGATTCAATAGCAGCTGGTTTAGTAATTCTAGTGGCAGTAAGAGCAGCATTAGCAGGACCTTTAGGACCTAATATCTGTAATAGCAGTAGCAATAGCAGCAAATTTAGTGGTAGCAGCAGCAGATATAGGACCTTTAACGAAAGCTAGCAATAAAAGAGAATAACTTTTAGTAGCTAGAAAACCTTATTAAGGAAGTCTTTAAAGAATGCAATAACCTTTAAAGGTAGCTAGCCTATCAAATTCGTCAGCCTATTTAACAGCCTAACCGAATTCGTCCTTTGCAGCGCTTGTTACCTAACCCTCTGCAAAGCTTATTGCCTAACCCTTTGCAACGCCCTCTGCAACGCTCATGGCCTAACCAAGCTATTAATTATCAGATCTATCAGCCTAATTAATGTGACTATCCGTATAAATTTAATAGTAACTCAGACTATTAATTAAACCGCTAACCTAATTATTAACCTAACCATTAACCTAATTAGTCTAATCAATCTAATGATTAAATTAACTATGATTTAGAGCGCCCTATTAACTTACACTTTAAATCAGATGTATAATTCCACGATTAATCTAACCGCTATAGTTACAAATCCCGTAGGTTAAGTTATTAAGATAACCAATTCAATAACCAATTTAATGACCGCCGGACCTAACAATCTATCTAACTAAATTCCCTTGCAAGAGCTCGCTTCCTAGCTTGTTGCAAATTCGTTAGATCTTAGATAGCTAGGATAGCTATCTCTTTTTCTATAGTGCCCGCATTTATTACATGCTAGAATTAATAAATAGGCTATCACCTTAGGATATGGCCTGCCGTGCTAAGGATATAGCCTACTGTGCTAAGGATATAGCCTGCACGTGACCTAGAACCCCTATACTAGATAATAGCTCTAACCTCTAGCTAGTTAAATTAGACAACAACCTTCATATTCATTATATGTTACATTCTATATTATAACAGTAGTAATTATATAGTAAAATAGTCTTATTAAAATATAGATAAAAATGCCTATATATAAAGGGGATATATATAAGAACCTATAGAATTTCCTAGTAAATTTAGATATATTATTTAAATTAGACTACTATACCTTTAAGAATAATATAACTAAGGTAGTGTATATAGGCAGCTACCTAGCTAATAATATAAAGCGATAATAAATACGTTATATAGCTATAGATAGGTATATAAATTACTTATTATTTATATAAATAGGTTTTCTTAATTAGCTAAAAACTAGAATAATAAATAAAGGTATAAGACACTTAGATATAATAAGAATACTACTAAATCTTAGGTAAAAAAGTAACTAATTATTTTAATTCTTTATAAGAGCTTAGACTAAAGTAAAAGCTAAGTTACCTAATATAATCCCTATATATTTATAAATTACTATTTTTCTAAATAGCTTAAATAATACTATAAGAAAGTAAATAATTAGCTAAGAGATTCTAATAACTAAGAGCTAGTTATAAGGCTAGGGTAAGAAAGCAAAGGATATAATATATTTAGGCTAAAGTAATAAAAAAAATCAAGACCTTAAAAGAAAGAGGTAATACTCTATATTACCTATAAATAAGGTATAGTAATAAAGTAAAGATTAAGTAAAAAGACTATCTCTAGTGTACTATAATTATAAAAAGCCTAGATATACTATACTAACTTATTAGGCACTAGACTATTTTACCTATAAAAGCAATAAGTATATAACTAAAAGGTATAGTAAAAGTAGTAATAAGGCTATATTACCTAATATAATACTAGTTTAGATAGTATAAACCTAGGAATAGAATCTTACTATAGAATACTTTATAAATAATAGAATAAGAATATAGGTATCTTTATAATAAGATAACTAGTAATTAGCTATATAAGCGCTGTTTAATATAGGTATATAGTTTTTAATAATTTATCCTAAATTATTATTAAAAAAAGATTAGAAGAATATAATTTAATTAGACTAAATACTAGAGAGTATAAGCTAAAAAAAGATTCTATATTAAGGGATCTTAAAAATATTATTAAAAGTAAAAAATAGTATAGGATTTATAAAAGTCTATTAAGTTAGCTACTATATTAGTAATATAGGTAAAGGGATAATACTAGGTATAGATTAGACTAAAGAATATTTACCTATAATTATATATTAGGATTAGGGATTTTAGAGATATTTAGTAACTATAAAATGCCTCTCCTTTATCTATAGTAAGCAGTAAATATATAAAGAGAAATAATAAGCAGTGGTTTTATTACTATTTAGGGTAATAAAGATTAGGCTAGCTATAATAAAAAATAAAAATTAGAAAAAAAAGGGTAAAGACTAATTAGAGAACCTAGTAATAATAGAAGTATAAGTATATAGTAAAGCAGCTATATAAATACTAGAATATGCTTACTTATAGTAAAAAAGTAAAGGTATTATAGTTATACTAATTTTAGAAAGTATAAGTAGTAAATAAGCTATATTAAATTAAGATATAAGTACCTAATGCCTTATACTAATAATTCTAAAGGAATATATAAAGTTTATAAATATTTTTTCTAAAGAGCTAGTAAGTAAGCTCCCTAAACTAGGAGGCTATACTTATATAATTAATTTAGAAGAAAGGAAAACACTACCTTAGGGGCTTATATATAATTTAGCTAAAAGGAAGCTATTAGTTCTTAGAGAGTACCTTATAAGTATATAGCTTAAAGGGTAGATTAGAAGATTAGTTAACCTAGCTAGAGCTCTAATTTTATTTATTCTAAAGAAAGGAGGGAAATTAAGGCTTTATATAGATTATAAGGGCTTAAATAAGATTATAATTAAGGATAAGACCCCTTTGCCTCTTATTACTAAAATTCTTAATTAATTAGTAAGTATAATTATTTTTATAGTTCTTAATCTAAAAGATATATACTATTAGCTATATATTTACTTAGGTAATAAGTAGAAGATAGCCTTTTATTATTAATATAGTTACTTTAAATATCTTATAATGCTATTTAGACTAGTTAATATACTAGTAACTTTTTAGGAGTATATTAATAATACTCTTAAAGGACTTATTAATAAGACCTATATTATTTACCTAGATAATATACTTATATATAGTAGCGTGGTTAAGGAGTATATAGAGTATATTAAATAAATTCTATATAGGCTTAGGGATATAAGCCTTTTTATTAACCTTAAGAAGTATTAATTTTTAGTTAAGGAAGTTAAATTCTTAGGCTTTAAGATATTAGTAAAAGGTATTATAATAGACTTAGTAAGAGTTAAGGTAATTATAACCTAGCTAATACTATATAGTGTCTTTAATATTTAATTATTCCTTAGTTTTACTAGATTTTACTGCTATTTTATTAAATAGTATAGTAAAATTATTATTCTATTAATAGATTACCTTAGAGGGTAGTAACTAGTAATATTTAACCTAGAATCCTATAAGTTAGTAGTATTTAGATAACTTTAATAAAGATTTTAAGAAACGCTAATTTTAGTGTATTTTAACTTACTTATATATCTTAGAGTAAAGATAGATATATCTAGATATGTAATTAGGGCTATACTTATAATATATATACTAGGTTACTAGCACCTAGTTATATTTATATTAAGAAAGATAACTAATACTAAATTACACTATTTAATACCTAATAGCGAATTATTGATTGATTTTTATAATTTTTTTGGCATCATTGGTTATAGCCAATGCATCTAATTCATTATAACACATAATTATTACTAGCAATACCTAGCTAGTAAAATAATTAGTAACCAAATTATTATAGCTATAGTAATAAATAAGCTCTAAGGTTATAAAATATAGGGGGCTATAAGGTTAGAGCAAAGTTTACAATAAACTTTATAGCTACGTTAGCATAAGATATAGTTATAATTCGTGACTATAGTTAAACTTAAATTTGTTTAAGTTTTACTTATAGTATAAATTAATGTAATTCCCCCTTTCTTTATAACTATATTTATTCTATCTCTTTATATCTCTTCTATCTTATAGCTTACTACTTATACTTTAAAGCTCTAAGGCAAACTAAATATAACTTATCCTTACTTATCTCTAATTTAATTCAAATCGCTAGGTAAGTTCTATATTACTAATTAACTAATTAACCCCTAACTAATTAGATAATAGTATAGCTAAGGGTAATAAAAAGAATACTACCTTATTTAAAATATTAAATAATATAGTAGAAAAAAAGAAAAGAAAAAGGAAGGGAAGTAAAGATAAATCTAACCTAGAGATAATTAATAGTATTTATACTATAAGGGAAAAAATACTAAAAAGCAAAGGCAATATAAATATTAAGATTTATAAGGTAAACAAGAAGAAGATAAAAGAATAGGGCATTAGGCTGTAAAATACTAAGCAGTTTTACCTCGTGCTCGGGAGGCCTAATAGCGAATTATTAGCTATCTAAGAGGCTTTTTATATATAGAGACACTATCTTACTTATTTAGCTTATATAATTAAGGTTATTATAGACTATTTAAACTATAAGTACCTAGCTATAAAGCCTAAGCTTACTAATAAGTAAGTAACTATACTTAATAAGCTTTATCCTTTTAACTTTAAGATTATATATTATATAGGGAAATTAAATCCTACTAACTTACTTTTAAGAAAACTAGATTTTATAAGTAAGGCAAGGAAAGCAAAAGTAATAACTATATAACTTCCTACCTTTTTATCTAAATTTATAAATACTAAGTAATAGGAATACTATAGTAATACTATTAGTGCTATAGGTTCTATAAAAACATTACTTAGTGTAACTAATAGTTAGTTATAATAACACTGTAATAATACTGCTAATATCTAGGGTTTTAAAAAATCATAACTTAACTATATTCCTAAAGAACCTAATAATCTAGATAATCTTAGAAAAGTTATATTAGTAAGGTTATTTAATACTATTTATACTTTTATTAATAAGTAATAAGCTAGCTATAGTAGTACTATTAGCACTTAGTATATATATTATTTATTACTTAGTTATTTTAATTTTCCTATTAGACTAGCCACTACTAATAGGAGTGGACTAGTATAGGTTATTACTAGTAAGCAGCAAGGGTGCCCCTTAAAAACATTACTTATTTATATCCCTATAAGACTAGAAGTATTTATTAAACTAATTACTTATAGAGATATTATAGCTAGGATCTAATCTATTTAAAGAACCTTTTCTAAGTTTAACTCTAACTTTCTAGAAAAGAGCTTAGAATTAAAACCCCTAATTTAAGTCTTATTATATAAAGCTTAGTAAGGGAATAACTTTACTATAGGTTAATTAAAGTTACTTAAAAGTAGTAATTTAGTAGTGTCCTAAATATAGTTTATTAAACCCTCTAAGCTATTAATATTTAAGAATTATATTTTTATCCCTCTAGAAATAAAAAAAGAAATTTTATTACTAATTTATAATAACCTTATTACTAGGTATTAAGGAGTAAGTAAAACTCTTTATTAGATTATAAACTAATATTATTAGCTAATAATAAGGAAAGATATAAAGGTATATATTAGTACTTATATAAGTTATTAAACTTTAAAACTAAGGTATTATAAACTATATAGTAAGCTAGCTACACTACTAGTGCTTAATTACCCTTTTTAAGAATTATTAATAGATTTTATTACTAGACTTTTACTAGTAAAAGATTTAAACTAGACGTATAATATAATTCTAGTTATTATTAACTATTTTATAAAATATAGTATTTATATTCCTATTTTAATATAACTAACTAGTAATAAGCTAGTAACTATATTCTTAGAATATATTTTTAAAGACTATAGAGCTTTAGAAGGTATTATAATAAACTAAGGTTTTATATTTACTAGTGATTTCTAGATAACTTTTTGTTATTTTCTTATAACTAAGCAGCTACTTAGCATTGCTTTTTACCCCTAGATAGATAGCTAGATAAAGCATTTAAACTAAGTCCTAGAATATTATTTAAGGGCTTTTGCTTATACTAAATAGACTAATTAGGTAGATAACCTATTATTAGCGTAGTTTGCGTATAATATAAGCAATTACATAACGCATAGCTATACACTAGTGAAGGTATTATAAGGTTATAATCCTAAAGGTTTATAGGAAGTAGTTATAGATATCCCTTTAGTAAATAATTAAGCTAAAAGTAAAGTCTTAGTACTAAGAGAGAAATATACTATAATTAAATACCTTTTAAGTAACTTATAGTTTTAGTATAAGAAATATTATAACTAAAACTTTAATAAGGTTTAAAGTTAGTAATTATATTTTACTATTAATAAAAAATATTAACTTAAGATAACCTAGTAAGAAGCTAGCTATAAAGTACCTAGGCCTCTATAAGATTAAAAAGGTAATTAGGAGTTATAGATTAGTGTATAGAATTTAGTTATTAATTGTTTTACTAGCTGGGTATTGCTAGTAATAATTGTGTGTTGTAATAAATTAGATGCATTAGCGATAACCAATAATACTAAAAAAAAATTATAAAAATCAATAGATTAGTGTATTAATTAAAGTTACTATCTAGGACTTAATTATATAATATATTTAATATTACTAGTCTTAAGCTTTTTAAAGGGGACCTAGCTAATATAAAAGATATATCCTTACTATAAGATAATATTAAAGATAATAAATAAGAGTTTAAAGTTAAGAGAATTATTTTACACTACTATAATAGAAGGTATTATAAATATCTAGTTAAATAGAAAGGCTATAATACTTTAGAGAATTCCTAGGTATTAAAAAGAGATTTTATTACTAGAGAAATTATTAATAACTATAAGTAATAGTTAAGTAGCAAAGTTAATATAAGATAGTTATAATTTATAAGTTAATATCGTAAGATATTAGAAAATAAAGTTAATTTACTTAAATAACTTCAATAATCTATTATATAGCTACTAAGCACTTACTTCTCTATAATAGAGTTAGTTACTAAAACCACTAGTTCCTTAGTAGTAATTAGAGCATTGCATTACATTACATTACATTACATTACATTACACCTTACCCTTAAATATTACATTACATTACATGTAATTATTTGTAATTATTTTTGATTTTTTTAATATTAAGGTTATATAATTAGATATAAATAGTAAGGAATATAATTAAACTATTAGAAAGTAAATATTAGGTTTATAAAAATATAAACTAAGGTTTTATTACTATACTTACCTTAATTATAAATAATAAGACTAATAAAACTAATAAAACGTATCTCTTATACTTATTTTTAAAGGAAAAAAGCTATAACTAAGTAAGTTAGCTATAATGTAATTAATATAATTAATATAATTACTTTATAAACTTACTTTTATATATCTCTTTCCTAGGAATAGATTAGATAATAAAGTATAAAACCTATAACTAAGTATAAGGTATAACTAATAAGGCCCACTTTTATGCCCACTTTTATAATTATTACTCTCTTTAAGTAAAAATCATATATCTAAGTAAGAAAGCTATAAATAAGTTACTAATAGTTATAATGACCCACTTTTATAAAAATTACTCTCTTAAAGTAAAAATCATATATCTAAATAAGAAAGCTATAAATAAGTTACTAATAGTTCTAGGGACCTACTTATAGACCCACTTTTATAAAAACTATATATTTGAGTAAGTAAGCTAAAGAATTAACATAATATATATTATTAAACTTACTTTTAAAGCGTATTTTTTAATATCTTAAATATAAGGGAAAATATATTATATATATATATTAAAACTATTTAAGTCTTTCTTTAGTAGCTTTTCTACGAGTATTTACTTTTTCTTTAGCTTAAAATACCTTAAAAGTTAATATAATTAGTTTTAATTATAATAAAATAGCTATATAGCTAGAAACTTATTTATTATATAAATAAAAATATTTCTTTTATAATAAAATAAAATAATATATAAATATATTATTATTAGAATTTTAGTCTTATTTATATATAGTATAAAAAAAAAATTCTTTAGGGTAATTATTATATTTAAAGTAAAGAATCTATACTAAAAAGGATAATAAATCTAAAAAAAAATTTCTTAAAGTAAAATAACCTTTATAATATAGATAAAAAATCAAGTTATAGTTTTTCACTAAAATATACTGTATTTAGCTACCCTATACTTATAATAAGCTTAATAGTCTAAATAAGCTTAAACTTTAAAAAATTATAACTAAATAAATAAATTATAAGAATAAAAAGGACTAATATTAAGTTAATAGAGATAGTTTCAAAGATTATTATAAGATATTAATATACCCCACTTTTATTTTCCCCTAACATTACATCCAAACCCCAAAAACTACATTACATGACATTACATTACATGCTCTGGTAGTAATAGTAGCTATAGTAACTATAAAGGTAAAGGCCTTAGGAGTATCTTTATTATTAGAATCCCTCTCTCTATATATATAGACCTAAAGTTTACTAAGGAGCTTAATAGGACTAATATAATTAGGTAAATTAGTAGTATTAAGTATAAACTACTAGTAAGTTAGTTAAGTATTAGCTATATATATTAAGAAAGCTTACTATTAGGATATTCTAGGCTATAAGTAAAGATAGTTTAAAATATTAATCTATATTTTAAGGTTTATAGTATTACTTAGTAGCACTATTATAGTATACTTATTATTCTTAACCTTATAAGTAATATTAGTAATTATTTAAGTATAGTAAATATATTTATACTTATTAGAATTTTTATAAGATAGGATAGTATTCTATAGCTTTTTCTTTACTTTTATAATAGACTACTAGTAAGTTAGTAGTAATCTAGTATCTAGGTAGTAGAATTATACTTACTTTATTCTAATAATAATAGCTACTTTCTAGAGTAGCTTTAATAAGTTTAAATAGCCTATTATAAAGGTATGTAATTTAAGCTAGGTACTAGTAGTATATTAGTAATAAGTAAGTAAATTCTAGATAAGAGAGATATACTATAATAAAGTTTTTATTATTTTAGAAGTAATAAGCATATTTTATTAAGTAGCTTATTAGAATATTAGTAATAAAGAAGTAATAAGTAAGTAAAGAAGTTATACTTATAGATTTATTATATTCTATAGAAAAGGTCTTATTATTAATAAGATATCCTAGAATATTATAAGTATTATTTTTTAGTAAGATAGTCTATATTATTACTTACTAAAAGTACTATATATATAGAATTTTCTTGCTTATTATATTAGTAGTAGTAAGTTAGTAATAAAGATACTATAAAAATATAGTAAACTTATATTAAAATTTTAGAAGTAATTTACTTCTAAGAAAATAACTTCTTAAAAGACTTTAAAGGAGATTTCTTAATAGCTTAATCTTTAGAAGCTATTAATAAAGAAAGAGTTCCTATATAAGTATTAGATATAGTTAACTAGCTATAAGTTAGCTATAATAGACTAGATATAAAATTATAACTAGAAGTAAATAAACTAATAACTAAGAATAGGATAAAAGACTAAGATAAATAGTAATAAATAATAATAATATTTAGAGACTAAAGAAGGTTAGTAATTACTATATAATAGCAGTAATAAAGCTACTACTTAGCTAGTAAGGGTAACTTATAAGGTTAAGGATTATTATAAAAGAAAGAAAGTGTATAAAAGAGAGAAAAAATTAGTCTCTTTTATATTAACTATAGACCCCTTAAGTAATCTAACGCACTGCGTGTAAGTTATCTATGAATTATAATAATAACTATTAGCTTTGCTACCTATATATATACCTAATAGCTATAAACTTATAGTAATTATAATACCTATAAGAATAGAAAACCTTCGCATAAACTTCCGCACTACTCTAAAGGTCCGGAATCGCCTCTAAAATACAAACCACATTAATATTCGAATTTCTTACCTCTATTTATCCCCTCTTATAATATTATATTATAATAAAGCTAGAGGCAGGTATAAGGTTAGGATATTAATAGTAATTAATATAGGAGAAAGGGGGCTAGCATAGAGCTACCACTACCTAAATATAGGAATTAGATAGTTTAATGTCTAGAGTAGCAAGAATAACTTAATAATAAATTAGATCTAATTTAAATACTTTATTAAGCGGAAAACAACACCCTAAAAGACACAATACTAGCCTACAGTTGTAGGTAGCAGTGACGTCTGCTTACGTCAGAGGGTTAATTAACTTAACAGTAGCAATCGCAATAATGGCTAAATTTATCTCTATAGATAGAGATATTCTAGATTAAATAGTCTGTTAGATTAGAAGTAACTTTTTAGTTAAGTTAGGGGATTTATCTTATTAATTTATCTTTTTAGGGCAAATATAGATATTAGGGCAAACATAATTATTAGCTATAGCAATAGCTAGGCAAAAATTTAGGTCTAAGCGGGTAATAAGCGTTAAAAGAATCTAGCTATAGGCAGACTCTTTATAGATTAAATAATCCCCTTATCTAGATAACTAATATTATTATCCCTTATTATGTTATCTAGTCTTATAATCCCTTATGCTTATTATTGCGATCGCGCGTTTGTAGGCATGTATCTTATAGCATATAATACCTCCCTAACTATTTTCTCTTTCTAGTCCCTAGGAAAGAGAAAATAGTAATAAAAGAAATAGCTAACTTATCTTTAAGCGTAATAAGTTACTTAATACTATGCGTTAGGGAAGGGCATTATTTAATCTAGTATTTATAGATCTAATGCTCCTATAAGAAAAGGTAATTAAAAGAAAAGAGATAAGAAAAAAAAAATTTTTATAATAGAAAAAAGGAAAGGGGACCTCCCTAGCTAAAGACCTAAATTTCTTATCTCCCTAGAGAGTTTTAGTGTCTTTAGCGTTTATAGGTAAGTTATAGGCAATATTAGTAAGGGAGTATAGACTATAGGTTATTTTAACTCTTACTAACTTACCCTCTTTTCTTAGTCTTTATATTAATTAATTAATCCTATAGCATGCTTTCTCTCTTACTAGTAAGCTTTAATAATTTCTAACTATATTCCTTAAGGGACTAGTCTAGGTAGCACTACTAAAGTATATATAAATAATATAGGTAGCTATATAATAGTTTTTCTCTAGGCTACTTATTCTAAGTCTAAGAGTAAGAGAAGATTAATTATTATAGCTTATCCTATATCTCTAAGGGGGTAGTATATAGTGTTTTCTTTTGCCTATTTAATTAGAGTCTTATAGTTATAAGCCTAGCTCTCCCTAATAACTCTAAAGATTCGCTATAACCTTAGCTAATTCTTAATATTTATTTAAAGCAAGTTATTAGTTACTACTTACTATTATTAAAGCGTTTAGTTTATAATATTATAAGTTTATTCTTACCTTCCCTATTAGAGTGTTTTTATTATAACCCTAAAGGTATGTAAGGTAAGCCACTAGACTAAAAGATCTATTAATGCTAGCTCTCGCTTGCATTATACCTTATAATTAATTATTAAGCCTGCCTACGAATGCGCGCACCTGATAATTATCCCTTCCCTTATAAGGCTTGTCCTAAGCTAAGGGCCTTACACAGGCTAGCGGCAATGGCTTAGCAATGTAACCTTAGCTTAGATTAGGCCTAGTTATCCATGGCCTCTAAGATAATTAACTAATTATAAACCCCTAAGGCCTAGTACGCATAATAGCTAGGCCTATACATCACCTAGTGCACGTGACCTTATACAGGTGTGCACCTATACCTACCCTATGAGCCTAATGTAAGCTGCCTAGCCTAGTAATTTAAACCTAGACCTGCTAGGTTAATCTAACTATAGGAATTAAACCTAGGACTTAGCGCACGCCTTACTTACAAGGATTCAAACCTAGGACTAGCATACACTAGAAGACCTGTAAGAGCTAGCATTAATATCATAACCCTAAAGGTATATAAGGTAAGCTACTAGACTAAAAGATCTATTAATACTAGCTCTCGCTTGCATTATACCTTATAATTAATTATTAGGCCCGCCTATAAACGCGCGCACCTAATAGTTTTAAGTTTTATAGCTAGAGACTATAGCATCTTTTTATGCCTAACTATAGATAATAACCCTAATAAAAACTCTTATAAGGCCTAAAAGCTTACCCTTTTACTTAATCTTTAATCTTTAGTAGTCTCCTATTACTATATATTATCTATATCTTTCTATATTTATTGCTCTTATTCCTATAGTATCTCTTAGATACTAATATTAAAGATTTTAGGATCCTTAGCATAGATATATATAATAGGCTACTAATAATCCTAGATATAAAGTCTATTATCTTAAGCTATCTTAGTATACTATTTAATTAAGTAATTCTTATTACTAACTTTATATTCCTAAGCTATAACTATAGTACTAATAGGCAATCCTTTACTAATTATTTAGGTTATAAAGCTAGGTAGCTAGCGTTTTATAGTGTTATATATTAGGTACTAAAGGTTAAAGTCTTTCTAGTAGGATAATTCTCTAGGTAATTAATCTCTAATACCTAGCTTATTTATAGCTATATCTCGCAAAAGTCTTATAGTTCTTATAAGAGCCCTAGTATAGCTATATCTTAGGTTTAAGATATTATTAGTAATTATCCAGTCTCTTAAATAGAGCTTAAAGTAATAACTAATATGTGAATCCTTACTAAATAAATATAGTTATTTAAACTTAATATTATATTAATTTAGTATATTCTAGTCTTCTAAAAGCAGATTAAGTGCTTAGTATCTAACTTAGTAGCGGATTATTTGTAGAAAAAAACCCTAGATAAGCATATCTATATTTCTAGTTTCCTTTTTATTTTATTACTAGGACTATAATTCCTTTAAAATTATATAGGTAGTTTAGTAGCTATATAATTTATTCCTACCCTTCTATAAAATTAGTAAACCTTTTTAGTTAGCTCTTTTCTATACTATTAAAGTAGTAAAGTTACCCTTACTTTTAATTAAATAGAAAGCATATCTAGTGGTTTATAAAGAAAGCAAAACCTATAATAATATATTAATTACTTATATATAAGTAAAGGTTAATAGGGTTATACTTTAAACCATACTTAATATTAATAGGCTAGTAGCTAGAATAAAGTCTCCTAGCTTTTAAACTAATTAATCTTTATAGAGTATTTAAATTAAACTCCTCTATTAGCTTAATCTTAAATATTTATAAAAGTATAGCTACTATTACTTTAAGGCTATATATTATAATCTTCCCTATAGTAGCTAACTTAAACTAATTAAGCTAGTTCTTACTTAGTGTTTTATAAGCCTTTCTTAGGAACTTATAGGTATCTATTAAATAATCTCGCTAGCTTACCTCTATCTACCCTAGTCTTATTAGTATTACCTAGCTAAAATTATTACTATCCTAATAGGCTTTAAACCTAGTTAGTAGCTAGGGCTAGTCTTTTCTTAGGTAAAATAATAGTAGTTACTAACTATAGAGGTTAACTAGGTTAAGTTCTATAGTGCTTTCTTTATCTTCCCTAAAGAAAGAACCTTTAGTTCTATATATTAAGATATAGGTATAAAATAGCGTAAGGCATTTGCTATAGGGAAAATATATAACTATACTACTATTTATATTTATATAGGCGCTTTTATTAATTATACTTTCCTTATAGGCCTTTATTTCTTAATATAATTAAATAATATATATATAAATAATATATCTTAAGCAAAAAATATAGGGGAAAATAGAAAATAGTAAATTACTTTAATAGTATTAGGCTAGAATAAGTAAGGGTAAGAGATATAATTAGGTAATAAAGGGCGAATATCTTAAGGGTCTAAGTAATATAATAATATAGAGGGAGATAGGATTAAATAGTTCCTATAACTTTATTAATATTCTTATAGCTCTTATTAGCTATATAGGCGGTTACTAGCGGTTACTTATAGTTACCCTTAGTTGCCTTTAGGAAGCTAATAGGCTTTTATAATTTACTCCTTTTATAGTGTTATAATTTAAGGTTAGTAGTTATTACTTATTAGTTACTACTGCCTATTATTAAGCAATATCTTTACGGCCCTAATGCTTAGCCTATCTCTTCTCTTCCCTTCCTTTCTCTTTTAAACCCTTCTTCTTTCTAATAAACTATATAATTATAGTAAAATCTCTTAATATAGCTTGTTAAAAGCTACCTAATATTACTACTATTATTAGGACAAATATCCTAGAATATAAGCTTTTTTTAATAAAAACTCTTAACTAGTCTAACTATACTAAATTCTTCCCTCCTTTTATTAGTAAAGATTATATAAGTTTAGGAATTATTTAATCTCTTACCTAAGCTTTTTATTAATACTTTCTATTACTATAGTATAAGTTTCTTTTTGTATTTTAAGTGTATAGTAGAATTAATATTAGTTATAGTAGCATTCTAATATATATAAAGATTTCACTCTAATTTTCTAATAAAAGTCCTAAGGAAGCTTCTCCTTACCTTATTATATCTATAAAGAAAATAAACTTACTAAAAGAGTTTATAAGGAGTTACACTACTAAGAGTAATAGCACTTTAGCCCTTACTATTAAAAACAGTTATTACTATTAGGTTCTTATCCTTACTAAGGTAGCTTATCCTAATAGGTATTTTTTATATGCTCTCTCCTAGCATCCTAAATATTACTAGGCTTTACTAGTATCTATATATAGTAAATTAAATAGTATCTTTTATTCTAACTATTTAAACTTATATATATAGCATATTATATTCTATAATAAATATATATGCTTCCTGTTTTATAGTTATATTTTAATCCCTAGGGTTAGTAATAGTGCTTATAGTAATTACATATAGAATAGCTCTTACGTGGCAAGTTATAAGTAGCGTTTTATAACTAGGTATTATTCTTAGTTATTATAAGAGAGAGCTCTAGCTCCTTTTCTAGGTAAGGAATAGTCTATAAAGGCAGTAGGATCCCTTTTACTTAATCTAAACTCTATTAACTTTAAAAACTCTCCTTACCTAGTAATTAATATGCCTTCCCTATTTCTAAATAATTTATAAATATAAGATAAAAGGAAAGGAATTATAATATATTATTAGGGAAAAAGGAATAAGATAAAAGAAAAAGAAAATATAGTAGCTAAGTTACTAGGCTATGCCTTAATTACTTAATCTTTAGTATATTATGTATTTTAAAGGAAGAAAATAGGAAATTATAAAAGGAAAGTTTCTTAATCTATACACTATTAGTATATAGGAGGGTATTTTATATACTTCTCTTACTGTTTGTTTAGTAGTTAAGGTAGCTATACCTTAATTCCTTAGTATAGGGTTCTCTAAGGTAGTAGCTTAACTTTCTCTTCTAAGATTATTATATCCTAGCTAGATTTCTCTTGCTTAGTTATTTATTAATTATTAACTATTTAATTAGATATATTGTGTTAAGCTACTAATAGTATAATAGCTAAGACTTCTTTATTATACTTATTAGTAGTTGCTTCTTCTATTTAGCCACTCTAAGGAGCATATAGCTATCTATCTATAGAGGATATTTACTAGCCTTCTAAGTCTAGTATAAACTTCTTAATATAGTCTCCTAAGATTGTTTTTAAGAGGTAAACCCTATCTAGTGTTTATAGGTAATAAGCCCTAGAGATTAGCATATGCTTATAAATCTAAAATAGTCTATTTTACCTTATTATAAGTTTCTTTATAGTAGATATATTCAAGTTCCTTTAGATATTATATACTAGGATAAGGTTCCCTAGTTTTAATTAATCTTTCCTAAGGGAGATAGCTTAGTTCTTATTAGTTTAGTTTGTAAGTTACTACCTAAATTCTAATACCTTCTTCCTTACCTTCTTAATATCCTTAGCCTTTCTCTTAAGTATTTATACTTATGCTTTAAATAAGTCTTGCTTAGAAGTAACTATATCCTAATTAATTAATCACTAGGTTAGAAATTCTACTTCTAATAGTAAAATTAGTTCCTATCTATAGATTAAATAGAAAGCGGACTTTCTATGTAATTCTTGGATAGTAGTGTGGTTTATAAGGAGGGCTTTATTAAGGTGCTTTAGCTATTATTTATTTAATTCTCCTAGTTTTTCTAAGGCAAATGCAAGTAACTAGTATCTAGCTTTAATAGGCGAATTTACTTTTAGGTTATATCTAGATATCTGAATTCCTATTATGCTAATGTCTGCTAGTGCCTCTTTAAGATTTTCTTATATTTCTAGGCCCCTATTATAGACTATAAAGCAGAAGAGTCTAAATCTACTAATTAAGGAGAAAAGAAACTTCCTAATTACTAGTATTATTGCATTCTAAACTAGCGTAGCTTTAACCTATCTAGTTAGATTATACCTAGCTTCTAAGAGGTACTTATATCTATAATTAATTAGAAGATACTAAGTGTTAATATAAATCTTACTTATTAGGTTTCCTAGCGTAACTAGCACTAAAAGTTCTTATAGTTACTAAGGTACGAACTTTTAGTATATTTTGTAATATACTAATATCTCCTAAGTTATATTCTAGAGCCCTTTCCACTAGTATTACTGCTTTATTGCTTAGAAAACCACTTTAACTCCTTTATATCTAAGTTCCTTATAAATAGCTTTAATAATTATATATTATTATTCTAGTATATTAATAACTAGCACTAGCCCCTTTATAATTCTAGTTAGTCTCTTCTAAAGGTATTTATTTTCTAAGTAAAACTTTTTTGCCTTATTATATAGCATCCTATAGTTCTTTACACTAAGATTAATTAGTCTTTAAAGTATTAATAAGAAGTTAATTACTTATTATATCTCTTCTAAGTAGCTCTTCTTACTATTCTTCTCTATCCTAATACTATTAAGATATAAGTTAATAAAGTTCTTAATATCTCCTTTAATATCCTAATCTAATTAATCTAATTCTCTAGGACCTTTCCTAGATAGCGTGTCTGCAATATAGTTCTTCTTACTAGGGATATATTATACTAAGAAGTTAAAGAGTAGGATATAACTAATCTATTATATAATAAGGGCTCTAGGTATATTATTAATAGCACTATTTAGCTAATAAATAAGAACTTATAAGTCTATTTCTAATATAAATAAAACTCTATAAAGATAAATTTATAGTCTTCTTAGTGTATAGATAACTACTTAGTATTCTCTCTTAGTTACGTTATACTTAGCTTTAGTAATAGTCTAAGTATCGCTTTTATATTAAACTAGATATTATTTTCTATTAACTACTTATAGTAATATAGCTCCTTATCTAAGTAAGCTTATGTTAACTATTAGTATAATCTCTCTAAAGCCTAGTCTAAGATTAAGTAAAACTAGGACTAGAGCTATTATTATTACTTTCTTTAAGGTATCTATAGCTTCTTATTACTCTAGTCCTTATTCCTACTCCTTTATTTTCCTTAGTAGAATTACTAGTAGTTTTGCTTTCTATATATAGCGTTTTACCTAGATATAGTAAACACCTATTAATCTAATAAAGAAGCGTACCTTTAATAGATCTTAATAGACTTTCTAATCTAAAATTTTTACTATCTTTACTTTAGTTAGCTTCTATCTGTTTATCCTGCATATAAATCCTATAATCTCTATAAATTTCTAGCAGAACTTTAACTTAATTACTAAGGCTATATAACTAGAGAGTTTAATATTAACTAAAACTTTATTAATATTAATTAAATACTCTATTATATATTTACGCACTCCTAGTATAATTTCCTCCTTATTATATATTATAGTTAGCCCTCTTACTATAATATTATCTAGGAAAGGCATGTAAATATAAGGGATTAAGTTAAATAAGATTTGCCTAATAATTCTAATAAATTAGGCTACTAAATTAGTAGCACCCTATAGTAGGTAATAAAGTTATAAAAGCCTAATTATAGTAGAAATTATTATTATATCCTTACTCTTTTCTACTAATACTATTTAATTATACCCTAATAATAAGTTAACTATTAATAGGATCTAGTATATTATAAAGCTCTTACTAAATACCTTTATACCCTAAGGGATTAGCGTATCCTATATTATTACCTTATTATACTTTATAGTAAATAAGATTAGGTAAATCCCTTTATCTTTCTTTATTATAAGAAAGTAGGGATTTCTATAGAAACTATAACTTTCCTCTAAATATCTATACTTTAGTTTCTTCTTTAGTAAATTAACTAGTTTCCCTTATAACCTAAGGGGTACTAGGATTAAGCCTGCTTACTATACCTTATGTTTAATAACCTTTATAACTTATAGTAGTATAATAAGTAAATTAACTTTTCTATATTCTAATAAGTCCTAGGCTAGCGCTACTTCTTAGTTATAAAGAATTTCCTTAAAAACATTAACTTCTTCTTATATTAAATACTCTTATACCCCTTTAACTATTTAATCTAATTATTCCTAGGTTATCCTAAAACCTTATAGTTTTACGTAGAATCTCCTAGTAATGTATTTGCTATATTTCCTAGATATATCTAAATATAATTTTGCCTTTTCCTATTTCTTTGTCTTCTATTTTAGGTCCCCTTTTAGTATTAACCTATTAGAAGGTATGTTATTATAGGGTTAAATTTTATTAGCCTTTTGCTTATATATTATGTTTATTATAAGATTAGGTGGTTTTAGTTACTATAGGGGTTAGAAATCCTTTATAACCGCCTTAAGTTATTAGGTATAGTTTACTATTATATCCTTAACTACCTTATAAAAGATTTTAGTTCCTTCTCTTATTAAGAGGGGGACTAGCTATTTATTATTATCTAACTCCTTCTCTAAACCCTTATAAACTATTTAATCTTCCTTTACTTTAGGGTAACTAAATATAATAATATTAATAGATAGTTACTAGACTAGTTACTTATTAGTATATTACTATTAAATACTCCTTATAACTCTTAAGATAATAATAATATTACTAAAGTAGCACTAAGTGTAAAGTTCTCTGCTTCTTAAATGATTAAACTATATCTAGGATAGTCTAAAAAATAGTATTCTAAGGATAAGACTAATATTTACTAAGTCTAGTCTAATATAGAAATTAGCAAGTATCTAGATATTTCCTAGATATAGTTTTGTTTATACCTTCCTAATTATTTTAATGCTATATAATAAGAATAATATTATATTTATTATATCTATTAGGTAGATCCTTAGCCTAAGTTATCTAGCTATGCTTTCTATAATTATATTCCCTTATAATCCTATATTAATAAGTCTAGGGAGAAGCTCCTTTTTTAGGTTATTTAGCTAGACTTAGAAGTATAGTAAATCTTATAGATAGTTAATAGTAGCCTATAGCTCTAAGATTATATTAAGTATAAAGTTTATCTAAGTAAGATTAACTAAATTTTACTAGGGTTTATCCTATTCTAAGTAAGCTCCTAGTCTCTCTTAAATTCGCTCCTATAAGGCTATATTAATCTCTAGCAGGGGCATTATTAGTAAACCCTTCTTAGCTATAGTTTTATTTTTCTTATTCTCTTTAAGAGTTTCCTTTATTAATTAAAGAATAAAGTTAATCTAATTCCTAGGATTAATTAGTCTTAGATTTAGTTTCACACTAAATATCTTTAAAAGGGGAGCTAGTCCTAGTATATCTTTATTATAATACTAGATATTCTCTATGCCTTTTGCTTAAAGGAGGTATTTATTACTAACTACCTCTATAAGTGTTAGTATAATTTAGTAAATATCTTAAAAGGGCATACTAACCTTCTTTTAAAAGACTTTATTATATAATTAATCTAGAATTCTCTATCTAACCTTATTTAATAGGTCCTTCTTGCCCTTAGTTACTAAAGGGTCTTCTTAAGGAGGTTAAGCATAAGGTTAAATAGGTTAAATATACGCTTAATAGTCTTTTACCTTATTATCTATAATATCTTTAATCCTTAGATGTTTTGCTAGTTATTCCCTAATAGCTAAGATTTTTATAATAACCTCTTTATCTTCCTCTTTTCTTATATATAGCTTTTTAAAAGTAATAGCTAATACTATGCCTAATATCTCGCGTTTTAAGATTAATAATACCTAGGCCTCTCTCTTAGGTTAATATTCTACTAGATTAAACTAACCTTCTATTTAATTAAATACTTCCTATTTCTCTTATATTATTTCCTAGCTTAGTCCTTTATAGGGGCTATATTCCTTAATCTAAGGAAGTATTATAGTAATCTTATAATCCTTAAAGTATTTAACCTAGAATATAGCTAGCCTATATAAATAACTACTAATAGAAAGGAACTTTAAAAGTAAGACTAGGGGTATAGTTTAATATCTTATATTATTCCCTATTACTAATATATAGACTACTAAGTTATATATAGTAAACTTTAATATCTTATTATACTTTAAGGTATTATACTTTATTATAAGATATATTTCTATATTATAGTAGTAGCAGTGGTTTGCCTAGTAGCCTCTCCTAGTTATTACATTAGTTTTAAAGAAATGCTTATTATTAAGATTAAATAAACTAATATAGTTTGTTTAATAATTATACTACTATTATTAAGAACCACCGCTATATTTTTCCTTAAGCAGTTTCACTATATTAATTTCCTTTCTTACTTAGGCTATAACTATAATCTTTAACTTTACTAGCTGCTTTATTAGGTTTTTTATTTTAATCTTAATATTTAGCTAATCTAAGGCTCTCTTATTATCCTATATTAGTGTTAAATAAAGCGGTCTTCTTCTCCTATTCTAATAAATTACCTAGCATTAAGTAATTCTTTTAAGTAGCTTAGTAACTATTAAAGGTAGCTTAATTAAATAGTGCCTATATCTTAAAACTAATATCCTTTTTATCTAAAGCATAACTATCTATATTAGAGAACTCTAGGTCTTTATTCTTAAGCTCTAGGCATATATAAACATATATATTAAGTGCTATCTAAAGTTATTTATACTTTATTCCTAATATCTCTTTATAAGTAAACCCTTTTTAATTAATAAAGCTTAAGATTAAATATTCTAGAATAGCCTTATAAATATAATTAGACTAGGTTATAGTGGTTCTCTATCCTATTAGGTCTATATTAGATATTAGAGTATAATGCTTTTATAGCTAGTAATAGGTCTTCTTAATAGTCTTTAGTTATATTAAATTTAGATCTTTAAGTTATTCTCTAGTATTTTCTATTTAATCCTAGCTAGTTATATTAAACTATAAGAGTATCTCCTCCTTAGACTCCTTTTAAGTTTAAGATATAGTTAGTATTTTAACTACCTATTAAAGCTTTAGGTTAATATTACGCTTAAGTATCTTATGCTAGTTTATCTTAGGGATACTTATTACCTTTATCTTTGCTTTAAAGTCCTTAATAAAATTAGCTATATTATCTCCTATAAACTACTAAATATTATATTTATTTTATATAGTAATAAGAGATATTTAATATACTATTATTTCTCTAAGAAGCTTTATAAAGGGTTTAGTATTAAGCCCTCTAAGAGAGCTAGGTGCCTTAGGTCTATTATTAGGATTCTTTCCTAAGTAAGTTTAAGCTAGGCTAATAACTATCTTAGAATTAAATAGTCCCTAGCTAGTAATTAAAGTACTAGGTAATAGTAAATCCTAAAGGTCCTTTAGGTAACTTAGGTGCTTGCTTAGTCTTACTTTACTTAGCTATTAGGAATAAGATAAAATAAGCTTAGATATAAAGTTAGTTAATATTTCTTTTAATTAATCTTATAAAAGGGTAAGTGCTTAACTAAATATTATAATGCTTATAAGACTTCTATAAAGGGAAACTTTTAATACGGTAGTAGTTATAGTTATAAGTAAACTATAAGTAAAGGCTACTAGCATAATTATATAGCTTTTTATAATAAGCTATAAGACACTAATACATAGCTAAATAATAGTAAAATAAGCTATAAGTCCTATAATTAAATAGTCTATAGTATTAGGTAGTGTTTTCTATATTAGAGCCTTATATTTAGAGACTTTTAGTAAGGGATTAATAGCTTAGCTAGTATTTATAGCGTATATCTCTAAGCTATCTAGCCTTCTTTTCCACGCTTCCTTATAATAATAGTTTATATCCTTAGACTACCTTAGCTTAGTATACTTAGATAGTCTTTCCTTTACGCTATAACTATTATAGAGTCCTAGTTAAGGCTTTAAATCTATATCTTAGTATAAGGAAAATAAGATAAAGGGGGTTTTTTTTATATAGGTTAGCTTAGGGAATAGCTAAAAGCGTAATTAAACTTGCTTCTAATTAATCTTAGTCTATAGCAAATTAACTAGAAAATAGAAAAGTCCTAGGGGTTTAAAACCGCGTTTCTTCACTAGTTTTATTAAGCGGAAAACAACACCCTAAAAGATATAATACTAGCCTATAGTTATAGGTAGCGGTAACGTTTGCTTATATTAGAGGGTGAATTAACTTAATAGTAGTAATTATAATAATAGCTAAATTTATCTCTATAGATAGAGATATTCTAGATTAAATAGTCTATTAGATTAGAAGTAACTTTTTAGTTAAGTTAGGGGATTTATCTTATTAATTTATCTTTTTAGGGCAAACATAGATATTAGGGTAAATATAATTATTAGGGCAAACATAATTATTAGCTATAGCAATAGCTTGGCAAAAATTCAGGTCTAAGCGGGTAATAAGCATTAAAAGAATCTAGCTATAGGCAGACTCTTTATAGATTAAATAATCCCCTTATCTAGATAACTAATATTATTATCCCTTGTTATGTTATCTAGTCTTGTGATCCCTTGTGCTTGTCATCGCGATCGCGCGTTTGTGGGCACGCATCTCATGGCACACAATACCTAGATAATATAAAATTCTATAATAAAATCATAAGCCTTATCCCTAGTAATAAAGTTACCTAGGTATAGCGTATTACTAAAGCTATTACTAAATAAGTAGTAAACTATACCTAAGCTAAAGTAAGGATAATAAACTATAATAATAATAATATTTATACTACTAAAGAAGCCCTTAAATAAGCCCTTAAAGAGGCTATTAAAGAAGAAGCTAAGGAGAGTTATAC
Source organism: Epichloe coenophiala (assembly GCA_018801565.1). Lineage (NCBI taxonomy): Eukaryota > Fungi > Ascomycota > Sordariomycetes > Hypocreales > Clavicipitaceae > Epichloe > Epichloe coenophiala. The sequence continues at coordinate 69,921 of JAFEMN010000069.1, forward strand.
CCTAACCTAGGCTAGCATTACTACTAGCCTAGCCCTTAAATAACTAAATACCTTACGTCCCTCCCTCTAAATCCCTAGTAAGTAAGACTAGAAAGTACTTATTAAAGGGAATACTATTTAGGAATTACTCTAGTCTAGGAGTATAGAAGATATAGTAATAGTAGTTAATAAAGCTATAGGCAAAGCTATAGTAATAGTAGCTAGAAAACTCCTGAGTAAAGATACTATTATTACCTTTAAAGAAAATACTACCTAATATAAATAAGACTAAAAATAGATTACTAATATATTTAGACTAGAAGTAACCCTTTACTAATATATACTTAGCGTTATTATTAAGGGATTTCTAACTAAATATATATTTACTAAAAACCTAGTAGTAAAAATTAGAAAAGCTAATAAGGTAAATATAGTTAAGGTAATAGTAAGGTAACTATATAGCAAAGGCACCTAAAGAACTACCCTAATACTAGGCCTAGCTAAAGTTAAAGATATTAATAAGATATACTAAGATAATATAGTCTTTAAAGTAAAGCTATTCTAAACTAAACTATATAATAAAACCCTATAGCCTTAATAATACTATAACTATTTTTAAATAAGCTATATTACTAAGTTTTATAAGGTAGCCCTAAGGTATAGTAAGTATAGCACTAGCTATTATAAGGATAAAGAGTCCTCCTACCTAATAAAAGATAGATAAGTAAAAAAAAACTATATTCTATACTCTAGACTATACCTAGCCTAGTTAAGAGACTACCCTATCCTAAAATAGAAGTAAAATACTACTAAAGTAAGATATCTTAAATAACCTTCTTACTTTACTACTTACTCCCTAAGTAAAAGCCTAACCTTACCTTATAAGAGATCTAGTATAGCCTTAGAACCTATTACTATAGCTACTAGAAAAAAAGGATATTTTATAAACATAGAATATAGCGCTAAATAACTAAGATTAGGAAGCATTAGGTAGTATATAAAGTAACTTAAAACTAGTATAGAGCTAGTATAAGATAGTAGTAACTAATAACCCCCCTAATTAATATAATAATATTATAGGTTCTTTTCTAGAATAAAAATAAGAAAAATAAACTAATATATATAGCGCTTTACTACTAGACTAATATAGATATAATTATAATCTAAGAATAGGAATATATAAAAAACTAATAGCCCTTAGCACTAGGCCTAGCCTAGTTCTAACTTATATACTATAATAAATATAATATAGCATATATAAATAAGAAATATAGCATAGGTTTATAGTTAGCCTAGGAAGGAACTAACTAGTTACTAGTAAAACTATAAGGAGTTAATATTTACTCCCTTTATTTAGAGAGATATAGTAATAATTAGAATACCTTTATTTATATAATTAACTTAGAGAAGCCTTATAACTAAAGTATATTTATTAGTAACTTTAACTAAAAGCACTCCCTCTAGGATAAGCTAGATAGAATAACTAATAAAGTAAATAAACTACTAGAGTTTATAAGCTAGTAAAGGCTTAGACTTATTATACCTTAAGGTAAACCTATAAGATAGTATAAAGATAATAGGGATAGCACTATTAACCTAGTATAACCTACGCTAGATATTAGAGTTTACTATAATAGCATAGAAAACCTTACTAAATCTAACTATATTCTATAGCTAATTAGTATCTTAAATAAGCAATAGGAAGCTACTCCCTAAGCCCTTAGATATATATAGGAAGCCTTAAATAAACTATATATAAAGGTAAAGGCTATAATTTAACTCTAACCTAAAAATACACTAGACCCTTATAATAAAGAGGGAATTAATAATTATATAACCTAGCTTATTATAAACTTATAGTAAATTATAGATAAAGTAGCCCTAAAGAAACCCTAGGGACTCCCTAGCCTAAAGGTATAGTAGTTAAGAAGAGTATAAGAGTTAGTTAGTAAAGTAAGGTAAGCTAAGAGATAGTAAAGATATAGGAGAACTAATATAAACTTATTGAAATGTAGGGAGCTAGTTGCCAGCTAGCAATAGCTGTACAGGTGTGAACTCTACGGTTAGGGACTAATAGAGCCACCACGTTAGAATAACCAACGCAACGTAACGGAAGGTTATAGCAAATATCACTATTGAATTCGGATTTAGATAACTTTTACGATAACTAATAAAGCAATATAATTGATTTTAGCTACGTTATACAGGCAATGCGGCTGTTGGATTAAGAGGCCTAGCTATCTAGCTAGATTAAAAAGATCTTCTTTCTCTTATATACCTACTAACTATATTAGTAAATCTAGGCTGCTAATAGGGTCTTAGGAGCCACTTTTAATTTTCCGCAAAATTTATTTGTATATAAAAACCAAAAAATTAACTCACTACTATACAAACTAGTAACCTATATACACCAAATTTTAGTCTAAAAAATATTCCTATATTAAATAAAAGCCCTATCTTCTAGCTTTAATTTGCTATATATAAGACTTTTATATAACCTTTAGTTAAAGAGAAAATCGCTATTAAAGATAGCTATAGGGTAAGCTACTTATATTACCCTAGCTTACCTAATTACTAGTGGCTGTATTATAGCTACACTTATAGCTATAATGCAATTAGCTAATTTATAATTAATTTAAATTAGTTATTCATATAGTTAGTTATAACTATTAATAGCTATAACATAGCTATTAACAGTTACCTTCGCGACTATTAATAGCTACAGTGTAGCTATTAGGCTTATAATGCAAGCTAGTAATAGAAAGGTCCTTTAACTAGAAAGGGCTAAAAATAGGTCTTATTTTTAACACCCCCTTTACAAAAGAATTACATTAAAAGCAATTAAAAGCATATAAGAAAACTATAGGGTAAATAATAACTTTTAGATAATAGATAAAAGGGAAAAACAGGAAAAGATAAAAGACCCCCTTTTTGAATTCCTAGCTATTATTAAATATAGCTCCCTTTTTAATGTTATTTTTGTTTCCCTATTAAAGGGATTTTAGTTATTAGTTTTAGTAGTTATTAAGCCCTAGAAGCTTAATAAAGGCCTAATAAAGATGTCTAGATAGAGGCTTTGTTAGATTATTTACAAGCATTAACTTTATATCTAGATATTTAATCTTAGCTAAACCTTTTAAAACCTATTACCTAATATAGTTAAACTTTAGTAAGGTATGCTTAGTATAGCTATGTAAGGCAGGGTTATAGGCTGTGGTTATAGCGCCTTGATTATTGCAGTATATCTGAATAGGGGGAGATATAGGGGTTTTTAGCTCCTTAAATAGACCCTATAGCCACTATAGCTCCCGGAAGGTCTTATAAATAGCGTTAGCTTTAGCTTCTAATGTTAATAGAGCTATTTTACTAGCTTTCATTAATTTCTAGCTAATAGGTCCGCTAGCTAGCTTAAATAGATAAGCGTAGGTTAATTTAGAGGTCTTTTTATCTCCTGTAAAATCACTGTTATAATAACCTATTAGGCTTTTACTAGCTATACCTTTAGGGTCTCCCCTATAAATTATAGCAAGGAATTTAGTCCCTAATAGATACCTAAGTAAGTTTTTAGCTGCTTTTAGGTATTCTATATAGGGGCTAGCTAGTGCTATAGATAGCCACTATAATATAAAGGCTATATTAGGCCTTATAAGTAATATTAGGTATATTATAGTCCCTATAATACACTAATAAAGCTTGATTTCGCTAGCTATTAAAAGCTTGGTTGTCTGCGTAGCTAATACGCCTAGCTAAAGAGGTATGCTAATAGGCTTACTATCTAGCATATTAAATCGTTTTAAAGCCTCTAAGATATACTAAGATTAGTGGATTTTTAGTATCCTATTAGGTTTATCTTATATAATTTAAACCCCTAAGAAGAATTTAGCAGGCCCCCTATCTTCTATTAGATAGACTTTATAAAGTTCTTTCTTAAGTCTTTAGATATAGGGTAAATCTAGTCTAATTAGAAGGCAGTTATTAATATATATAATAATAAAGGTTTTAGTGAAGGGATTAAAGAATATAGCTAGGTTAGATATTAAAGGGTTAAATCCTAGGGACTTAAGCACTACTATAAGTGCCTATTGCTACTCCCTTAAGCTCTGTTTTAGGCTATATAAAGACTTCTATAATAAAATTACTTAATCTTTAGAAGGTTTATAGCTAAAACTTCTAGCTAGTTTAGCTAGTTTAGGATTTGCTTTAAGGAATTCAATAAATCTATCTAGAATAACTATATAAATCTATTATTATAGCTTACTATTAAGAAAAGCTCCTATAAAATTAACCTATTTGATTTCCTAGTTATTCCAAGCCACTAGGGCTAGTAAAATCCTCTAGCTAGGGGGAATGCTTATAGTAGTAAAGGTCTCTAGATAATCTAGACCTTTGATTTGTATAAATCCCTTAGTAATAAGTTAAGCCTTGTATTTTAAAGGATTATTTTCTTTATCCTTTTTAAGCTTATAAATAAGCCTATTCTTTAGTACTTTTTAGCCCTTAGGGATTTAGTCTTTCCTTATAAATTTAAAAGTACTAGCCTTTAGAAGCTATTTGTATTCCTTATACATAGCTTCTATCTATTTATCCCTATTAGGGCTAGATATAGCTTGCTTCTAGGTCTTAGGTTTAGGGCTAATAGGGGTGTTTTCTTTTAGCTTTTCCTATACCTTAAAGTAGATTTCTTTAATAAAATCTAGAGAAGAAGGGGTACTAATATTAATATCTATAGGGTTAATATTAGGGTTTAAGTTAGTAATTTTGTTAAAATTCGGGTCCAGAGTTAAAATCTAATTTCCTAGTTAAGATATAGGTAGTGCCTATATAGGAACCTTTAGAATTAGACCTTTAGGGGGTTCTCTAGGGCCTATAGGTAGTTTTTATTAACCTATAGGGTAATCCTTTAAACCTTATTAATTTAGATTTTCTTCTAAATTATTTTCCCCCTCTAAAGGGTTATCCCCTATAGAAAGCCTAGGTAATCCTTTAGAAACAGGACCTATAGGTTTTATAATCTTAATAAAGCTAGTCTTTATAACTAGCCTTTTAGAGGGGATGTATACTAGGTAAGTGTTAGAACCTAGTGTAGCTAATAATCTTCTAGGAATAGTCCTAGCTACTAACTTCTAGGCTTTAGGTTATTTTTCTAGGGGGATTAGAATCTTATAGTAAGATCCTATAGCTCTAATACTGCTAATATTAGTTATATAGGGCTGATTTAGCTCCCTAGATAGCAGTTATTCAGGGCTTTTATCCTTTGTGGTATTAGCAGTTATATTAACTAGGTTAATAACTATAGGTAATACAAAATACCATAGATATAAGGGTAATTTTGCCCACTAGATAGTAGCTCTTAATTAATCTAGAATAGTATAAGTTAAACACTCTGCTAATCTATTTTGCTTATAGATATAGGGACTAGAAGTTATAAATTTAATCCCTTTAGAATTTAACTAAGTTTAATAACTAGAATTAATTTCTTAGCCCCTATTAAAGTAAAGGTGCCTAGGATATTAACCTAGTTCATTTTTAAGCCTTTTAAAGAAGCCCTTAATAGCCCTATAAATAGTTAGGCCTTCCTTATTTAGTAATAAGATAACCTACTTATATCTAGTCTTTTAATTAACTAGAAATAAGCAAATTAACTGTTTATTATACAGTATAGGACTGATTTTTAGCGTATCCCCCTCTATTTAATTTAGAGCTCTAGGGGGGTTAGGGATAGCTAATTTCCTAGGTTTTCTAACTGCCTTAGATTAATTATAAGCTATATATCTAAAGTTCTTATCCTTAATTTTAGAAAAATTAGGCATTCCTTTAATAATAAGGCTAGTTTTCTTTAGTAAAGAAAGCCCTAGGTGCCCTAGTTATATATACCATAGGCTAGCTAGTTTTAATAACTATTAATATTAAGAATCATTAGGGCCTAAATTAGGGTCTAGATTAGGGCCTTCTCTGTTAGTCCCCTACTAGGCCCCTTAAGAACCATAGGCCTCTTAGGGAGGTATTAGGGACCTTTTTCCTTTACTAAGGCCCTCTAACACCCTTAAATCTATTTCCTTAGATTTATAAGGGACCTAACCTAGGGCTATAGGCATTAGAGAAGAGACTAAATCCCCTAAATTATTCCGTACGATTTCTTTAATATTATTATTATCTTTATTAATTTTAGCGATTTTGTCTAAATTAGAAGCCTAATCTGGCTTTTTAGAGGGAATTTAAACCTCTATAGGGTAGCTATAACCCTTAAAAGTAGTATAGGTAAAAGGTTGGATAAAATAAGATTTATTATAGGGCCCTTTATATAACTTAGGTATAGATTGGTTTTTAATATAGAAGAAAAAACTATGTTTTTCTATATCTAAGGTAGCAATATAAGACCTATCTTTAAGATAAAGAAGGTTCTTTATAAGGTAATTACTAGATATATAGTGTAAAAGACTACTAACTATATTAATATTAAGTTAAGGAAAATATAGGGTATCTTTAAGCACTAAGGTCCTATATTTATAGGGGTTTTTCTAATATAAGACCTTAAAAACAGCACTACCATAGCGCTTAGCGTAAATAGGACTACCACTAGTTATAATAGGGTTAGATTCCCCCTTTTTATAAGGGGTATAATCCCTAAAGACCTCCCTAGAATTAACTATATATATAGTTAAACCTATATTATATAATAGGGCTTTTTTTATATCTTTACTATAATAATTAAAACCATTTAAGGTTCTAATTTCTTGTTTTTTATTATCTAAATTACTAGAGCTAGAATTAGAGCTACTATTGCTAGAGCTCTTATAACTAGTCTTATAAGAGCTAGGTTTCTTATATAGATTAAGGGCTTTATTAGAAAGGTTATAATTTCCTAGCATAAGAGAACCCTCTATAAGCTCTTTATTATCCTTTTTATCTAATTTTTAACCCTTTTACTTCTTTTTCTTTGTATTAGAATTAGAAAAGCCCTTATTTTCTTTAAAGCTTTCTTTCTTCTTCTTCTAACCTTTAGGGGCTTTTTCTTTATCTTTAGCACCCTTTTCTTAGTCTTTAGACCTATAATTTAGGGCTTTAAATACTATAGATAACTTATCCCTCTGTTTAGCTAGAAGGTTTACTATTAAAAATTAAAGATTTAGGGCATTTAGAGAAGCCCTTATAGCCCTATTTATACGCATACTAAATTATTGCCTCTTAGCTTACTAAGGGAAGGTTAATTTTAGGGATTAAGGATATTAATTAACCTAATCTATAGGATTAATTAGGACCCCTAAAATTAATAATCTAGCTAGTAAATTATTAAAGACTATATTAAAAGCTTCTAAAGTCCCCTTAAAACCATAAAAATTTAGGTTATAAAAGTTAGAATATAGGGACCCCCTCTGGATTTTAACGCTATATAAATACTGCTATATAAGTAAATTATAGGCATCTTTAGGTGATTTTTGCTAAGTTATAGCGGCTTAAGGGCCTTCCATACAACTATCCCTTAATAATATAAGGATAATAGCTTAGTTAGCGTCCCCTAGCACCCTAGAAATATCCGGATTATCTAGAAATTCAGGTATACCTAAAGCTCTAAATTAGATAGCTAGGGCTTGTTTCTATTAATTAAAATTTTTAGCTTCTTTAAGCTTAGCAGTCTTAGGAAAGCTATAAACCCTCTTATTAAATTCCTTAATAATTAAATTATTAAAGGTAGCTTATATAAAGCTAGGTTTAGGTGCCTTTTCTTTAGGTTATTAAATAGGCTGCTAATCTTGCTTCTAACTAGCGGGCTTAGTAGCTTCCATACCCTCTATGCCTCTATTATTAATAGCTATAGTTAAAGCCTCTAGCTTCTATAATAATAGATTAATAGTATCTTATTGCATAATAACCTACTCTTTTAGCTAGTTATTTAGAACCTCTTACGCACTAAGATTAGGGGCTGGTTGCCCCTAACCTTATTGATTAGTATCTATCTTCCTTTTTTATAGAAGGGAATAGCTTCTTTTTATACTAAAATTCCTTTTTATAGAAGGGAAAAGCTTCTATTCTCACTAAACTTCCTTTTTATAGAAGGGAATTACTTCTATCCGCGCTAAATTTCCTTTTTATAGAAAGGAAAGCTTCTGTATTGCTTATACGCTTCCTATTTTATAGAAGGGAAGTCTTCTATAAACCATATATAAAGTGCACTAAAAAGAATTTATAGTAATAAAAGCCAGGCTTATAACCTATTAAAATATAGGGAGCTAGTTACTAGCTAGCAATAGCTATATAGGTGTAAACTCTATGGTTAGGGACTAATAAAGCTATCACGTTAGAATAACTAATGTAACGTAATAAAAGGTTATAGCAGATATCACTATTAAATTTGGATTTAGATAACTTTTATAATAACTAATAAAGCAATATAATTAATTTTAGTTACGTTATACAGGCAATGCGGCTATTAGATTAAGAGGCCTAGCTATCTAGCTAGATTAAAAAGATCTTCTTTCTCTTATATACTCACTAACTATATTAGTGAATCTAGGCTAATAATAGGGTCTTAGGAGCTACTTTTGATTTTTCGCAAAATTTATTTATATATAAAAACCAAAAAATTAACTTACTACTATATAAACTAGTAACCTATATGCACTAAATTTTAGTCTAAAAAATATTCCTATATTAAATAAAAGCCCTATCTTCTAGCTTTAATTTACTATATATAAGACTTTTATATAACCTCTAGTTAAAGAGAAAATCGTTATTAAAGATAGCTATAGGGTAAGCTACTTATATGACCCTAGCTTACCTAATTACTAGTGGCTATGTTATAGCTATACTTACAGCTATAATGCAATTAGCTAATTCATAATTAATTTGAATTAGTTATTCATACAGTTAGTTATAACTATTAATAGCTATATCGTAGCTATTAATAGTCACCTTCGTGACCGTTAACAGCTGCAGTGTAGCTATTAGGCTTGCAATGCAAGCTAGTAATAGAAAGGTTCTTTAACTAGAAAGGGCTAAAAATAGGTCTTATTTTTAACAAAACTAGTAAGCTTATACTAAGGTAAATAAGGATTAGGAATATATTATTAGAGAAGAAAGGAGAAATATATAAAGAAATACCCTATAGAAGGCTAATATATAGGAGAAAGATAGAGAAGTCTAAAGGCTAGAGAGATAGGCCTAGCTTTAAAGCTAGGCCCCCTTAAAGCTCCCTAGACTCCCTAAGCTATAAAGAAGCAAAAATAACCCTAACCTAGCTACTATATATAATAATAAAGCTAGTATACTAGTATAAAGATTCTTCCCTAAACCTATAGTAAACCTCTCCTATATCCTAAACCTCTCTTTCCTAGAACTTAAAAACACACTATTTCTAGATAAAGAATAATTTAAATAAAAAGAAATTATAAAAGTCCTATTAAATATAGCTAGTTAGAAAGCGCTAGGGGATAATAAGCTCCTAGTAAGCCTTATTAAAGCCTATAAAGACTTAGCTAAGAATACTATAGCTTAGCTTCTAAATATAGTCCTAGAAATAGGCTACTTCCTAGCTTACTTCTAAACTATAAGAGTAATAGTAATTAGGAAACTAGATAAAATAACTAAGGAAATAAGGAGAGCTAATATATAAAGACCTATCTTATTACTTAATATAGTTAGAAAAATTATAGAAGTAGTACTTATAAAGTAGCTTATAGCCTTTACTAAGGCTAAAGAACTACTCCCTAAACTATAGATAAGTAATAAGGTAAATAGATTAATAAAGACTATAATAAGAGTCCTTATAGAGTATATTAGAGAGGCCTAGGGAAGGGGTAGTATTGCCTTATTAGTATAAATAGATATATTACTAGTATTTAATAAAGTTAGCTACCTATACCTAATATACTTACTTCTTAAAATAGGAGTCTTATAATAGCTAATTATAGTAATTTAAAGCTTCCTTATAAATAGAATAAGCTAGCTTAGCTTTAATAGAGAAATCTCTAAACTATTTATAATTAAGGCTAGCATCTTATAAGGCTTATCTCTCTTACTAATCCTTTTCTTACTTTACTTAGTAAAACTTTATATTTATCTCTAAGCTATACTAAGTATAGTAGCTATAGGATTTATAAATAATATAAATATAGTAGTATTTGTTAAAAATAAGACCTATTTTTAGCCCTTTCTAGTTAAAGGACCTTTCTATTACTAGCTTGCATTGCAAACCTAACAGCTACACTATAGCTATTAATAGTTATAACTAACTATGTGAATAACTAATTTAAATCAATTATAGATTAGCTAATTGCATTATAGCTACAAGTATAGCTATAACATAGCCACTAGTAATTAGGTAAGCTAGGGTAATATAAGTAGTTTACCCTATAGCTATCTTTAATAGTGATTTTCTTTTTAACTAGAGGTTATATAAAAGTCTTATATATAGTAAATTAAAGCTAGAAGATAGGGCTTTTATTTAATATAGGAATATTTTTTAGACTAAATTTTAGTGCATATAGGTTACTAGTTTATATAGTAGTGAGTTAATGTTTTGGTTTTTATATATAAATAAATTTTACAGAAAATCAAAAGTAGCTCCTAAGACCCTATTAGTAGCCTAGATTCACTAATATAGTTAGTAAGTATATAAGAGAAAGAAGATCTTTTTAATCTAGCTAGATAGCTAGGCCTCTTAATCTAATAGCTACATTACCTATATAATATTACTAAAATTAATTCTATTGCTTTATTAGATATTATAAAAGTTATCTAGATTAAATTCTATTAGTTAATAACTACTATAACCTTCCGTTGCGTTGCGTTAGTTATTCTAATGTAGTGGCTTTATTAGTCCCTAACTATAGAGTTCACACCTATATAGCTATTGCTAGCTAGCAACTAGCTCCCTATATTTTAATAGGTTATAAGCCTAGCTTTTATTACTATAAATTCTTTTTAGTGCACTTTATATATGGTTTATAGAAGACTTCCCTTCTATAAAATAGGAAGGACCCGCGAGACAGAAGCTTTCCCTTCTATAAAAAGGAATTATTATGGTTACAGAAGACTTCCCTTCTATAAAACAGGAAGCGCACGAGCGATATAGAAGCTTTCCCTTCTATAAAAAGGAAATTCAGCGCGGATAGAAGTTTTTTCCCTTCTATAAAAAGGAATTTTAGTACAAAAAGAAGCTATTCCCTTCTATAAAAAAGGAAGATAGATACCAATCAAAAAGGTCAGGGGCAACCAGCCCCTAATCTTAGTGCGCAAGAGGTTCTAAATAACTAGCTAAAAGAGCAGGTTATTAAGCAATAAGATACTATTAATCTATTATTACAGAAGCTAGAGGCTTTAACTATAGGTATTAATAATAGAGGCATAGAGGGTATGGAAGCTACTAAGCCTGCTAGTCAGAAGCAAGATTAGCAGCCTATTCAATAACCTAAAGAAAAGGCACCTAAACCTAGCTTTATATAAGCTACCTTTAATAATTTAATTATTAAGGAATTTAATAAGAGGGTTTATAGCTTTCCTAAGACTGCTAAGCTTAAAGAAGCTAAAAATTTTAATTAATAAAAATAAGCCCTAGCTATCTAATTTAGAGCTTTAGGTATGCCTAAATTTCTAGATAATCCGGATATTTCTAGGGCGCTAAGGGACGCTAACTAAGCTATTATCCTTATGTTATTAAGGGATAGTTATATAGAAGGCCCCTAAGCCGCTATAACTTAGCAAAAATCACCTAAAGATACCTATAATTTACTTATATAGCAGTATTCATATAGCGTTAAAATCCAGAGGGGGTCCCTATATTCTAACTTTTATAACATAAACTTTTATGGTTTTAAGGGGACTTTAGAAGCTTTTAATATAGTCTTTAATAATTTACTAGCTAGATTATTAATTTTAGGGGTCCTAATTAATCCTATAGATTAGGTTAATTAATATCTTTAATCCCTAAAATTAACCTTCCCTTAGTGAGCTAAGAGGCAATAATTTAGTATACATACAAATAGGGCTATAGGGGCTCCCCTAGATGCCCTAAATCTTTAATTTTTAATAGCAAACCTTCTAGCTAAACAGAGGGATAAGTTATTTATAGTATCTAAAGCCCTAAACTATAGGGCTAAAGACTAAGAAAAGGGTGCTAAAGATAAAGAAAAAGCCCCTAAAGGTTAGAAGAAGAAGAAAGAAGGCTCTAAAGAAAATAATGGCTTTTCTAATTCTAATAAGAAGAAAAAGAAGTAAAAGGGTTAAAAATCAAATAAAAAGGATAATAAAGAGCCTATAGAGGGTTCTTTTATGCTAGGAAATTATAACCTTTTTAATAAAGCCCTTAATCTATATAAGAAACCTAGCTCTTATAAGACTAGTTATAAGAGCTCTAGCAATAGTAGCTCTAATTCTAGCTCTAGTGATTTAGATAATAAAAAATAAGAACTTAGAACCTTAAATAGTTTTAATTATTATAGTAAAGACATAAAAAAAGCCCTATTATATAATATAGGTTTAACTATATATATAGTTAATTCTAGGGAGGTCTTTAGGGATTATACCCCTTATAAAAAGAGGGAATCTAACCCTATTATAACTAGTGGTAGTCCTATTTACGCTAAGGGCTATAGTAGTGCTGTTTTTAAGGTCTTATATTAGAAAAACCCCTATAAATATAGGACCTTAGTGCTTAAAGATACCCTATATTTTCCTTAACTTAATATTAATATAGTTAGTGGTCTTTTACACTATATATCTAGTGGTTGCCTTATAAAGAACCTTCTTTATCTTAAAGATAGGTCTTATATTGCTACCTTAGATATAGAAAAATATAGTTTTTTCTTTTACATTAAAAACCAATCTACACCTAAGTTATATAAAGGGCCCTATAATAAATCTTATTTTATCCGACCTTTTACCTATGCTACTTTTAAGGGTTATAGCTACCCTATAGAGATTTAAATTCCCTCTAAAAAGCCAGATTAGGCTTCTAATTTAGACAAAATCACTAAAATTAACGAAGATAATAATAATATTAAAGAAATCATATAGGATAATTTAGGGGATTTAGTCTCTTCTCTAATGCCTATAGCCCTAGGTTAGGTCCCTTATAAATCTAAGGATATAGATTTAGGGGTGTTAGTGTAAAGGGCTTGGGCTTTGCCTAAGCATTTCCTATGGCGCATATAAGTGTGAATGGTTCTAAGCTAGCAAGGATACAAAAAGGGGGCTAATATAAGGTAGTTAGGGGGTATAAGGGGCACTAGCAGGAATAGGTCTTTTACCTTTCCTTCTTCCCTCCCTAAGTTTCTTAATATTATATTAACGCCTTATTATAGTTACCTAGGGGCTAGTCTATAATAATTAAGAAACTTCCTTTAGTCCTTATAATAGCTACTAAAAGATATAATAGATATACTAATAAATATACTAATAGATATAATAGGCATGCTTTAACCCTAAGATAAATATAGCTAGGGGATATTAACCCCCTTATCTAATATTATAGTACTACTAGTAGCTTAATAGGCTTAATTTAAAACGCTCTAACTTATACTAAATAAGTAAATAGCAAAGCTTATATATCTCTAATAATAGGTAATACTAAATAGTATAGGACTTTTAACCTAACTACCCCCTATAGCCTAGCCTAGTGCCTTAGAAGCTAACCCTATATTACCTCCTACCTCTAACCTAGTCCTACTTATACCTAAAGTAAAATAAAAACTAATCCCTAGAAGTAACCTATATAATAGTAATAAAGCCTTATTTATTATATAAAGATTCCTAATAAAGCATAAGTTATAGGTAAATAAGGACTTTATTAGTACTAATAAGGATAAATAAGTGTTTATTTACTAGAACCTATTCTCTAGAGTTTAGTCCTAGGTAACTACTTACTTTAAGTAAGGTAGTACTATTAGTTTTAACCTTACTAACTTCCTAGAATACCTTAGGTTAGTATTCTCTAACTTATATAAATAGGAGATAGCTCTTATAAAGCTAGACTAGCTAGAATAAGGCCTAGGGGAGCTATTTTTTATATTCTTTATTTACTTTATAAAGAAGCTATTACTAGTAGGAGAGGAATATTAGGGGGATAATATAAAGCTAGTAAAGCTTTAATATATGCTTAATAAGTGTTTAAGGGAGATTAGTATAGGCTAGGGTATTAGCTAGAGTAACTAGTATATAGCTATTATATAGTATTATAAAATTATAGTTAATATTAAGGCCCTTACTATAGAGAATAAGTATTAGTCCTAATATAAACTATAGTAAGCTAAACCTATACCCTAGACTAACTATAAGGGTAATATATTAATAACTAGGGTTTATATAGTAAGCACTTAGCTAGGAAGGTAAAATAAGCTAGCTAAGAAGAAGAAAGGGCTAAAGCTTACTATAAATATATAATAGGCTAAATAAGTATTAGAAGTAAAGTTAGCTAAATACTATTAAGAGAGATACTACCTATAATATAAATCTAAGGATTACTATATTTAGGAGTGCACTTTTCTTTTACCTTACTATCTATAGGTTAGTATTAACTTATATAGGGTAAATAAGGAAAGTATAGATAAGAAGGTAAATATTCCCCCTATAGAAAATAAGTAGCCCCTAAGTAAAGTCTTATATAGGGGTAAATAGGCTAGTTAATTACTATACTATAGAATAACTATTATAGCTATATAGAGATAAAGTAAGATATAGTATAGTATATAAACTAATTACTATTCTTAATTCCTATACTCTTTAATATATATTATTATATTAATATCTAGATTAATTATAATTATAATTACTATAGTGCTATAAGTAAATTAGTAGTAAGGTAACTTAGCCTAGAGCTTATATAGTTACTAAAATAAAGGCATATTTACACTATAATAGAAATAGAAAAGAGAGGGAAGCAAGTTAAGGAAGATATCTTTTCTATAACCTATATAGTATATACTAGAATTAATATAGATAGCTAGGAGTTATTTATATATTTATATATTATTCTAGGTCTTACTTAGGATATAATATTTAGAATACCCTAGTTAGAATAGTATAATATAGTAATTTATATAGTAAAGTAATAAAGGGCCTTTATATCTCTAAGGCCTTTACTAGGGGGTTAGAAGTACTAGTATAAGGAATTATTAAATCCCTTTATATTACTAAAGCTTATAGGGTATAATAGAATAAGAACACTACTATAAGGTTTATTACTATAAGCTTAAAGGAGATAATAATAGTATTATAGATTATAGTACCTAAGTTAGAACTATTAGCTCCTAATATATTAATATTACTTAAGGAGTTAGTAAACTTTATAAACCTCTTTAATAAAGCTAAAGCTAATAGTTTACCCTCTTATAGGAGTTCTCTTAACTACTATATATATATATATAAGAACCTAGATAAGTCTAAACTAATACTTCTATAGGGACTATTATATAATATACTATAGGATTAGCTCCTAGAGGTTTAGCGCTAGATTATAAACTTAATAGATAAGGGTTAGATCTATACTAGCTCCTTATTAGCTATAGCTCCTATCCTTTTTATTAAAAAGGCTAATAAGGGATAGTATTTTTATATAGACTACTATACTCTTAATAAGATTATAGTATAGAACTATTACCCTTTTCTATTAATTAAAGAGATACTATACTCCTTATCCTAGGTATACTAGTTTATAAAGGTAGATATTTATATAGCGTTTTATAAACTATAAATTACTAAGGGTAAGAAGCATCTTATAGCGTTTTATATAAGGTTTAGTTTATTTAAGTAACTAGTCTATCCCTTTAGCTTAGTAAGCGCGCTAGTAACCTTTTAGTATTATATTAATAAGTCCTTAAGGGATATATTAGGGGATTTTATTATAGCTTACCTTAATAATATCCTAGTTTACTTAAGAGGGTTAAAGAAAGATTATATAGCTAAGGTCTAGCTAGTTCTAGGTTACTTAAGGGCTATAAGTTTATCCCTTAACCTTAATAAGTCTATATTTACTATAAAGAAAGTTTAGTACCTTAGATATATTATTATAGTAAGGTATTTAATCCGCCTAGATTCTATAAAGGTTATAGCTATTAGGAAGTAAGTAGTACCTATAAAGCTATAAGGGGTCTATAGCTTCCTAGGATTTATAAACTTTTATTATAACTTTATTAAAAACTTCTCTAAGTTAGCTACCTTACTAATATAACTTACTAAGAAGAATATTCCTTTCTAATAGGGACCTAAGGAGAATAATACCTTTAAAAGGTTAAAAGACACCTTTATTATATATCTAGTCTTAGTATAATAGGATCTAGATTATTCTATAGTAGTAAAGGCTAATTATTTAGGCATAGCCCTTAGCAAATACCTCTTATAATAAGGTCCTAATAGTATCCTATATCTAGTTATTTACTATTTTACTAGCCTTATATCCTTATAGAAAAATTATATAATTTATAATAAAGAGTTACTAGCTATTATCTCCTATTTTAAGGTATAGTTAGTAAAGCTCTAGGGAGTGTCCTACCTATTTATAATTTATATAGACTATAAGAACTTAGAGTACTTTATATCTCCTTAGTTAATATTAGAGTAATAGGCTAGGTAAGCAAACATACTTACGCTATTTAACTTCTACCTTTATTATAAGCCTAGTATATAAGCTTAATAGCTAGATACCCTTTCCTAAAGGGAATAGAACTAGAATAAGTTAGCCTTAAGAATAGGATATATTTTATAACCTATTACTATTATAATATTCTCCCTATCTTTAGATATATAAGGGGATAGCTTTAACCTAAATCTATGCCTTATATATATATTACTACTACTAGAGAGGGAGGCTCTCTTTACTACTAAGCACCTCTAGACCTTATAGGACTAAGCTATTATATTAAACCCTATATATAGTATCTAACTAAGGGCTATCTAGGAAAGGGCTTAGAAGTTTCCCCCTAAGGTACTAATAAGGGAATAAGTTATAAATTATTTTATAAGTATATATAAGGCACTCTAGTTTAAGGGCTATACTTAGATTCTAACCTAGGAACCCCTTATAATAACCCTTATTTAATAATACTATAATTTACTAGTAGCGGAATACCTAGGGCATAACACTATATTCTAAATTCTATAATAGTAGTTTTATTAGGATAGAATATTATAGGATATTACTTAGTTTATTTATAACTACTATTACTTTAGTAGCTATAAGAGTTATTAATAGCGCTAGGGCTTACTAAAACCTTTACCTATCCCTAATTAATTTTAGTCTTAAATCTCTATTAACTTTATAATAAACCTACTAGTATTATCTCTAAAGAGACTATAATACCTTATAGTTATAATAGATAGGCTATTAAAGTTTATATAGTTAGAAGCTATAACCTTTATTAGGGCTAAGGAGTGTGTAAAATAGTCTAAAATAGTATAGTAAAGGTTTTAAGAATTTCTCTAATTTATTATTATAAATTAAGGGTTAGACTAGCTAGGAATATTTTAGATA
This sequence comes from Epichloe coenophiala, assembly GCA_018801565.1. Taxonomy (NCBI): domain Eukaryota; kingdom Fungi; phylum Ascomycota; class Sordariomycetes; order Hypocreales; family Clavicipitaceae; genus Epichloe; species Epichloe coenophiala. The sequence continues at coordinate 87,361 of JAFEMN010000069.1, forward strand.
ATATTATATTCCTTAGTTAGAATTAATTAGTTACTTTTCACTTCTTATTACTTATAGACTAATAGTAGTATAGAGTAAGTGAATTAAGAGATATAAGTAATATTATAAGTAATAGTCTCCTTCTTATAGTTTAATTAGCTAGAATATCTAGCTACTTACTAACTTATAATTAATAATAGGTTTTCTTTAGTAATAGGGGTTAGCCTAAATAAGCTACTTTATAGTTATAACTTAAAGCCTATTTAGTTATAACTAAACTAGTCTTTATTAATAACTATACTTAAGAGGTAAGCTATATAATTTCTTAAGTATTTATAGGAGAGGACTTTTCTAGCGTAGGCTATAATAGCTTATATATAATAAAAGCAGTAGAATACTATATTAGCTTCTAGATAACTAGTAAAGCAGTTTTATATTAGTAATAAGGTATAGCTTTTACTTAGGAATATTAAGATAAACTATCTATTATAGAAACTTAATTAAGTTATAGTAAAATATAGTGTTATTAAAGTGCTTACACTACTTATAGTATAGCTTAATATCCTAAGAGGTATTTACCTAGTTTTCTATATAAACTTTATTAAATAAGCTATAAAGAACTCCCTTCCTAGTTAGGAACTCTAGGACTTCTATCTAGGGCTAGAATAAGTCCCTTTAGAGAATAATAATAAACTTATTAAGAAATATAGAGTAATATAGATCTTAGCAGCCTATAATACCCTAGGCTAAGGTAAAAGATATAATATACTAGTTAAGTAAGTAAGTTATATATAACTAATATAGAAACTACTAGAGAGTATAGTATAGATATAAGCTCTTAATAAGTTTAAAGTAAAATAAGGAGATATATACTATAATAATAAACTAAATTAATTATAAGCTACTTATTTAATTATAGAGACTTTTACTAGCATATAGGGTATACTTATTATATAACCTATTCTTTCTTGCTTACTAATAATATAAATTTATACTCCCTTATTTACTATATTATTAAGGTTACTTATACTATTAGTTAACTTAGCGCTATTATTAAATAGGATAGGAATTAGTATTACCTTATGCCTAATAGGAGTAGTAACTATATTATAATAGACTAGGTAGCTACCTTAGTTCTAGATAGTGTAAGTAAACTAGTAGTTAAGGGGTTTAAAATAGGTATATAATAAGGGAGCTATGCTTCTAGAATACTTACTAGTAAGAGAGGGAAGCTAAATAGTAAATATAGCTAGGGTATAACTAGTAGCTAGAGTGTATTTACCTATAAGAAAGGGAGGCTAAGTATTAGTAATAGTTTAGGAATAACTATCTAAGGTATAGTTAGTATAATAGTTAATAGGGCTAGATTTAGTCCTAAGTTAAGAGTATTTCTAGTAGTAATAGGAAGGTAATTTATCCCTAGATTTAATATAGTATATATAGCTTTAGTTATTACTATAGTAGTAAGGTAAGAGCGCCTTAAGGATAAGCATAGACTAGTTATAAGATTCTTAATATATAGTATTTATACTACCTATAAGCTACTAGTTTTATTAGAATAGAATACTAGTAACTTACTATATAAAGTTTCCTATACTATACCTGCCTAAGGGATTATTACTAGTATATAGAATAATATTAAGTTTAGTTATATTTATAGTAAGGGAGTTAGTAAATAAGGGTAGCCTAAGGGCTAAATAAACTAGTGCTAGATTAAACTAAGCTTAGTTTAGAAAAGCAGTCTATTAGCTAATAAGGGTATAGAAACTCTAGGAGAGTACTAGTATCTTTTTCTTTATTATTATAGTCTTAGTAATACTAGGGGTAATAATATATATACCTAAAGTAATTATAGCTTTAATATCCTTTAGATAATATTAGAGTTAAGGGTTAGTAAATAGGAACTTAGTTAGCTAGATATAGGTTATATAGTTTTACTAATATAAGGGGTAAGACTCTTTACTCTTAGGGGCATAATAATCTAAAATACCTATAATAAGGCACCTTTTAATACATAGGCTATAAGGTCTAAACACTAACTTAGAAGTAGTATACTTCTTATTATCTAAGTTCCCCTTTATAAGGAACTTACTAATAGCTTATATAGTTAGTATAGTAAGGGTTACTATAATATAGGGTAGGATATAACTAGAGAAGCTATACTAAGCTATATTTAGTAAGAGTCTAATAAGGGAATAAAGAGTATTTAAGATAATAAGGTAAGAGAGAGTAATAGGATTATAATAGTTAATAAAGAGGGTTATATAAGGAAGGTAAGGTTATATAAGAAAAATAAATAAGAGATTCTAGGTAAGGGATTTTACCTAGGGTAGTTAAGTTATAAATAAGTAAGGGTAAGGTTAGGGGTTATTATACTAATAGGGTAGGGTTAGGGGAATATGTCTATATATATTATTAAATACTAGCTACTAATTAGTAGCACTTATTATACGTTAAGGGGGCAACACTCTATACGTAACTTAATTAGATAATAGCTATAAGGGAGGTAATAATATGCTACTAAGCTAGACATACCTTATATGTTTATATAGAGACCCTAGTTAAGGTTTATTAGGAGGAGGAGTAAGGGTATATATAAAGGGCTTAGGCTTTGCCTAAGCATTTCCTATAGTGTATATAAGTAAGGATAGTTCTAAGCTAGTAAGGATATAAAAAGGGGGCTAATATAAGGTAGTTAAGGGGTATAAGGGGCACTAGTAGGAATAGGTCTTTTACCTTTCCTTCTTCCCTCCCTAAGTTTCTTAATATTATATCGACGCCCTATCGCAGTTGCCTAGGGGCTAGTCCATAACAGTTAGAGGGCCTTAGTAAAGGAAAAAGGTTCCTAATACCTCCCTAAGAGGCCTGTGGTTCTTAAGGGGCCTAGCAGGGGACTAATAGAGAAGGCCCTAATCTAGACCCTAATTCAGGCCCTAAAGATTCTTAATATTAATAGTTGTTAGAACTAGCTAGCCTATGGTATGTATAACTAGGGCACCTAGGGCTTTCTTTGCTAAAGAAAACTAGCCTTATTACTAAAGGAATGCCTAATTTTTCTAAAATTAAGGATAAGGACTTTAGATATATAGCTTATAATTAATCTAAGGCAGTTAGAAGACCTAGGAAATTAGCTATCCCTAACCCCCCTAGAGCTCTAGATTGAATAGAGAGGGATATGCTAAAAATCACTCCTATGCTGTATAATAAACAGTTAATTTGCTTATTTCTAGTTGATTAAAAGACTAGATATAAGTGGGTTATCTTATTACTAAATAAGGAAGGCCTAACTATTTATAGGGCTATTAAGGGCTTCTTTAAAGGGCTTAAAAATTAACTAGGTTAATATCCTAGGCACCTTTACTTTAATAGGGGCTAAGAAATCGATTCTAGTTATTAAACTTGGTTAAATTCTAAAGGGATTAAATTTATAACTTCTAGTCCCTATATCTATAAGCAAAATAGATTAGCAAAGCATTTAATTCGTACTGTTCTAGATTGATTAAGAGCTACTATCTAGGGAGCTAAATCAGCCCTATATAACTAATATTAGTAGTATTAGAGCTATAGGATCTTACTATAAGATTCTAATCCCCCTAGAAAAATAACCTAAAGCCTAGAAGTTAGTAGCTAGGACTATCCCTAGAAGATTATTAGCTATATTAGGTTCTAACACTTACCTAGTGTATATCCCCTTTAAAAGGCTAGTTATAAAGACTAGCTTTATTAAGATTATAGAACCTATAGGTCCTGTTTCTAAAGGATTACCTAGGCTTTCTATAGGGGATAACCCTTTAGAGAGGGAAAATAATTTAGAAGAAGATCTAAATTAATAAGGTTTAAAGGATTACCCTATAGATAATATAGGGGACCCTATAGGTTAAGAAAAACTACCTATAGGCCCTAGAGAACTCCCTAAAGGTCTAATTCTAAAGGCTCCTATACAGGCGCTACCTATATCTTAACTAGGAAATTAGATTTTAACTCTAGACCCGAATTTTAATAAAATTACTAACTTTAACCCTAATATTAACCCTATAGATATTAATATTAGTACCCCTTCTTCTCTAGATTTTATTAAAGAAATTTGCTTTAAGGTATAGGAAAAGCTAAAAGAAAACAACCCTATTAGCCCTAAACCTAAGACCTAGAAGCAAGCTATATCTAGCCCTAATAGGGATAAATAGATAGAAGCTACGTATAAGGAATATAAATAGCTTCTAAAGGCTAGTACTTTTAAATTTATAAGGAAAGACTAAATCCCTAAGGGCTAAAAAGTACTAAAGAATAAGCTTATTTATAAGCTTAAAAAGGATAAAGAAAATAATCCTTTAAAATATAAGGCTTAACTTATTACTAAGGGATTTATACAAATCAAAGGTCTAGATTATCTAGAGACCTTTACTACTATAAGCATTCCCCCTAGCTAGAGGATTTTACTAGCCCTAGCGGCTTAGAATAACTAGGAAATCAAACAGGTTAATTTTATAGGAGCTTTTCTTAATAGTAAGCTATAATAATAGATTTATATAGTTATTCTAGATAGATTTATTAAATTCCTTAAAGCAAATCCTAAACTAGCTAAGCTAGCTAGAAGTTTTAGCTATAAACCCTCTAAAGACTAAGTAATTTTATTATAGAAGTCTTTATATAGCCTAAAACAGAGCTTAAGGGAGTGGCAATAAGCACTTACAGCAGTGCTTAAGTCCCTAGGATTTAACCCTCTAATATCTAACCTAGCTATATTCTTTAATCCCTTCACTAAAACCTTTATTATTATATATATTAATAACTACCTTCTAATTAGACTGGATTTACCCTATATCTAAAGACTTAAAAAGGAACTTTATAAAGTCTATCTAATAGAAGATAGGGGGCCTGCTAAATTCTTCTTAGGGGTTTAAATTATATAAGATAGACCTAATAGGATACTAAAAATCCACTAATCTTTGTATATCTTAGAGGCTTTAAAACGATTTAATATGCTAGATAGTAAGCCTATTAGCATACCTCTTTAGCTAGGCGTATTAGCTACGTAGATAACTAAGCTTTTAATAGCTAGCAAAATCAAGCTTTATTAGTGTATTATAGGGACTATAATGTACCTAATATTACTTATAAGGTCTGATATAGCCTTTATATTATAGTGGCTATTTATAGCACTAGCTAGCCCCTATATAAAGCACTTAAAAGTAGCTAAGAATTTGCTTAGGTATTTATTAGGGACTAAATTCCTTGCTATAATTTATAGGGAAGACCCTAAAGGTATAGCTAGTAAAAGCCTAATAGGTTATTGCAATAGTGATTTTACAGGGAATAAAAAGACCTCTAAATTAACCTATGCTTATCTATTTAAGCTAGCTAGTGGACCTATTAGCTAGAAATTAAAGAAAGCTAGTATAATAGCTCTATTAACATTAGAAGCTAAAGCTAACGCTATTTGCAAGACCTTCTAGGAGCTACAGTGGCTCTAGAGTCTATTTAAGGAGCTAAAAACCCCTATATCTCCCCCTATTTAGATATACTGCGATAATTAAGGCGCTATAACCATAGCCTATAACCCTACCTTATATAGCTATACTAAGCATACCTTACTAAAGTTTAACTATATTAGGTAATAGGTTTTAGAAGGTTTAGCTAAGATTAAATATCTAGATATAAAGTTAATGCCTGCAGATAGTCTAATAAAGCCTCTATCTAGACCTCTTTATTAGGCCTTTATTAAGCTTCTAGGGCTTAATAACTACTAAAACTAATAACTAAAATCCCTTTAATAAGGAACTAAAAACAACGTTAAAAAGGGAGCTATATTTAATAATAGCTAGGAATTTAAAAAGGGGGTCTTTTATCTTTTCCTGTTTTTCCCTTTTGTCTATTATCTAAAAGTTATTGTTTACCCTATAGTTTTCTTATATGCTTTTAATTGCTTTTAATGTAATTCTTTTGTAAAGAGAGTGTTGAAAATAAGACTTATTTTTAGCCCTTTCTAGTTAAAGGACCTTTCTATTACTAGCTTATATTGCAAGCCTAATAGCTACGTCATAGCTATTAATAGTTATAACTAACTATATAAATAACTAATTTAAATTAATTATAGATTAGCTAATTGCGTTATGGCTACGAGTATAGCTATAACATAGCCACTAGTAATTAGGTAAGCTAGGGTAATATAAGCAGTTTACCCTATAGCTATCTTTAATAGTGATTTTCTCTTTAACTAGAGGTTATACAAAAGTCTTATATATAGTAAATTAAAGCTAGAAGATAGGGCTTTTATTTTATATAGGAATATTTTTTAGACTAAAATTTAGTGTATATAGGTTGCTAGTTTGTATGGTAGTGAGTTAATTTTTTGGTTTTTATATACAAATGAATTTTACGGAAAATCAAAAGTAGCTCCTAAGACCCTATTAGTAGCCTAGATTTACTAATATAGTTAGTGGGTATATAAGAGAAAGAAGATCTTTTTAATCTAGCTAGATAGCTAGGCCTCTTAATCCAACAGCCGCATTGCCTGTACAACGTCACTAAAATCAATTCTATTGCTCTATTAGATATTGTAAAAGTCATCTAGATTAAATTCTATTAGTTAATAACTGCTATAACCTTCCGTTGCGTTGCGTTAGTTATTCTAACGTGGTGGCTCTATTGGTCCCTAACCGTAGAGTTCACACCTGTACAGCTGTTGCCAGCTGGCAACTAGCTCCCTACATTTCAATAGTATTTAGTAAGACTACTACCTAGACCTAGAAAAGACTTAAAGCTATATAGAAAATCTATAAGAAATAAGTAAAGTAAGTAAGAGTTAAGTTTAACCTAGCTAAAACTAAACTTATATACTTTAATAAGTCTTATAAACCCCCCTAGACTAGGGTCTAACTTAGTGTAAAGAAAATAGCGCTTATAAAGTTATATAAATTCCTTAGAGTATAGGTTAATAGAAAGCTTAACTAAAGTGCTTATAAGAATATCCTTAAAGGTAAATTTACCTAGTAGTAACTTATACTATTCTTACTAGTAATATTAGTATAGGCCTATAGCTTTAAAGACACTAAGCTACTATATATATAAGTAGTCTAACCTATTCTTACTTATAAAGTAAGTACTTACTATACCCTTACTAAGAAAGAAGGAAAGCTAAGAGAAGTAGTAAAAAGCTTTATAGTAAACTAATTAGCTTACCTTTAGATTATTATAAGGGTATTTAAAGCTACTTCTATTATATAACTAGAAGTTAAGACTTATATCCCCTCCCTTAATCTATACCTAAATAATATAAAATAGAAGTTTAAGGATAGGATTATAAATAATAAAATAGTAAAGAAAATCTAAACTATAGCTAAGTTAGTAGTAATAGTTTTATACTATAGAAGAAGACTCCCCTTAGTGAATAATAAGCTAAATATAGACTTATATAAGGAATAGAAATATTACTAAGAAAACTAGTATAATAAAGAAAAGCTAGCTTAAAGTAAACATATTAAAAAGCTAACTAAGGACTACCCCCTTACCTATAACCTAAAGGAGATCTAAAAGTTCTATATAAAGCTAGATAAATATATCTTATTAATAATAATTTAATTATATATAGGGAAGAAAAGCCTTAATAAATTCCTATTTTATAGGAATATCCCTAGGGTGGTTTTACCTCTATATAGCTATAGCTAGGTAGTAAAGGACTAATACTATATATTAGTTAACTATAGTAACTATAACTATAGATAGCCCTAATAGAGATAGCTTACTAATATATAGAAAGCAAGGCTAGCCTTAAATAACCCTTTAAAAGCAAGATTCCTAGCTAGATAGTTCCTAGGTATAGGAAGACTTTAATATTACTTATTAGCATAAGAGCTAGCTATTAACTAACTTAGAAAATTAGAGAATCTAGGCTAATTCTAGAGATAGATAGAAAACTACTTAAATATAAATATAAATTAGGAGATAGACTAAGTAATATAGAAGTGCTAGTAAGTTAAAAGCAGACTTAATATTATAGTTATAATAAAGAATATTTATATCTAGAATAGTTATTAGATTAATTTTAACTAAAAACTCTAGGTATTATAAGTCTAACTAACTCACTATTACCCTTACTTTAAACTAAAAACTAGCTACTATATTACTCCTTATCTAGAATAAAGATAGTATTTTCTACTACTTTTACGCAATTCTTTATAGGAATAGTAGTAAGTAAGAGATAGTTTATCTCCGCTATATATATATTAAGGTACTAGAGCTAAAAGATAAGCTTAGAGTACTATTCCTTAGAGAAACTAGCCTAGTCTAGGCTTACTATAAAGGCACTTTACTTCTTTTTAGCCTAATTACTAGTATAGAGTTTCTTAACCTAGTCTTAGAAGCTATCTAAAACCTAGAATAAAAAGATATTAGCACTAGAACCAAGCCGCTACTAAGCTAGATTAGAAGCACTTATATTACCCCTAGTGGCTATAGAAGCCTAAGTCTTAACTAGTTACTAGTGCTTATTCCGCTAGCTAGTTATATTTAGCTACTAGGTAAATTAGCCATGGATTTAAGCTAGAAAAGAGGCGTTTATTACCTTATTATATTAATAATTCTATACCTAATAGTTAAAATATATATTAGTAGCTACCCTTACTTAGTAAGTTAGCCTTACTACTAAGCTAGAATAGGACTAACTTACTAATAATTATATAGCACTAATGCCTAGGTTTGTGAGGCCCCACTCACAACACAGGCGCACACGCGGCACACGCGCCCCGCGGGCAGGCCGCACCCTAGGGCTAGGTTCACGTAACACTAGCGAGCCGCTAGCTATAAGCTAGTGACTTATACGCATAACACACTTAGACCTAGCAAGCTTTAGTTAATATACTAGAGTCCCTTATATCTCTTACCTAGCTATTATTATTCTTATAATTCTAAAGCTTCTATTACTAGCTACCTAAGAGTAATATAGGGGGGAGAACTACCTAATCCGCTTAAGTAATATTAGATAATAACTAGGGCCTATTAAATAAGGGTAGTACTATAAATAAAAATATACTATATTTCACAGAGGCTATACTTAAAATTAGACCCTTTACCCTTAGTATTAAAGCTATAGTAATAATAAAGCAAATTACCTAACTTAAATAAATCTAGAAATTATAAGAATAAGAATAAAAGCTTATTACCTTATTATAGCTAAATAAAGGAAAATTATAGGAGAAATAAGGGTAAAGAGCTAGTACCCCCTTAAGCTAGAGTAGCTAAGAGATTAAGATTTAGAATATTACTAAGCTCTAATACCTTATAAACCTATAGAGGCATAAGATATAGCTTAATAATCTAAACTATATCTTTAATAAGGTAAAGAAAAAGTATTAGTATAACTATTAAAAGATTCTCTTTATACTTAACTATATATATACTAACTACTAGGCAAGATAGAATAGATACCTTAAAGAATAATAGGCTAATAGCTAGGATAACCTTAAAGATAACTAGGATGCTTTCTAGACCTAGATACTTATATTACTTAGAGATACTATAAACCATAATATATAAATAGCTACATAGCTAGAGAATATAAAGTAATGCAAGGGCTAGAGCCTTATTAAATTTAGTATTTACTTAGATTCGCTAGAGAAATATTTAGAAAGAGCCTCTAAAAAGTCTTATACTTTTATATTCTTTATAAAACTACTCCCTAACCTATAGGACTATATTAACCTATATTCCTTAATTATAGGATAGACTTAAGAAAAGGTTATATAACTTACCTAGTGATTTTAGGAGGTAATACTAAAAAATAAGTAAAAGCCTAAGTATTTAGGAGATAAAGGCCTATATAAAACCCCCTAATATTAAAGATATAATTCCCTATAAGGTTATAAACCTTATAAGGATTAAAAGAATAAGGAATAGGAAAAGGGCCTAGCTACCTACCTAAATAATAGTAAAGTAAGAGGTAAAAGATAATATTATAACTATAGTAGTATAGAATATCTTACCTATAACTATAATAAGCTAAAGAAAGAGCCCTAAGAAGACTAGGGAAACATGCTAAGGTAAAAGTAAATGCCCTTACCTTTGCCTTAAACACTAAGGTACTAATAGAGTATAGATTTTATACACTAGTTACTATTTATAGGCATAAAGACATTAAAATAGTAGTAAATCTTAATAGCTACGCTAAGATTAATATTATTAGTACTAAATTTATAAAGAACTATAAGCTTAACTAGGCTAAGGCTATAGCACCTATCCTTAAGGTAGTAAGGGCCCTTATAGTTCCCTAATATAGTATTTATAAGGTACTTATTATAATTAAGGACTTAAAGGGAGAAGAAAAGGACCTTAAGCTACTATATATAGCTATAGATAAGGACCTAAGAGTAAGGGGAAGCTTTTTTTTAATTAGAATATATATACTTACTAAAGAATATATATATCTTTACTTATACTTATAAGAGTAATAGTTTAAGAAAAAGAGAATAGCCTTTTTACTTATAACTTCTTATAAGTTTATAATGATAATATATAATAAGACTATTATATATACTATTATAGGAGTTATAGAAAATAAGTTTATTACCCTTAAAGATAATAAGGAGGCAAATATATATAGAACTATTAAGAATATCCTTAAGGAACTATATAAGTTTAAAGATATATTTATATTAGATAAGGTAGGAAGCCTATTATTAAGAAAGAAGACTAATTATATAATTAACCTAATACCTAGGGCTATACCTTTATATAGACTAATTTACCCTCTTTCCTAAAGTAAGCTTAAGGAGCTCTATAAATATATTAATAAAAACCTATAGAATAGCTAGATAAGACCCTTTAAGAGCCTTATAGGCATGCCTATCCTATTTATACTAAAGAAGGATAGAATACTTTAACTATATATAGATTATTAAGGACTTAATAGAGTAATATAAAAGAATTACTATACTCTCCCCCTAATTTTAAAGATCCTAAACTAGTACTAAGGAGCTTACTACTTCTTAAAGATTAATATTAAGGATACTTACTATTAAATTTATATTAAAGAGAGTAATAAGTAAAAGACTGCATTTTATACCTATTATAAATACTATAAATATCTTATAATACCTTTTAGGTTAACTAATACCTTAGCTACCTTTTAAAGCTATATTTATAAAGTGCTTTATAGGCTAGTTAACACTATTTATATAGTGTATTTAGATAATATCCTTATTTTCTTAAAAATATAAGAGAAGCACACTATATATATTAAGGAAGTTTTAGAATATATAAGGTTAGTAAAGCTATATATAAAACCCTTAAAGTATTTATATTACTAAGAATCTATAGAATTCCTAGGGTTTATCCTATTAGTTAATAGGATTTTAATAAATATATATAGGGTTAATATAATCTAAGATTAGAAAGAGCCTAAGAGCTTTAAAGATATATAGTCCTTCCTTAGATTCTATAACTTTTACTAATAGTTTATCTATAAATACTCTAGGATTATAGCACCCTTATATATACTAATAAAAGATAGTTAAAATAGTATCTAGACTAGGAAGTTTATATTTAGAGTAAAGGAGTAGCTAGCGTTTAGCTAGCTAAAAGATACCTTTTAGTAAGTGCCTTTTCTCTATTATTATAACCTAAGTTAGCTAGTATATATTAAGATAAATACTTCTATCTTTATAATAGTAAGAATCCTATCTTAATAGGATAATAAGGGATACTAGTATTTAGTAGCCTTTTAGTTAAGGAAGTTTATAAATACTAAGCATAATTATAATATAGCTAATTAGGAATTGCTTACTATAGTTAAGTTATTTAAACACTAGTAATACTATATTAAAGGCATAGTAACCCTAGTTAAGGTCCTATTAGACTACTATAACCTATAGACCTTTATAAGGTAGTAGAAGTTAAATAAAAGGTAGGCTAGATAGTGTATATTCCTTTACCCCTTTTACTTTATAATTAGGCATAAGCTAGGGAAGAGTAACCTAGTAAATATACTATTAAGAAGGTTTAATTATAAAGGCAAACCTCTAATAAATAAGGCACTTTTACTAAAGCTTTAAAAGAAAATAGTAGCTACTAAAGAAGTAATAAAAGAAAAGATACTAATATATTAAAGAAGATATAGTAAGATACCTTTAAGGGAGGAAAATACCCTAGTCTTAGATATAGAGAGGCCTAATAAGATATCTTTAGAGGAGAAAAATGCCCTAGCCCTTATAGAGAGAGCTTCTAAGGCTAGAGTAGCCTAGTTAAGAGGCTAGATAGTTACTATAAATCTAGTAAAAGATTAGCTAAATAAGGGTAATTTCTAGGAGAAGGTAGCATATATCTAAGACATTAGCATAGTATAAGAGATATAGGGAACTATTATATTACTAAATCCTTACTAATCTAGGCTAAATAAACTATTAGTATAATTACTATAGAAGGCATAGAGTTAAGACCTAGATTTATAAAGGTAAAATAGTAAGATAAATAAATCCCTAGCAAAAGGGGAGAGAAAAGCTAGTATATAGTTATATAGCATAAGGGGCCTCCTAATATACTAAGACTAGGTAGTTATTCCCTAGGAGCCTATCTTATAATAGGAGCTTCTATAGCTATACTATAATAATTTGCTAGTAAGTTACTTTAGGACTAAGTATACTCTTAAGCTACTAAAGTATTACTTCTAGTGGCTAGCTATAAGTAAGTCTATTTTAGACTATATTATAAGCTATAGGGTTTACTAATAGGTAGTAGCTAGAAGGTATTGCTTATATAGAAGCCTTAAATTAATGCTAATACTAGGGTAACTATAGGTAGAGATTTTAATAGACTTTATTATAAAACTACCTATTATATAAGTAAGTAAGCAAGAAACTAACGCAATCCTAGTGATTATAGACTAATTTACTAAGTATTCTATCTTCCTACCTATAACTACTATAATTAATATAGCTAAATTAGCAAAGCTTTTCTATAAAGAGATTAAACTACGATTTAAGGCCCTAGAGAGTATTATATCTAATAGGGGATTAGTCTTTATAAGCTAATTTTAGTTAGACCTATACTACCTCTTATACGTAAAGCAAAGGCTTTCTATAGTATTTTATCCCTAAACTAATAGGCAAATAAAGAGAATAAACTAGGTACTTAAGCATTATCTCTAATGTTTTATTACTAAGAACTAGTAAATATAGCTAAAGCTACTCCTAATAGCGTAATTTATATATAATAATATAGTAAATAAAACTATAGGCTACTCTTTAAATTACTCCCTTATAGGCTACTTACCTAAGTTTTACCTAGTTCTTAGGGATAAGACTAAGGAAGGGAAAGTGCTAGAAGCCTATGCTTATATTATAAAACTATATAAAGTTAGAGAGTAACTAAAGAAAAACTAGGTAAAAGCTACTAAAACCTAGGTAAAGTACTATAATAAACACTATTAGCTACTAACTTTAAAAAGAGGTAACCTAGTATTACTATTAGTAAAGAATATTAGGCTTAAGGATATAAAAAGGAAGCTAACCCCTAGGATTATTAGGCTATTTTAAGTACTTAATACTATAGGTAAATAGGTATACTAACTTATATTACCTAAGAAGTATAGCTAACTATAAAATATATTCTATATTAGCCTATTAGAGCTATAAAATTACTATAAAGATACTAAGGAAGAAGATATACTTATACTAGACCTTAAGAAGGAAGAAGATAAGTATAAAGTTAAGGAGGTTAAGGACTATAGAAAGACTTATAAAGGTAATAAATACCTAGTAAAATAGAAGGGTTAGCTAAGTAAATATAACTAATAGGTTTTAGTAAAAGATATAGAAAGCGCTTAATATATAATTTAGATATTTTACTAAAATAAATCCTATAAGAAAGGTAGTAAGATATAGGTAAGTTATAAGTAAAGAGATATAATATTCCTATAGAAAAGGCCTAGCCTTACTAGCTACTATTATACTTTAAATTAGAAACCTTAGATTACTTACTAAAAAATAAAGGAAAATACACTTATAAAGTAAGAAGAGTTAAGGGAAACCTCTTTATTATAGCCCTTATATAGCTAAGAACCTTACTATTCTAAATATAGTACTTACTACTATTCTTATCCTTACTAATTAGCTCCCTTATTACCTAGGAAAAGTAATATTTAGCTATACCTTAAGGAATAAAACCTAGGTTATAAGATTATAGGTATAAAGTTACCCTTATCTTCTAGGTATAGAAAAGTTAGCTATAACGTAGCTATAAAAGTTAGTAAATAAGTAGTAAAAAGAAATAGAATACTTACTACCCCTAGGATAGGAGCTAGAAATATAGTAATAGAAAGTTACTATTATAAAATAATATACTAATTATATAAAATTAATATATCCTACCCTAAAATATAAGTAAAAGACTAGTATATAAGTAAGAAAAACATAAACCTAGTAAACCTTTATAGCCCTAGTAAGGCTAAATATAATATAGTATACTATATTAGTATAATTAAAGCCTATTATTAAATTAAGATAGGCCTTAGTAAAACTAAAGTAAGTTACCTTAGAAAATAGATAGTTATTAGGGTCTCCTAGGTCTATACTACTAAGGGTATTTATAAGAGTCTATACCTAATCTAGGAGTACTAATAAATCTAAAAAATCACCCTTTATTATAGCTATAGCCTATATAGAAATATTAGTAATAAGTTACTAAAAGATAGAGAAATAGTAGTATACTTATAGTATTATAAGTATCTTTATACTTATAATACTAAATATAATATTTAGAATGTTTTACTATTATAATAGTAAATATTAGCTAAGGGAATTAGTAGTTAATCTAGGGGAGTTTAGGCTCTAAAAGAGAGTATTTCTTAAACTTAGCATACCTAGTGTATAAGTAATATATATATAAGCACTCTTTTAAGGGAATATAAATCTATTCTATAGTAAAAGTAAGGTAAGTAATAATAGAAATATAATAGTAACTAAAGATATAATAATATTTTTAAAATTTTTAACTATAAATATAAAAGGAAAAAGTCTATAAGATAATAGTATATTATAGGTAAATTTATACTTAAACACTATCTATTATTTATTATTATTTTAATTATTAGCTAGTTAGCAAATAGCTAGATAGAAGCTAGTAAAAGCTATTTAAAAGCCTAGCTATAAGTAAGAGGGTAATTATAAGGCCTTACTTATAACACAGGCGCACACGCAGCACACGCGCCTTATAGGCAGGCTGTACCCTAGGGCTAGGTCCACGTAATACTAGCAAGCCGCTAGCTATAAGCTAGCGACTTGTATACACAACACACTTAGACCTAGCAAGCTTCAGTTAATATACCAGAGTCCCCCATACCTCTTGCCTAGCTATCATTGTTCTCACAAGGTTCTAAAACTAAACAGGACTTATAGAAAACACACTAGATATCTTTTAAATTACTAAGCTAGTATAAATTAGTAGTAGAATAGGCCTAGAATAAAAGCAAATATTGATTTTTATAATTTTTTTGGCATCATTGGTTATAGCTAATGCATCTAATTCATTATAACATATAATTATTACTAGCAATACCTAGCTAGTAAAATAATTAATAACCGAATTATTATAGCTATAGTAATAAATAAGCTCTAAGGTTATAAAATATAAGGGGCTATAAGGTTAGAGCAAAGTTTGCGATAAACTTTGTGGCTGCGTTAGCGCAAGAGTCATAATTCGCGACCGCAGTCAAACTCAAATCTAGAATCAGTATTATTATAACTCTAACTTAAGGAGAGGTATTAGATTTCTTAGCTAATTAGTACTACTTTAGCTAGATTATATAGTAAAGTGTACATTAGGGCTTATACTGCCTATAACCTATACTTATATAACTTGTACTTTACATGGAATATAAGCTGTTATATCATACGATTCTAACTCCTCTTACCTAGCTACCCTTTGTTCTCACAATAACTAAGTATAATTAAAAGCGCTAGGCTTATAACCTATAAGATAGTGTAAAAAGTTATAATAATAAATTTAGCTATTTAGGCTATTTATAAATGGCATAACGAGGCTATATACGAGGGCAAAAGAGAGTCTCTGCCCTAAGTGCCAAGGTCTTGTAATCAGTCACGTAGAGGGAAGGCACTGCGAGGAAAGTGATGCCTAAGATGTGAGGCTCCTACATCTACAACTGTGCGTATACTACGCATAGCCCTAACATAGCCACACATAATCTGCACCCTTTCTTGACCTAGCCTTCCTAGATTTAACCTAAGCTTATAGCTCAAGTCCATAACAAGAAGTTCATAATAATAAGGGAGTTAGGCCATGGGGGCGTTATGCGGTGCAATCTGGATGTAGTAGTCTTCTTGTCTTTCCACCAAATCGCGAGTGTTGGCTGCCGCCATTCAGCGCAGGCGTGGGATCTCTAAACATGCAGATGTATGTATGTCAAAAATTAAACATGCATAGGCCACTAGTCCTAATCGGGATAGACGGTCTACCCACTCGTTTTTATTTACGGACGCATAGCTCGCGTCTATTAATTTTCATAGCTATACATGTAGCGCATTATTACAAGCATTATTATCAATCGCTTCAGGCCGCGGTGGCAGAGATAGGGGCAGAGGCAGGGTCACATCAATATTATCAGCTTGAGGCCACGGCGGGCAACGTACGGATCCGTACCACACTTGCTCTTAGCATGGCTACGCAAGTCAACGCCCTAAGATTAATAGACACGAGCCACACTAAAAACAAATAAGTGCACAGTCTGTCCAAATTGGGACCAGCGGCCTACATATGCGTGTTCAATTTTTGACGTATGCGTGCTTAGAGGCCCGCAGGCGTGTGTCCCTGAGAAAAAAAAAAAAAAAAAAAGCCCCGCTTGGGTCCGAGAAATGAACCCCCGTTGTCGGCCCGAGGACACGGTCGGTCGGGCTTTTCCCCAACAAAGCCAACAAGTTGTTCTCGGCCATGACGGGGAGCTACGCTCCGTGTCCGTGTCTATTATGAGTCTTGAACTCCGTAGCGCCTGCCCGCCCTCCCACCTCCCCCTTCCCCCTTCTCCCTTCTCCCTCGATAAAAAGAAAAGAAAAAGAAAACCCCAACCAAACTGACTTGGGACTAGCGCAGTTGTGCCCTTTCGCCCCTTCTCTTCGGCCCCGAGCAGCTACGGGGCCGGCTCGATTTGGCGCAGCACGCAAGCTCGCAGGAAAAAAAGGGGCGTTGCAGCAGGCAAGTTCCTCACCGGATTGGATCGGATCGGATCGGATCGGACGAAGACGACTTCTGGGACAACGGTGGGGGCCGCTGAAGGAGATGCGCCATCGTGAATGCGGCATCATGATGCATCACCATCATGGACGACTTGCATCCGAAACCCTGGTCTCCAAGCAAAAGTGTATTTGATTGAGCCGCCGTCGGGCCTGTCTCTGGGTGCGTGGGTCAACAAAGGGGGGCGCGGGCCCGAGTCGTCACCAAGTTTCAACTTGGCCACGAACCGCAAGTCATGGGAAAGAGCGGCCCACGAACGAGTCAGGACCCAGAGGGACCGTTTTTTTTGGGGGGGAGGGACGCATGATTCGCCACGTATCAAACTTGATGAAGCGCAGATTGCAGCCGTCAATGCCTCACGCCAAGGCGGAGGGTTGAAAATCCTGGAAAGACTGGAAGGGCCCCTTTCCATTTATTTCTATTGTTTACTCTTCTTTGGGGAGCGTGGTTATAAAAGAGGTCGCCGTGGCATAATATCCCTTCGGCTTTCCATCAACGATTTCCTACACAACAACCCCAGACACACAATACCGCAATAACACAACTCACACACCACAGCCACATACACGTACCTCCTCGAAATAATATCCAGAATGAACATCTTTGTTCTTCTCTTGTCCTTGATGGCGGCTGAACTCGCCGGAGCCGTCTATGTCGCTTTCCCGCCGCCCGGCAAGCCGTGCCCGGCCGCAGCCAAGTTGCACTGTCAGCGGTGCTCAAACAACAAAGTAAGCCAAACTTCTTCATCTCCCCTTGTGTCTTGCGTCTTGTGCGAAACACGACACGACGCAATGTTTCTCGCACCATGCTAATGATCACTTCCTTCAGGACTGCTTCGTCCGTTCTAAGCTGGGATGTTCCATGTCCACAGACATCAATAGTCTTACCTGCGTAGACAATAAATGCGTTTCCTCGCGCGAAGACTCTCACTCCAGTTGTTCTGTCGACGATGGGGATCAAAGCTGTTCCAATGGTGGAGCGGCCTGCTGACCGGGTTCACGAGTTCCCCTTGGTCCATTATTTTATTTATTTTGCGTGTCTTGGTACGGCGTACTGGGGGGGGGTGAATGGATACTGGAAAATGAGCGTCTTTTTTTTTTCTTTCTCTTCTTGTTATCTTTTTGTCTTGATATACCTCTTGGCGTACTTCTTGGCCGTGGCGGGTTTTGTGACGGGGGCTGTTCTACCCCCTGTATATTCATTCAATCAAAGTTGGATGGTCGGTGTCATCATGCCTGTAATCTCACATAGCTACACAGACGAATTTTTTTATACCCATGAGGCTCGCATACCATACTACTGTGGCTTGACTACTTTTTTCAAACATGGTAAAGACGGGGGGAAGGGGGGCACTGGACGATGCTCACTCTTCCCGTTGGCAATCTTCAAAGAACGGCACAGCTTGGAGTCTCGGTTGGAGGATAGAATACCATGACCAATGGCATTGTATTGTTCCCGTCTCTATTCTCTTCGGGTCGCGGAAATGAAATCCATCATCCGGCGACGCGCTCGCTTAACACCCCCTTTGCCGGCGACGAAGAAGGGTTTAAATCCACAATATGCGGGTCGACCAGTCCCTCGGGCCAAGGCAAAGAAACTTGAGCCAAACGGCTGGGAACTGGAAACACTTCCCGTCAACCCGCCGCTGGGCCGTTGCAGCATATTCCATTCATTCTCACGCGGGTGAACTGACTGGCTCGGCCGGCCGAGACGCGAAGAACAGAGGAGAAAAAAAAGCCTTGCATTCCATGCTATTCACTAGCACTCTGGCCACAAATCTCGACTTCAGACGATTTGTGGCGCCGTATTATCAAACGAAGACAGGCACTGGTTGGACATCCTGGCCTGGCCCGTGGCGCCAACGGCACGGATCAAATCGCCGATCCATACGGGCAGACCCTTGCCGAGCGTGGTCTGGCCGTGACGGGATAAGGGGGAACCGATTTATATGTATGCACGCCCCCAAGATTGCGTTATCCTCGTTTACATGTTATATGTTATTACATAGTATTATACGGTCGGCGAACTTGCGCCGTCCGCCTCAGTCCGCCTCCGACCCGCCTCCCGGGCCGACATCAAAAACAAGGACCAGGGGTCGTGATGACGCCCGCCGCCGCTCGACCCGCACACGTGCATTTATTTCATCTCGCTCCGGGTCCGTGTAAGACATGCGAACCAGAGGGAACACAGTACAGTACGTACAGTATAGTGTCACGTCCGACACTACACCACAGAATACAGTGCAATACTCCAGTGAAAACCTTGGAGAGAGTGGCCATGGACTATTCCGACCGTCTCGCGAATGCCAGGTCCAAGACCAAAGAGTGTAATGTAATGCAGCCGCCGGTAAAGTTGTTTAGTGGCGAAGCAGGCGCATCAAACGGGCAAGTGAAGATTGCCGTCCATACTCCTGCCAATTCAAGCCCTTCGTCAGACTAACTCCGTGACAGCGCTGCCTGATCTCTGATACGAACACCCGGATTGACCGACCCTTTCTGCCCTGAAGTATTGTTCCAACCATTCATCGAACCGCACTGTACTGGTAGGATCCACAGCCTGCATTCCCATAGGAACCTATGAAGAGGTTGCTTTGATTTCCAACATATAATTAGTGTTTTATTATAATATATATATTACTAAACCATGGCTGGAAAACTAGCAGTCTTCCATCTTCGCCCGGATGGACGAAGCAATATCACTACCCGATGCTAGTGTTGGCTCCCTCGTCTCGACAGCCGGCTTCCTCTTTGCCCGATCAGGGATGTGCCTGTTTGACATGTTTCTGTTCATCTGGGCCAGGATGACGGGCGAGATGTCTGTGCAGCTGAAGAAGCTGGACTTGAGGACCTTGCCCTTGAATAAGACTTGTGGAGCTTCTGGAAAATCCGCGAGACACAATGAGCAAGCGTCAAAGGGAGCATGAATGGCACTGCAACTGGTCCAGTCAATATGACCCGATTTGAAAGTCGCTGATGGGGTGGATAATTGCACCCAGCGCGCTTTATCCCAAAATTCCAAGTTATCAAGACCTCGTAGGTAGACTTCGACGTCCATTTTGCCAAACCTGGCATTGTCGGTATGAATACCACCATTCGATTGTACCATTCCAGGACACTTCGAACCACATGGCCACGGTTCTATCCAAGTGCGCGGCAGACATCTCGATCCCAGCTATGTAGGGACGATTTTCTTCAGTCGTTTTAAAGCCGAGGTAAAGTCTTGGGGAGGACTCAACAGCGAAGGGGCCAAGACAGTCCAAGCGGACCTGTCCTACACACGCTCTTTTCCATCCGAGTAATGCAGCAAAGACCTATGAATTCTGGCGATCCTTTGGTCATTCGACGACACGGAATCACTGCGACGACATTCTCAACAGAAGCTTGAGACCAGTGAAAGTCCTCACAGGAACGCCGATCCGGATGTGGAGATACGGGCTCCGGAGCTTTCAAAATTCTGGGTTGTCTGGGCGCTTTAGAGTCGAACATTAGGCCGCTCATAGTAGAGGGATGTGAGTCGAAAAGAAGTGGGCAGGTTCCCCATTCGAAATGTCGAGAAGCTCCCAGGTGTAATTTGATAGAGTCGGTGTTGTCTGGGCCCCCAGCAAGTGCAAACGTCCTTATCTGTCTCAAACGCCAATGCCAATGCTTTCTTCAAGGGAGAAGGATGACGTATCAAATGCTTGTAATATGTTCATCGTGCTCAAGCGGCAGATAGACCCAAGATGAATCAGTGGGCGCTGACTGGTAGAAGGACAGATCATCTCCTGGTGTGTGAGCATGGAGGGCGATAGGGGCAGGGTTGCAACAGACTGAGAAGCCCGTGATTTCGGGCTGATTGTATTGAAATATGGACATTCGCCGTGGTGCCTTGTCGTTGGTCCCGTAAAGGTTCACACTCCGGGCGTGCTTTAGAGGATGGCGCGGAATAGCAAACGAATCAAGTTGCTCGTGCTCCACTCTCGACAACTATCGCGACATGATAAATAACGCAACAAGGCACCCTTTTTTGTGCTATTCAGCCGCTCTACTCTACTAAAACATTCCTGGGAAAAGGACTTCTTACATTATATAAACTCCATGAGCCCCTTCGAGTTTCGAATCAGCAATCCTTTCCAGAACACACCAGGTGTACAACCGATACTTGGAGGCTCTTCAGAAACAGTCCATATCAGTCTTCTTATACCACGGTGATCTTCGGCCACATAGACAGCTGTGGGTGCTAGCTGCCGTCCTTCCTTTGGGGCTCGTTGGTCAGAGAGCTGAGGTATACTTCCCCCTCGAAGCCTACATAATTCGCAACAAAAGGAACCAAGACGGTAAAGAAGATTGAAAAGCTTTGGGACACCTGAGCAACAGTCTATTTGTCCTCACAGCGTACTCCCGAAGTAGATACTGAGCTATCTCTCGTCGCAACTCAGGCGGCAGTGTTCCTGATAATTTGAGCGTCGACGTCATGTTTCGCAGAAGCCACATGCATCGTTTTCGTTCTTGATGCGAAGTAGGCTCAAAGGAATAGGCACTGATCTGAAGAAACTGAGAAGAGGTGCGGGAGCCAGGAATTTCTGACAAACACGATGGCACCCGACGGCCTGGTCACGTTTATGAGCGCAGGGACTAGCGCACGCATTGCACCAAATAAGCCCAATTGAATCGCTAATTTTATCGCCAGAACGGTACTCAAATGGCTCAGATTCCTTGCCGTCAGGTCTCACTGCGCCAGGTTAATAGGCTTGTTACAATAATTCCAACATTGAAGATACTTGCCAGCAATAATGGCATCCCTTTCGTTCAAGTCGAAATGACAAAGGCCACATCTGCGCGTTAAGCAAAGTCTGGTCATCCTATGGAGTGAGAGAACGCGATGACATTGAGTACGCTTAGGAGCACGGAATGCAGAATTGTTGTAGTTGGTACGAAAAACAAGTTAAAAATAAGGTACTGGCTTAATTTAAACCTGCGCTAAGATCATATGACGGAAGATCTTTAGTCCGGGGCATTATATTCGAACCCACCTGCGCTAGAGTGATCATCCCATAATCTCGTTTTAGAACAACAGATGCGAATGCTAAAATGATCTGACAGAGCATCGTGGGACGCCAGGAAATTGCAGCTTTCGAGTAGCTAAGAAGATTCAAATTTCTCGCAACGATAGATATGGCCCTTGCCTTTGTACTCGAAGTAGACAGCGCCCTCCTCGCGCTTCTGCTTCCATTCACTCTTCAGGGTAGTCTTTTTGTTGCCCTTGACATCCCGAAACACGCACTCGTCCTTCCCAAATCTATGACGCTTCAGTTGTACTTTCACCTTCATTATCTGCCTCCCCTTCCTAGCTTTCTTGCCCTTGGTGTTCTCAACTTCAGAGGGTTCATCATCCTCAACGCTCGAGTCCACCGTCAACTCTCCGGTTCCCCCTTGAACGTCCATCGTTACAAACTCCTGGGTTTCTGTCCCTATCGGCTGCTCCTGGTAGCTCGCGCCACTGCTCTGCCCCGCCCAGGCGGTTTGCATAAACTCTGTTTGCAGGTAATATGTCATAGGCTCCTCCCAGTAGCCCGTCTCGCTGCCCTGTGCAGCTTCAACCGACGCGGTCTGGCCCATGCTACATTCAAAGGCTGCAGAGTTTTCTCCTGGAACAAGATATCTTTGGGCTTGGAGCATATTGACCAGCTCGGCCTGTTGACTTGGAACTACCGGTGCTTGTCGAAGGGGCTGCTCACCCTTTATCAATTGAATCGTTGCTTCCAGGTTCGAAATGCCACATTGATACGCGACATGCAGATACTCCCATCTCGCATCTTCAGAGCCGTGTAATGGTTCCAGTTCTCGATCTCGCCTGTCCACGTACCAGGCTCTGTATGTGAGTCCTATTGCTGTGATGACATACATGCCCGTCAAATTAAATTTATCGATAGCCTTGTCAGCAGCGTCCAGGCCCTGTTCTTCAACTTCACTCCTCGACCCCTTCTTGCGTTTGACTTCGATCAACAGGATGGGAGACAATGTGCGATTATCGTGGTTGTAAAGTATGACCTTCATGTCAACACGCCTCATGCTGTCATCAGGACCTTGTTCGCAGAGTAGTTGCCAGGGTCGGGGAAAGTTTCGGTGGAGATAGGTCTGCCAGAAGGCAGAGGCCGTGGCCTCGACATCATGCGACGCGTTTTCTACTTCATTCATGAGTGCGATTTCCATGTCATCGAAATGCTCCTTAGGTTCACATAATTCATAGGCCATGTTGCTCGTATCAAAGGGCAAAAAAAAAAAAAAAAAAAGGTTGTATGGGTAGCTGAAGACAAGTTGGCTGGACAACTGAGTTTCAGTTTACGAATTATATTTCTTAACATCTAAAGCCTTAATACACACGATTAACCAGAGTGGGCTGTGGTATGCATCGCATACACGCTTGCCGCGACAGGAAGACGACATGCAATCTCGGTGGGGATGACATAGAAGTATGGTTTTTGTCATGGACGAATTTGGCCGTTTGCATGCCTCTAGTGACGTCTACTGGCTTTCTATTGGCTTTTTTGTTTTTGTGTGTGTGGTATGGGGTCAATCAATCACTGATATGCGTTTTCTCAGATGTCGCCGCCTTGCAGTGACTCCATCAAATTGCTCCGATGTGCAAATGTACCTGGTAATCTGTCAAGCCATAAAAGCCACCTCATCAGGTGTGACTGACCGGGTCACCTATTCGCTACAAACTCCGACGGCTGCAGGTTGACCAAGTAGAGGCCAACATTATCCGCAGCGTGATCTTTGGGACAGAAAGTAGCATACCCCAAAGCACCTGGAGGCGTATCGGTAGAAGGGACGACTATACGGCCGTTCACTCTACCATCCAGGTTTTGTGACTGGGTGAAAGGAGCTAGGCCACATCTTTGCAGATACCAGGGCCAACATGGGGTAGTATAGCAGGTGGGGTGACTTGTAATCTACGGATTGTGTAGTCCGGTTTAGCCGCAGCTGCGTTAACACGTAAGTCCCCCCCCTCCCCCCGAGAGACAGAGCGGAGCGACGTTTAAGGAAGTCAAGACGGTCATCATACATTTCTTCACGCGCAATCCAGAACGTACCGACGGAAGCCAGCATTGCACCTACCGGGGAACGTCATGCGTAGGCAGGCACGCAGATCTACGTTAATATACAAACGCTACTAAAGACACACCCGCTCGTGACACTTGGGGTGAGGGAGACACAGACGTACCTGTCGCCGCTAACGAAGCTGGCACTTGCCTATATTTTTGAGTGCGGCAATAAGGCAATAGCCAGGTCACGAAAAGCAGGTCTGACCTATCACAACTAGGGTGGCTGAGGGGTGAGGTACTTCAATTCAGGTGGGAATCTCACTATAATATAAGTCCTACAAGGTCCGTTGGTACGAAGAGGTACATCGCACACATCGCAGCCCCATCGCGACCCCCTGAGGCAAATCAGGGGCATCGCAAGCCTCTCCTAGCGGCTACTCCTTCCGCTCTTAACAACAGTGTTTATCAATGCGGACTAATAGCTCCGGCTTAAAGAGGTTCTTAAGAATAACTTAAGAATATCACTATTAATATCTTTAGTAGTTTTCGCGAAAACCGTCATATAAGGAATGTCACTGAACGCGTTCTAGGCTATCTATTTTAGCTACTTAGAGGTACTAGCAAAGTATCGAAGAAGATGTGGATCCCGTGACCTGGCTGTTGCCTTAGCGCACTCAAAGGAGTAGTAAGTATGTAGGGTAGTAGAGCGGATGAAAACGGTGGTGGAGTACGGAGTAATACGACTCAGACAAGAAGGCAGTGGCGGATGCAGGCATAAGTCAGGCGCCTACATAGGGTGTGGCCCGTGCGGGCCACATGACGTTCCAGATGCCCAATTAAACGAGTCATCTCAAAAGCAGGTCGTGTACGGATCTGTAATCCGTATGCAAAATTAGGTAAATTGCTCGGGGCGCAGGGATTTTTTGGCTAGCGTCCCCATTGCATATCCTATAGTATATTTATAGTATATTTATGATATAAATATATCACAAAGTTAGAGGCGATGCAAGCCGCAGCCGTATTTATTTGTTAGCGCCGCCATTCGTTGTCAGTTGCCATCAAGCCATGATTCTCATCATGACGTCTAACAACCAGGTTGAATTTTCCGCTGAAGATTTTCACAATGGTGAAACACATACTCTGCCGCTCTGCGACACTCTGCTAACCATTTACTAGCACTGCTTGCATTGGATGCTGAAATAGCCAAGTCCAAGAATCTACGGACCGTGGCTCCCATCAAACTCTTGAGCGCGGGCGGTTTTGTAGCCGTCACTCTGTTTCAAAACCGTCTTGCAACGCAGGATATCGATTACATTCTCGATCCTACCATTTCTAATGTGGACAAGATCAAGGAAAAGCTGCAGAAAGCGATCGCCACAGTCGCTCAACGACGAGCGATTTCCGAAGAATGGATCAACTCCCGAATGGAGATCTTCGCAATTGGGGAGAACAAGCGACGCCTTTTCCTTGACTCACTTGCCCAAGGAGTCGTCCTCTGGCAAGGTACCAATCTGATAATATATGCAGTAAAGTGGGAATGGTCCCTTGCCCGTAAATTGAAAAGGATTGGGTCTCAACGCCGAGAAGTTGACATCAGCGACGCGGTGGAAATCCTAGCGCACATGGTTGAAGAAAACGGCGAGCCTCTGAGCTGGGACACCATAAAATCTTGGGACAAGATTGTCTATACACCACTAGATGATGATGCAATCGCGCGTGTTGCGAAGGCATACATGGAACGATGGGGGTCGCCTGGGATCACCAGTTGAGTACAGTGGCTCAGTTGGTTTTTCTCGTCGATTTCAACTTCCAAGCTCAGACGCAATACAGATAGCCCATGGGCGCTTCGATGTTTCTCTTCAAGAAATTTGGATCCGCACCTTCGTTATCGTTCGGTCGCAGATTGAGTCTCTCCGGCAAAGGCTTGACGCTCCCGGTCCATCCGGGTGATGATTCAAGCCTGCCGTCGCCAGAGCCGGCATTTTGTGCTCCGCCTCGCCCAAGTCCCTGCTCCAGCTTCCAATTAAACGCAGCAACAAGTGCCTCAGCGAAACTTGCTAGCAGGGCATATCGAACGGGATCGGGGTCTTGAGGATCGGGGATTTCGGATAGTTTCCAGGCCGCTTCAGTATGGGAGAAGAAGTAGTCGGATTCATAGCTTATCATGACGATATTTCCCAAGCAAAGGTTCTCGTAAAGTCGGTAGAGAGAGCAAAGCGGCGTGTCGCGTATGCGGAAAAGGGGAATACTGTGGAGCTGTAGTATATTGGGTTGAATGGGGATTCGACCTCGGCCTGCTGCCAGCTCGGTAGGCGTTTTTGGGGGTGGGAGTGAAAAATACCAGGGGATTGGACACAATAGTCTGAATAAAATGTTACGGCGATGCGAGCACTTTTTTACGCGGCGAAAGGACGCCCGAAGCTTGAGTGGACTTTGAGGCAGGAGCATTCTGTGACCAAGTTGCAGAAAGGTGAAGTGGTGGAGTATCGCAGGATAATACGGCAACGTGAATAAAGAAAGAGCAGGACCTGCGGATTAAAGATTAGCCGGTCCTGCTTATTAATACTTTGGAAATACACTCTACCCCCTGAATTATTTAACAAATCTACACGCCCTAGTTATTTATTCCTCTCTAACAGCTGTGATTAGCTGTAAGTGCACTAACCCCTATATTATTTTAGAGAGCTATAAGGGAAAATGCAGGGTATATAACGCCATAAAAGAGTATATTTATTTCTATATAAGTGCCTTGTATAAAAATATACCCCCCCTATTACCTTCATTTCCTGTCTTATATCTGATTAGCTTAATCATTTTCAAGATAATATCTGATTAGCTTAATTGCTCCCTGTTAAGTAGATTTGTAAAATAATTCAGGGGGTGTACTGTACTCAGTAGCCTGCACGTTGTCATGCTCGGCATGGCGTACCCTTGTCCGTTCGCTTAGTCAAAGTGAACAATGTTGGCTTCTCGCGTGCCGGCGTTTGCTGACGAATCTAAGCTCCCCTCTTTCCACTGTACCTCCTTGCCCGGCCTGCAATGGTGTTGCTATTCGCGATGCCGTACGTCCCGGAAACCCTAATGCCTCTTGCTTTGCAGGATTCTGCCTAACGCTAATAGAGATGCCCGCCAGAAAAATACTATCGAAGGTCTCGGTGGTGACGTGGAACTGGCTTCGTAAAGAAGGACAGCCGCAGCAAACCTATAGCAATGTGGTGCAAAGGTTGGAGGACGTATGTTCATTTCCAAAGGATGGAAATCAAGGGATATGGGTGAAGTATGGCGCATGCGCAGAAGGAGATGTGGGGTAGCAGAGAAGATGCATCGAGAGGGGTGGTTGAAAGTTGAAACCGAAGGAAGATCTGTTCGCCCTCGATGGACAGGGCGTATCCCACTTCCTTGGTTGTGGTATTTCTCTAAGCACTGATAGACATGCCCGCCCAAGGAAGTCGGCAAAGTGTTTCAAGTCTGCATATCCTGTGGTGTCGACCCTGGAAACCTTTTCTCATACCTGGAAGCAAGTTGACGACGCTGAGGTGACCATGACATATCACTCACGCTCCCCATAATATAAGCTCGCCATTATATCTTTCTTTACTCTGTTCCCCTGGGTTCCGTCTTACTGCGTAGGCTGATGACTGTGCGCTCTCGAGTGGAGTTGGAGTTTGACAATTTCGAGTTATATCCATGCTTGCGCGGGTGGGTCGCCATAGATGACTGAGGCAACAAGTAAGCCTGAGCCGCCGCCATCCATAAAAGCGGCCATGTGTTTTCGTCGATATTCCCCTTGGTGACACGTTACCTTCATCCGCAACCTACCCTGGTGTCATCGAAGACGACGCAAAGGACCATCTCACCTACAAAACAGGCACGCGCTCGAAACAAGTAAATCCCCACACAAGCCAGATCCCCGTGGCGACGCGCAATGCAGGTCCAAGAAAGCGCCAACGAGCGAATTCAACGAGTCGCAGGTCATGAGCTCACGCACGGAGGAGCAAGATATCCTGTGCGTCGTCTGGCCAAGCCCCGTACGGCAGGCAGTCCTTCGGTAAAGAGCCAGGTTGAAATCCGAGGAGACACAGATCAACGAGACAAGAGGAAGAAAGGAAGTTTGCTGAATATTGCATCTCAAGTCATCGTGTTGCGCAGAAACATGGCCACAAGTTATCGATGACCAAGACATCGTGTGAAAGCACCTAAATTTGATCATTCGTCAAGTTACAAAGCTAATCGACTCCATCATTACCATACAATTTTTGTTTTTTTTTTACCACATACCCACGTCCCACGCCCGCTGGTCGGTTCTCGGGAACTTGTTTCCCTGGTCCTGTTCACCCTCGAGCAATCCCGTCCTCGGCCGCTCCGATTTGCGTCTGGTTCATTTCTGAGACTTGTCCTTGGTCCTTGAACATGACTGACCATGACGGCGGTCTCGCCCCCCCTCCCAATTGGAGCAGTTGGTCCTTCACATGAGCCTGCAGAGAGCCCTCCAGATCAGTCAGCCTTTGGCGAACATGGCTGACAGAAGTGGAAATGTCCTCCTTCTCGTGTCCGGCCTCGCCACCTTGACGACCGTGTCCCCCCTCCATCCCCAGAGCACTCCTTTGCTGCCCTGCCGGGTCCGGCGCAGCCCGTACATCGCTTACCGTATTCGCGTCCCAGCTGGTATCCCACTCTCCAGATGAGATGCCCAACTCGGATATGTCGCCGCAGCCCAGTGACATGTCCACCATGTCCGTCTCGTTGAGCTCCGGACACGACGCTCCGACTTCTCCTCCTGGGAACGGGCTTAGCAGCGGCAGATTGAGGTTGACGGCCAGGAAATCGTCCAGGCTATCCGACAAGGCCGTTTGGCCATGCTCAAATGAGAATGGCGTGAGTGCATTGTTCATGAAGCTGAAAGCCTCGCTGCTGCTGCTGCCGCCGCTGCTCTCCGTGCTGTGGTCGTCAATCTCATCACCGGTGGTCATGGCACTCATATCCCGCGCGGTCATGTAATCTTCCTCCTCGGCAAGAACCGAATCTAGCTTTCTCTCACTCCGTCTGACTAGCTCGTCCGCCGTTTCTGGGAAACGTGTGGCGAAGAGGCGATTCATATCGTTGTATCGGGCGAGGCCGCTCGAGCTTGTTCTCCATGCGGAACAAGTGTCGTCTGTGTTGTCGATTGCGTACCTCGTCATTCCGTACGAGGGTCGGTGCTCCATGTCGTATGAGCTGCTGTTGGCTTCCCACGATTTCGTGGCCGTGGTGTGGTGGTCGTAAGCCACGGATCGTGCTGCGGCGGCAGGTCTCCGGCTGCGAGTGTGTTTGGGCATGACGAGATTATGCAAGTGGAAATGGAAATGGAAATAGGAAAATCCCAGTTGTAATTGTAAAACTTTTGGATTTTGGAAGGAGCAATGAACTGGAGATCAGGAATGATATATGTCATGAACAACGAAATGCTGTCGTTGTGGCTGCTGTGCTACGCTGGCAGTGTGGACCCCGCACCAGCAGCAACTGGGTCGATCGATGAATCACATCAATGGTGAACTTGCCGACGGAACACGAAGTTGAATCGAATTCACCAGACATTTCGATGCTGGGATATCCGCCCGCACCAGGCCCGGCCAGTGGCAAAAAACACGCCGTTACCGCAGCCGTCGGCAATAGATGTTGAGCTCGACCCTGTTGATCATACATGCATGTACATATGTAGTGCTACCGAACCCGGTTTGAACCGAGTTTTTCATTCGCTGACTCTGCCCCGCTTTGCCCTGGCCGACGTCATTTCGCCGGGACTGCAGACGTGGATGTGGCGAGATTGTGGCGAGAAATTTCGGCCCTCTGGTTGAGGATGGGGGCAAAAAAAAAAAAAAAAAAGCTACAGATATTTTTTTTTTTCACGGGCAAAAAGAAAAAAAAGAAAGAAAAAGGAAGTAAAGGTTCATCCCGAAAATTCATCATCAGTGGTGAACACTGTTTCGAACCTAATTTCACCAATCGTCTCGTATGTATTCAAAACAGCTGCGCGGCCGTAGTATTTGCCGCCTCACGTTTCGCGTGTCCAAGTAGCCTTTGCGCCTACACTATAATATTACACTGGGAAGCAAACTCTTCGATCCATATGCGTTGGTGTTCCAGCACTTTCACGCATGCAGTTCAGGTTAGCCTGAACTTGACCTCCCTCCCTTCCCCCCCCTTAAACTAAAACTGGTATCCTTTCATATATATAAAGAAAAAAAAAAAAAACATCGTCAAAAAAGTATACATTATTCGTCGCATCGTCAAAACCACAAGTTGCCATCAGAGTCGTACAGATTGTGAATTGGTGGCATCTCGGGGCTCACCCTCCGTCGCTTAGGCGGCTGCTCATCTTCGGGTGACAGGGGAGGCTGAAATTGAAACCCAGCTGTGAAGAAGACTGCCTGTTGCTGCTCGCCAAAGTATCGATCGGGCGAGGGCGTAGAGGGTCTTGACCATGGGTCCGCTGCCGAGGCGCTGGCTGAGCTGGTGACGGTGGTGGCATCGTCCCAGTCAGTCGGGGGCGTGCAGTCCGGACTAATACAGCTGTTCGGTGTCCAGCAGGACGATATTGAGGAGCAGCCGTCTTCCGCTGCTGACATTGGGGCGCTGTGTACTGGCGGAGGATACGTTGAGCTACAAGCTTCTCGGAAGTTGGTGCTGCAAAGTTCAGTCAGTCAGTCAGTCAGTCAGTATACTTGACCGGTGTAAAACTGAGCCGGGAAGCGAGTGGGCCGACAAAGCGTATTTTACCTCGATGGTATCACCTTCATCATCGGGGGCGTCAGCCAAAGATGCGAGCCGCAAGTGGCATCAACGACGGGCTCGACCTGGCCGCGATGTTCGTGGTTCCAGTAATCGGGCACTGGCGGCAGCGATGCGTGCGCCATGTGCAGGCCGTGTCGTCTGTTCATGAGGGGCAGCTGCGGCGAGGAGGGTGTGTACGTGCTGCTGCGGTCTGGATAGATTCTCTCCTTCTCCTCGACCGAGGGGGGGAGCAGAGACGCAGAGACGAGAACATGGCCTTGCCACGTCTCGACGGAGTGGAAATGGTTCTCCATGGGCGATGGAGGTTGCGGCGTCGGAAGATGTGAAAAAAAAAAAAAAAACCCCGGAAAACTGTCTGCTGAGCGTGGGTAATACGTTACGTTCGTTGATGGACCAAGTTTTTGATTTCAGAGCGCGAGTTGTGGTTTTTGTTGTTTTATTTTGCGCCGAGTTCTGGAGACATGGCAAAAACGGGTGAGTGGGACGGGTGGGCATGTGCAAACCCTTCTAAATGCCCATTGCCCATTATTACCGATGCCCAATTCCGTAATTTCGGTGTTTGGACCTGGATCAAAAAGCAAAAGAACTGGCCGAAGCTGGTCGGGCGCTGTTGCTAGCGCCCCAACAGTGGCAACAAGCAACAGCGCGCCCCTCCAGGCCTTAGCGTCTGATCCCTTGGAACCCCTTGTGGCTGCGCCGGCCGGCCTACAAGCTCCTGAGCATGTGCCTGATGAAGCAGCAGACCCCGCACGCGGCTTTCTCAACGTCAGAAGCTGTCCCATCCGACTTTCTGGAAAACATTCCCGGCCTGCTATCCCCACCTCGTCGCCACCCATGTCCGCGTTATTTCCGTTCGAGTTCTTCGTCCTTCACGCCTTCGCACCTCGACATCCGACTCGAGCTGTAGAGTCTCCAGCACGGCGTTGAGCTTGTGGAGATGGATCCAAAGTCTTGCCGCTGGCATACTCGCCACGGCAAGCCTTGTTGTTGCCGGCCTCTTCATCGCAACGTGGATGGATGCGCTATCTTGTAGTCATGGTCGAGAAATACCTCATCAGTGTACATACGGACGTACATGCATGGAAACAAATCGGTACGATCGGAGGTGAGGGCGGAACCCTGTAGGCGGGGGACATATCATCCAGGCAACGGGTCACGCAAGCCGGCACGAAAAGTAATTGATACCACCGATTTGGTCTTACCGGGGGGGGAGGGCAGGGGGCGAGACCCTGAAATCGTGACTTTTGCTCGAATCAAGCGACCGACCCACCACGGTCGGCATCGGCAGATCGGGTCTGCATATGCAGTCAGGGTCTCTGAGTTTATGATTGACATTATCAATGTTATTGTCAGGGTCATTCTCGTCTCGAAGCGAAATGCAGACTTCAGTGCGAGGGGTTAGAATAAGATTATAAAAGAGCTTTTTTTTCTCGGCATGAAGCATGATTTGGCATACTGTGTCAGCTATCTATCATAATAAACATTTGGTATACCCTTTCAAGTTCCAGTCTCCCTCGCTGCACTTTTCAAAAACCACAAAGAAGCCGCTTACAAAGAAAAGAAGAAGAAAAAGCAAAATCCCCAAAAGACAATTATCTACAAAAAAAAAAAAAAGCTGGCTATCGCCTTATCCCATGTTCGTTCCCAAACCGTGCCATGCTGACCCGTCCGCCCTCTTGCGTACCGCTTCCCAATGCCCATCCCGCGTCGCCTGTTCCGTCGCCTTGTACAGTTTTCGCTCATGGTAACTGTACAGACAGTCGTCAAACAGATGGGGATTCGAATTGACAAAGAACATCATGACGTCGTACGTCGTGCTTCGAACAAGTCTACATTGGGAGGTGTTAGCGACGGGGTGGCGCACATGACTTGTCAAGCAGGGGCGGAAGTCTGGTCACCTATTCCAGTGGGAATCAGAGCTCTCATATACAGACGTGAACATTATGGGCAATATCGACTCGACATGCTCTTCGACAAAGTCGCAGAACTTCTCGTTGCTCCAGAAGAACAGCGCGCGTCTGGCGACCAGCACATGGGGACTGACAGTACACTTTGCCAACTGCATGAACAGCTTTTCTTGGGCGTGCGTGAATTCGGTAGGGCCACTGGCATCCATGATGTCCCCAATCTCGTCCAGGAACATGCATTCTTTCTCGCTGCTGGTTCTGGGCCAGTAGCGCAGTAACGCCGCAATCACCTGCCCTCATACTTTCATTAGTCTGCTTCCTGTCGTCCAGAATATTTTTGTCGGGCGATTTTCGAGCGGTGATAAACGCATACCTCGTTGGAGAGAGATGCCCTCTTTTCGATAAATCTGGTCATGCAATAGGCAAGCGGCAGGTGGTATTTTCCAAATGCCGCAGCCTTGTGCAACGGTAACAAGACCCGGTGCAGAGTGACGATGTATTCACCCTCTAGCGGCACAGACAGACCGGTGATGATGGAGCTGACCATCTCG
Organism: Epichloe coenophiala; assembly: GCA_018801565.1. Lineage (NCBI taxonomy): Eukaryota > Fungi > Ascomycota > Sordariomycetes > Hypocreales > Clavicipitaceae > Epichloe > Epichloe coenophiala. Next base: position 120,828 of record JAFEMN010000069.1, read on the forward strand.
AGAAGCTCGGCTATACCGGTGCATGTGCCTGTCTCATACGTGGCTTTTAAGAAGATGTTGTTGATCGACTGCCGGATAAACGGCCGGAGGTGGTGACAAACGCGGTATATGCAATGCAGTATTTTCTTGGTGAAGTCGCGCTCGCGGGGATCTTCAGATTCGAAGAGTTTCAAGAGGCAGGTCACGAACTCCTGGTCAATGTGCGACTCATCGGCAAGCTCTGCAATGAGGTACTTGCTCTCCAGGGCGGCGATGAAGAGCTGATACACGGCGCCGACATGGGGCCACGCGATCTCAGGTGTAGGCTCCTCGTCGCTATTGCCTATCGCGTCGTACATCTCGCCGGAGCTGTACACACAATGCGGCGTGCGTCGAAATGCGTTGTTTGCGAACATTTCCACGAGCGCGCGCCACATGGTCTCGTCGACCCAGAGCCCGCTGTCCTCGACATATCGTTGTAGTTCGTTGAGCGTCAGTAGTTTGGCCTCTTTTGATTGCCTATCTAGGCCTGACTCGGTAAAGTTATAGATTACGTTGCATTGCTGGACCTTCTCGAGGAAGAGCTGCTGGCGCTCATTGAAACAGACATCGCGAAATCGCGGGAGTTTATTGTCAAGCTTCGGAGCACCTACTCGGCGCTTGGGTGTGGACTTGCGCGGGCTCGAGACGACACGACTGTTTGCCGGAGACACTAGTACTTGGCCTGACATTGAAGTCGTTGCTCTCGATTGGACAATCGCGAAAATGATGGAAGCATTCAATGTTGGTGTGAGAGTAGGTACTTCGTATGAATGGCGAGATGAAAAATGACGGCGGCAGGTGGATGGCAATGTCGCACGCATCCCCCCCGCTGGTTCGAGCTGTCAACTCGTTGCGCGACTTTTTGTATCACATCCTGGATGCCAGGGGTTGAGCTCCCTCTTTTTGCCCAAGTTTCTCATCTTATTGGCGGGGCACACATATTCTGTGGACAAGAGGAGCTGCTCACCTGGAATGTGTGCGCTATTCTCACTATTATTGCTCGCAGCCAAGTCACAAGAGTGCATGTTGGGGGGGGGGGAAGAAGGAACTTGACAACTCCTTCCAAGACACCACCACATCAGCGTCCAGTGAGCTCTGATTGGTCGCACCCCTCTTTACCGGTGAGGAGAGCCATGTCTTGCACCCTGGCGCTTCCGTTTCTTTGGTAAATTATTCAACGTCCAAATCACCACATGTACGTGACAACTTGATGCTATCTCCTCGAATGGTATCTGCCATTTTCGTCCATAAAGATTCAGCAGCATGTACTTGGCCAATGCAGAGCAGCTCAAGTTGGAAGAGCTTGAACGATTTATCGACGGATTGCCTCATAAAAGCAAAAAGCAAACAGCAAATGTCCAACAGCGGCTCCAAATCCAGGAGTCGGAGAAAAGATGGTGCTACATCGCTCGGGGCCGATCAGGAGCTCGGAAAGTACAAGGAAGACGCCGCAAACAAGCGTGCTATGATCGAACAAATGTGGTTGAGGATCAATGAAGAGCAGAATAAGTAACGGGGGCAGACGCAATGTCAAGGGCCCTCTCGATTCTCAGTGACCCAAACGCAATTCTTTTGCTTTAGCCAACCAATCCTTAATTTTCTGGTTCTCTTCATCCTCCACATAGAGACCGTTAGCCTTGAGATACTTAGTGTATCGCTCAGAGCTATGCAGACGTCTTTTTAGTTCCGCCCAACATGTCCTATTTTCATCGCAACGGAAAAAGTCAGAAACCACACTCTCGTACGAGCCCTCGAAAAGTTTTGGGTAAATGAAATTGTAAAACACGTTCAGAAGCTCGGATGGTACTCGAAAAATCTGGCCCATGTGCAATGACATCTCATCGCCATACTTCCATTGTTGCACAAGCTGCTGGTGTCGGGAAGAAGAGTCGCGCTTTGATTCTAAAACGGCGACAAACTCGGGAAAGACATCTTCCGAGTTCGTTATCCATGATGGTGGCGTAAAAAACTCGGGCGGAACTGTGCTTGCCCATTCCCAGTCGATAACGGCCCGAATGTGGAGATCTTCATCAACAATAATATTGGGACATCGAAGATCTGCGTGTGCCAAAACGAACGAAGCGCATGTGCTGCCGTTGGCAATCAGGGTGATATCATTCATGTTGAGATTCATAGCATTAAGGGCAAAGAGCTCAAGCTCTGCGGTTGCCTGATCCAGATCCTCGGCAGGTAACAAGAAAGTGTTCCAAAGCAGTCGCAATTGCTCATGGATATATTCAGCTGTGGACGTGCACAGTGAATGGGATGCCGACCATCCGTTGATTTGAAGGGTATTATCAGGAATAGAGAAAGCACTGACGACACGTGGTTCCAGCGCTTCAGTCGAGGCCGGCATCAACGAGCCTCCTGTGGCGAACTCTAATTTTCGCAATTCGGCCAAAATATCGATGAGATCTGAATAGAACCGTTTTCGGTGCTCTTCTGGGCTGCGTAATAAGCGGTCCATGGATATGGATTGACCTTTGATGTGCTCTATAATCATATAAGCCTGCTTTGTTGGGTTGTTCAAGAGCAATCGGCTGAAACCGGTCGCGAAAATTTGCGGAATCGGAATGCTCGTTTTCTCTCGAACATACCTGGTGAAGGACAAGATCAGAACTGGCTCATCGTACTGGGAAAACGCTGGAACTTTACCGCATTGTGCACACTTCACTCTTGAACTTCTCCCAGACATTGTGGACGGCCGGTTGAATGGGGACTCTGACAACCCACATCTGGTCAACAGTATAAAAGAGAACGAAAAAACAGACGTTATAACTCCCTTTGTCTGTCTTGGCGACACGACATGGCAGTCCCTTGTTGTAGCTGGAGGCCAGAGCGCAAACAGCATCTCTGTCTATGGCATTGGCATATTCTGTTTCGAGGCTGTCGTATTGCTCAGGTGTCAACGGATTGAGGTAAGACGGGTCATTTCTGAAAATGCGTAAGAACACGGTCCAGACGCCTGTAGTGCACCATGTCCACTGAGCCAAAATAAAACGCCATATTGTGGAAAGCATTCGGAAGGGGAAAAATGATGCAAAGACGGGAATATGATGCGAAGGGCAAGAGGATGAGTACTCCGTAAGTATCTCGGTTAAACCCCCGATTGCCGGCAGATTAGTAAGCGGATGGCCTGGACGGACTTTCAACAAGTCCCTCTGTCTATTGGATATTACAGCCTCACATCTTAGGCGTCACTCTCTTCGCGATACCTTCCCTCAGTCTTTGCAGTCGGAGCACTAATGATGCGTCTTTATGTCACTGGTCATTGGCGTTTGCGCGAGATAGTCGAAACGTACGTCCCAATCTCAGATCAGTACCCTGTAATCCGTTTTGTATTTGACTCCCTGCGGAAGAAAAGTCCCGCGGGGTTGACATGAATCGATCGCCTTGATTCACGCTTCGGTGCAGTTCTACCCCAAATTATTCCCATCTTCCTCCTACCCATTCCCGTAAACTAAGAAAAAGACCCCTGTTCTCCCACCAGTGGCTACGACTTGCAGGCCTCACGTTCAAAGTCAAGTCGAATACGTACGGATAATGCACAACGGCAAGTGACATTGAAAACTGGGCGGGTCAACCAACAACGCCACGGCAACAATGCCTCAGGCGGTCCTGCATCATGACCTGGCAAATGTCCAACCGGATGATCCTCGCCGTCTTGGCCTTGGTAATGACTCTGTGGACTCTTCTACACGAATGCCCCCCCCGCACGAATAGGTTTCTTAATACGTATTGCAACGAAATTTAGAGTTGCATAGTGCTTTGAGTTTCGTTAGGGAAGATGCATTGATGTCCTTGCGAGTTCTACATTTACGCAGTGTTCTGCGGCTCTCAACTCTGTTTCCCGAGCTCGCATGGCGAACACGACGGGAGTGCATTGCTTGCTGTGCGGATCTCAAGTCGCAAAGTTGGCTCATGTTTGTGTAAGTTGGCACAGCGTGCGTATCTTGTATAGAACCACGTTTCATCCCATTTACCGCTTCAATCATCACGGTGAACAACGGGCGCCAATTCCTTTTCCACGACGATACCATTACGCAATAAGTGCAAAGAATAACGCGGGAGGGTCATCTGGCAAGGAACAAGGTTCAAGGCCACATGGTGCCGAAATGCCAGTCCAGAGCCCACTTGAAGCTTTTTAAGTTGCAGGCTGAAGATGATAGTGTTCGCTGGCAGCCGCATAGTCAAATTCAAACTCACTTTGAGTTTGCAAGATTTTCAAAATTAGAATCTTAAGTTCATCCCCGTGGCTCATGGCTTAATTCAAATTTTTTTTAAATTAAAACTGAGCCTCCCCAACTTGTTCTTCCATTGACTTGCACCATTGACTGCTCGACACATCTTCGTCTACCATATAAAACAGACGCTTGAATCGCAATCGAAGAGCTTACCTGCATCTGCAAAAAAAAAAAAGAAAAAAAAAAGAAAAAAAAACAGTTCCTCTACAAAGCATATCTTCATCAAGATGGATTTCTTTTCCACATTTCCCCTCGAGTTATTCTATGAGGTGTACGACCACCTTGATCCACGAGACATCGTCCCCCTGAGCATGACCTGCAGAGCGCAAAGAGTCCGATTGGTACCCCGGATTTTCAGATCAATACGCTTCCACAACAGCCATGCGTCAGCCTCTTCGGCCCTACAGGCCGTCCATGCCTACGGTCAGTTCGTAAAATGGATCACCTTTGATTGCTTCGCCACCCCGGGCTATGAAAACTCTACGCCCGCTCTGAAACCTGCCGCGCGTCTTGTCCTCGATGGACATGCAACACCGAATATTGCCGCCATCTTTGTGTTATTCAAGTTTGACTTGGAAGATTGGGCGGGCTGGGACGACAACGGGGCACGGGGCATCAATGTCTTTGAGAAGTCCGAAACGAAGGATGATGTCGCGGTCCAAGAACAGAATTGGCACTGGAGGGCGCTGATGAACGAGACTTGGCAGGCTTTGGCCGCCAATGCGCGAGTGAGGCAACTCTACATCTCCGGGCTTGTGCCCAAGGCAACATCCGCCTTCTTCACCCATGAGTTCCGGCAATTTCTGTCTCGGCTCACATGGGTCACTATTGATATTTGGGGCGCCGAGTACCATTGGAATACGAGCCTGCAGCCTAATACGAAATCTGGCTATGTTGAGTTTCTGTCTGCGCTCGATGACACTTTTTTCCGCTACATGACTGCCTTGAGATACTTGGATATCCGGGCGTCGCACTCGGCACCGCTTGGTCTGGCGGGGACTCGTCACATTCCGCTCGCGCTGAAACCCGAGCATCTTCCGGACCTGGACACTTTACGGCTGGAGAACTGCTTCGTGGGGCCAGAGTTGGTCGAGTTCATACAGGGTCATGCCGAGGGGCTCCGACATCTCGACGTGGAGAATTGTACAAGCGGGAGTGTACACGGCCTCGGCGGTGCGAGAAACGCCATGTCATGGGCCGAATTCTTTGATCGAGTGCGCAAAGCAAAGCCTTCCCTCACCAAACTTCTTGCCGGGCGTGACGTGGTCCCGTATAGCAGGGGAATGGGGGGCCGGGGCGGTTGACCCATACTATGCTTGGTACGCAGGCGATGCAGGGCTTGATGAAGTGATTGATGAAATAATTTCTCAGGTGCTCCAAGGAGGAAGAAACACTCATTCATTCAGCTATTCTTATCTCGATGTCCAGCATGGTGTTCTCTCGGGTCCTGAGGCAGTTGATACGCTGCACGATCAGGGAACGGACGATCAGAAGGCGTACGATCGCTTGATGGAGCATGTTCAAAACAACGCCACCGAAAGATCAGGCTGGCAGTAACTCCATGTAAAATGAATTGTATCATTCATGTCGTCTGGAAACACGGCCCTGTACAGAATAGTCATCGGTCGCGTAGCTTGTGGTGGACAGTAGCTGTCGTGATTGAAGGAGGAGGTCCAATTTGGCATTACGGGAATGTTTCATACGTATCTTGGTGTAGGCGCCATGGCTAGTTGGTTCAAGTTGCAATGTTGTTCGGGTTCTTCTTGTAAAGTCAGTCCATGTTGCTTGTATACGATAAAATCCAATCCAACGCTGGCTAGCGGCATCTCAAGTTGTCTCACAGTTGCATCTCCGCTCCACAATTGCTAGCTGCACTTAAGCCCCGTACATATCTCAAACATCTTGTCTCATTCACCCCGCATCATAATTCGGAAGCATCAAAAGAGGCGGCACCAGACTGCAATCGACGCATGGGTGAAGACAAATGAGACTGTAGACATGGCTTAGAGAGCCACCTCCACTCCACACTGCACAGACGTCATGCAGTGACTGGCACGTGGCATTTACAAATTACAATATTGTTCATAATGTGCCCCGTCTCCGAATGCCCCATGGGGATAGACAATGCTTGGCTGGATGACAGGGATATGTCGGTCTGACAGCCCCTGCAAGCATGATTGCTACAACAGTACGTGGAGACTTCAGACGAAGGTTGCCCAAGAGGGGAAGGAGGCTGCCATTGTGAGGCTTTGTGGTTGGCCATGGCACTTGTCGAACCGGCAAGTTGATGGACTTCCGAGGGTGGGGACTTGCTGGCATCTCCAGATCGGCGGTTTGTGCGCGGGTTACGACGATCGCTTTTCTGCATAGGCCCGATTTGTCAGGCCTTTGACCGGCGACTGGCGACTGGCGACTGGCGATTCGAGATTCGAGATTCGAGGGGTTGGAAATGCTGGAGTGACTGCGCTAGATATGTACGGTCGTCCTGGCCGACCGAGGCTGGCGTGGTCGGGCTGGGGGCTGGGTTTGGTTCGAGGCAAGGAGATGGAGAAGATGGGTGATGAGATGTGACCGACGAAGGGAAAAAGGAAAAGGCAGTTGCCATGTACATGGATGGGGCGGGCTGAGTGGGCTTGCTTGGCAAACGGACCGATCTGCCCAACCAAATCTGGTACAACCTTGTTTGTACCGAGTACGAGTACACCACACTGTACCTACCTACCTTCTGCAACCTTCCAAGCGGGTTGCGAGATGCGGGGCTGCCGTGCGTCAACATCACTTTGCACCCACCAGCTGACCTCGTCGTGCCCGAGACGGTGTAATACAGACATGACCATGTGCCATCATGGCCGACTATTTTGACATAAAAGCTCTTTACGGCCCGGCTTCCTGTCGTGATGAGCATCATCTGCATCAGCACAGCCAGGAAAACTCGCATCACAACCAGTCGCCGCTGCTATCGCTCGGCAGCAACATCATGAAGAACCTGCTCACCACCCTGGCTGTTGCCGGTCTCTGGCTCGATAACTCCTCTGCCTCGCAGAGCCGTCTGCGCGGCCGAGACGTCAACGACTTCGTGACGAAGCAAACTGGCATTTCTCTCAAGGGTGCCTTGGCAAACATCGGCTCCGATGGATCAAGGGTCAGCGGAGCTGCCTCCGGTGTTGTCGTGGCCAGTCCCAGCAAGCAGGATCCCGATTGTGAGTCAAGCCGCCCTCGTAGATGGTGAAGCAATTGACATTGAGATTATAGACGGCTGACAGATTCTCCAAATAGATTGGTACACCTGGACCCGAGACTCGGCCTTGACCCTCAAGGTCCTCGTGGAGCACTTCATCGCTGGAGATAAGTCTCTCCGGCCCAAGATCCAGCAATACGTTGCCTCACAGGCAAAGCTCCAAGGCGTTTCCAACCCTTCTGGTGGTCCAGACTCCGGTGGACTTGGCGAACCCAAGTTTCACATCAATCTCACACAGTTCACTGGTGCTTGGGGCAGGCCTCAGCGCGATGGTCCCCCGTTGCGAGCTACTGCCCTCACCATCTACGCCAACTGGCTGCTTGCAAATGGTGGCAAGACTGAAGCCGCCAGCACCGTCTGGCCCGTCATTTCCAAGGATCTCGGCTACGCAGTCCAGTACTGGAACCACACGGGCTACGACCTCTGGGAGGAGACCAACGGGTCTTCCTTCTTCACCGTTGTGGCCACCCACCGCGCCCTCGTCGAAGGCGGCGCCCTTGCCAGAGCCCTCGGTAAGGTTTGTCCCGATTGCGAGGGCACTGCCTCTCAAGCCCTTTGCTTCGCCCAGAGCTTTTGGTCAGACGGTTACATTGACTCCAACATCAACGTAAACGATGGTCGCACTGGCAAGGATGCCAACTCTTTGATCTCATCCATCCACACTTTTGATCCCGCCGCGGGCTGCACAGACGCTACTTTCCAGCCATGCTCTTCTCGGGCTCTCGCCAACCACAAGGCCGTTGTCGACTCCTTCCGAACCATATATCGTGTCAATCACGGAAGAAGCGCCGGCAAGGCTGCCGCCGTCGGCCGCTACGCCGAGGACGTTGGCTACCCTTGCTGCAGCCGAGCAACTCTATGCGGCCATCCATCAGTGGAACAAGATCGGCTCCATCTCCGTCGACAGCGTCTCGCTCGCCTTCTTCAAAGATGTTGTACCGGACGTGACAACGGGCAACTACACCAACGGCTCTGCTACCTTCAAGTCCATCATCAGGGCCGTTTCCGCCTACGCTGACGGCTTCGTTGCTGTTGTGCAGCAATACACGCCCTCGGACGGATCCCTCGCCGAACAGTTCGACAGAGACTCGGGCAGTCCCCTGTCGGCTGTCCACTTGACTTGGTCCTATGCCGCATTCGTCGCCATGGCCGAACGACGGTCCGGCGTCGTTCCTCCCTCCTGGGGCGAGCCTACCTCCTCCGCCGTCCCCGCTGTTTGCCCTGCCGCGCCGTCTTGCGACTCTACCATGACTTTCAACGTCAAGGTGCAGACTCAGCACGGCGAGAGCATCTACGTCACCGGATCCCTCACCGAGCTCAAGAACTGGTCTCCGGCCGATGCCATCCCCCTGAGTGCTTCGCAGTACACCTCCAGCAACCCCTTGTGGGCAGCCCAGGTCAAGCTCCCTGCTGCCACACAGTTTGAGTACAAGTACATCAAGAAGACGACGAGCGGCAATCTCGTGTGGCTGAGTGATCCCAACTTGAGTGGTACTTCGTCCACCGGATGTGGTAGCAGCGGGACCTTTTCTGACACCTGGCGATGAAAGGGGCCTTTGTGTTTAGGGAGGCGTAGATGCCCGACGAGCCCTCTCTCTCATGTCGAGTCATGTGTACATATAGACGACTTGGTGGAAACAATGCACATCAGTGTGGAGTGCAAACTCGTCTCGTCGTGATGATGCCATATACCTGTTCAACCTGATGTTTCGCCCTGTTACAACGCAGGCGGGTTCCTTGTCCCTCTCCTCCTGCCAGATATCGCGTCTCCTGTTCTCAGGGTGAGGGCGAAACATTCACTCGCTTTACTACTCACAGATACGCGTAGATGACCAGATCGGCCGAGCCCGTCCACCTCCTGCTCGTCGGTTTTACATCTTCTCCACGTTCCTCTCCGCCAAATCCATATCCGCCTGGTTAACCGCACCACGACAACCCTCCAACAAGGCCGCCAGCCCAACTTCGCGTTGCGCCTCAAGAAGCAACTGTGCATCTCTCTCACCCGTGTTGCTCTTGAAGACTCGGTCCATCTCCTCGAGTGTCGCGTTCTTGGTCTCGGGCAAATAGAACCACACCCAAAATAGGCCAGCCGTCAGAAATACGGCAAAGAAGATGTATGTGCCCCACGCCCACGCTTCCAGCATGGGCGGGACGAAGAATGCAATGGCAAAATTGTTGACCCAGTTACTTGACGCCCCGATAGAGGCCCCCTTTGCACGAATCGACAATGGGAAGATTTCGGAGATGACAGTCCACGAGACTGGGCCCCACGTCGCTCCGAAGGCGGCAATGTACACCCAGATGAGTGCTATGAACAAAGCATTAGTTCTGGCCATTTGTCGTTTGCGTGTGAACACAAACTGAATAGACTTACCCACTGCGGTCCAGCCGGCAGCCACATGACTTGGCCAGTCGTGGCGGAACCTGCCCACGATGATGCCCACAATGACCATGCTTATACCCATTACCACAGATCCCACGAGGAGCATCGGCTTTCGCCCCACGCGGTCGATGATGAACTACATACATCGTGTCAGGATTTTTTTTATTTGTTTTCCCCAAAACATTGATAAAAGTACACAACTCACCGACTCACCATTGCGGGGACCGTGCTTATCAGGAACACCACACCTGTCACACCTGTCGCAAGTAGTGCGATGGTGCCTCCGGTCAAACCAAGACTCTGGAAGATGTTGGCAGCGTAATAAATAACTGAGAAGCGTTGTTAGTTTTGACCTCGGATTGACGTGAAGCGAGCACATACTGGCGTCTATGCCACTCCACTGTTGCCAAAACATGACGAGCCAACCAGTTGCGACTCTTTTCAGGTTGTCCTTTGTGCGTACACAGTTCAAGTACTGTGCAACCTGTTCGCGGAGGGCACTTTTGCTTCCCTCGTCGGCCATGCGGGGGAAGTCTCGAGCAAACGCCTTCTTCTCAAAGACCGATTCGGCCTTGATCTCGAGGAATTCCACTTGAACGAGTTCGTGGTCGGCGGGGAGCTTCCTCATCCAGGCAAGCGTCGATCTGGCCTCCTCGTCACGCCCAACCCTGACGAGCCATCGGGGCGAGAAGGGCATGAACCAGATACCAACAGCTAGAATAGCCGCTGGAATTCCTTGAACGATTGATGGCAGCTGCCAGGCGAGATCCGACTCGGAGTCACCGCTTCCTCCAACGTAGTTGCTTCCGTAGCCAACCCAAAAGGACAGCATGATGCCCAAGATGGTTGCGAACTGGTAGAACGACACCAAGAAGCCTCTTATCTCAGGGGAGGAGAGCTCAGCATTATAGAGGGGCCCAACGCCGCTGAACAAGCCGACACCGATGCCAGTGAGGAATCGGCCGGCGTACAGCAAGGCGGGCAGGCCCTCACGCGCCCCAACGTACACGTAGCTTCCCAAGACGACCCAGCAGCAAGCAAAGAACATGGTGTGCTTTCTAGAGATGAGCTCACACAGTACGCCGGCGGACAGGGACCCGATGATTCCCCCCAGCTGTAGAATGGACGTGAGCCATCCGGTAGCCGACGACGACTGCACAACCGAAGGGAAGTTGTTGACGAAGCGGGCCATGACGAGCGATTGACCGAGAACGCCCTCTTGATAGCCATACTCAAAGCCGCCGAGCCTGGAAATGATTTCGTCAATTGAATTGAATGCCTCATAAATATCAATCGGGCAGGAGGCAAGACATACGATGCGAAGAAGGCGATGAACACAAGCTTGGGGTTTGATCGAATGGAATCCCAGATGCTCTTCTTGCCTGCAACAACGCGTTCTGTATCCGAAGACATGGCCATGGCCTAATTTTTTAACTTTCTGCACGCTTTGTCTTCAAGTAATTGGGGCCGCATTGCAACCTCTTTTAATATATGCAACTGCTTGCTGTCTTGTCATCACCGACTTGTTTTTTTCCTCCTTTGTTTCCCACCCCGAAAATTCAATCCCCTGTCTTTTTGAGTTAATGACCCGGGCGACGCCATTTGTTTCGTGACCAGGGCCGTGATCCAACTTGCAAGTCGCGGCGCGTCGTGTTCATAATTGGCGCTTTTGGACCCCGCTGGCGCGTTCACCTTGTTGGTGTCGCAAGGCATAGTCTGTTATAAAAGGGATATATAATCCGTATGTACGCGCAAATTGGCGGCCAGTCGGCTGCGCCTCTCTTCTTTCGTACATTATTTGAATCCTCCCGCCTCCCGCCTCCCGCCTCCCGCCTCCCCAGTTTCTGGCGGTTAAATTGAGAGACGAAGGAATCGTCACAGATATGGTGGGGCGATGGATGAGGTCTGCTGACACGAGGAAGGAGCAGACGATGCCAACTGTGTGCGGGCAATACCACCCCACTCACAAAGTCGATAAAATCATACACAGAGTTTCCTCGTGTCCCCCCCGTGTCCCACGTGGGGTCAACCCACTTGTCGTATCGACACAGCCAATCTTGAATGCTTCCCCCTATTTATTATATTATGATAGGCAGATGACCAGTTGCTGACCTATTTTCCTCATGAACTTCTGTCGACTTGCACGGAGTTGCCATGGAAAACAGTGTGCACAGAGTGCCGTCTTTTTGTCTTTGACCTCTCTGCCGGATCAACATCCACCTCAGACGACAAGTACTCAGCCAACCCGCGTGTTATCGAACTTCAAGAAATAGCTTCGGTGTGTCCTATTCGCCGGTGTTTTCCAACCATGACCTAGCCAGCAAGCAAGCGAGCAAGCAAGCAAGCACCTGACGCCCGAGAGCCGGCAAACGACGAGTCGCGCCAGACGAGGCCCAATCCTTCAAACCATGTCTCGATCCTTCCTAGGATAGACATTCTCAAGATTAAGCTTATTCGTTCCTTTTCGAAATCTCGTTCATAGAGTGCGCATCATACCTCGACAAAGTTGACGATGGGCGTCATTTCGGAGTTCATGTGCCCGTGATGGCCCAACGATGGCCGCCGTTCTTTTCTATGCCGTGCTCGCAAATCTCTGCGCGGCAAATGGAACGCAAGGCGCTTTTGTAAAGGAGCCATGGCCATGAAAACTTAGAACTCTGTAGGGAATCCATCCGCTTGCTCGCCCCGAGCCTCTGTGCAAAAGGCCCAAACACGCTCGTCACGGCGGCGTGTATTCTCGCCGTTCTGAAACTCGTGTCGGGTAGCCCTTGCAACTGGCAGCGACACATCGAAGACTGTTCCACGGCCGTTCGAATTCGTCCAGATCACAGGCTTCTCTGGGGTTGAACTGCAAGCCATTTTCTGGTGTCACGCGGCATGGAACCATGCGAAGCAATCATCTCGGGGGAGGGCGCAGAGAGCACAGTGCTCCCACTGAAGAAGTGGTATCTGGCACGAAAACCAGTGGTGTGGAATGATGCAGACGGAGGCAAAGAGAGAGCAGAAGAGAAGATGATAATGTAGAATTACTATCTAGGAATTCGGAATCTAATAGAGGGAAAAGGGGAAGCTTATAAGCTTTAAATCTATAAGTAATAAATCTAGGTTTTTAAATAAAGCCTTTAATAAAGCGGAATAATAAGCGTAATATATTATTAAATAAAAAGAGGAGATAATAAGAGTAATGCCTAATATCTAAGGCTATAATATAAGGCTATAAATCTCCTTAACACTATCCCTAGTAGTATATCTAGCTAATAATATAAGGAAGAAAGGAAAAATAGAAAAGATAAGGCTATTTATAAGGCCTCTAGAATCTCTTCTTTTATAAAGTCCTTAGCCTTTATTATTTAAAGAAGGTAGATAAAATTACTATATTTAACGCGTTCTAGACCTTTTCTAAATCCGTTAGTAATTATTTATTTAGTGCTAATTTATTAAAGATAAAATTCCCCTTAATAAGCTTTCTATATAATCTATTTATATTATAAATTAATATTATAAGTATATTCCCTATGCTTCTTATTAAGCATATTAGCTTTTGTGTTCTAGCTATCTATAAATAATAGTAATAAGTATAATTACTTAATACTAAAGTTATTAAGAAGCTTAGTAACCTAGAGCATTAAAAGACTAGTTAGTATAAGGTTAATAAATTTAGCTTCTATAAAACTAAAAGCTATAAGAGTTTATTTCTTTAATTACTAAAGGATATATCCTCTAGTAAGGGTTATAATATACCTTATAGTTAAACGCCTAGTATCTAGATTATTAGTAAGTAAGGCATTACTAAATCCCTTTACCTAAAGTATTAACTTAGGGTTTAAAGGACTATATTCTCTTAGAATAATTCCTAAATTATTTACTCCTATAAGGTATTACTAAAGGTATTTCTTAAGATTTATATACACTTGCTTTAGCGTAGAATTTATACTATAAAGTTAGTTTACTATAAATATAATATTAGGTTATATAAATACTAAAAGCTAGTTAAAGCTTCTAGTGTGTTTTGCCTAGTTAGAGATATTATAAACTATATTAAGCTCTTTTTAATTAGCTAGAATAATAGTCTTTAGAAGCTATAGAATGTTTATTATATTAAGGTTCTTAATATTAAATTTCTTTATAATGCTTTATATATAAAGCTTTTAATAAAGAAGTATAGTGTAATTAGCGTAGTTATAGATAAACTTAATACTAAGGAAAAGCTTAATATTACCTAAATACTTTAGTTTATAGTATTTTTATAATTCCTTAATAATACTTATAATAATTATAAGGGTCTTTCCTATAATAATTATATTATTTATATATAGAAGAAGTATAATATTATTATATTAAAAAATACAGAGTTTACTTAATAGTTATTTAAATCCTTACTTTTTACATTCTTTAGTAATATTATCTAACTACTAGAGAGGAGAAATAGGTAATCTATAAAGAGCTTAATTAAGCTTATAAACCCTAGGAAGGTATTTATAATATTATATTATTACTATTTATAGTTAAAGAATATAATAAGTGTATAGAATACTTATAAGGAAACTAAGTATACCACTACTATATAAAGGTCCTTATTATAAAAAACCTCTAGGTTCTAGTCTCCCTTTATAACCTATCTTGCTTTTAGATAAGGCTCCTAATTAATTAGATACTTAACTATATAAACCTATTAACTATTAAAAATCTTTATATCTTTAGGAGTAAAGACTAGATCCTAGCACTTCTTTTTATAGATTTTAAGGAGTTCTTTCTTCTTAGTAAGTCTCTAGAAGTTATAATAGTTATTTATAACTTTAGCCTTATACTAATTAGACAGGATATTAATCTTTATATTAGCTATATTAGCTACTTTAAGCATTAAAAAGGCATATAAGGTAGTGATTTCTTCTACTTTATTATTATATAAGTTATTATTATAATAACAAATCACAAGGTTTAATTAGCAAGTACCTAGAGGAAGTGCCTTCTTCTTGCTAGATATTATAATATTAAGGTAGTCTTAATATATATTAGATTAAAGGGATTGTCTTAGGGGCTTAGGTTTAGGTTTAAGTTATTATTAAATAATAGCATTATTATTATCTTCTTCCTCTAGGGAGGCCTTAGGCTATTGCCTAGGTAAGACTATATCTTCTTTATTAATTTATTATTATTAATAATATATAAGATCCCTTTAAGGAGGACTCTTAGAGGGCATTAGGAGAAAGCTTTAGGATAATAAGGGCTTAGTTTTAATAGGAGAATTATCTTCCTTCTTAAAAGAGTAGTAGTTCTTATTAATTTCTAAGGCTATTAATAAAGTATCTATAAAATAAACCTTCTTTTATTTAGTATTAATATAAGGATAGGGATAAGGTTCCTTTATAGGTAGAATATTAATAATATAATAACTGTGGCTTCCTCCGGACCCTCGGACAATAGTTAGTCCGGCCGTGGCTAAAGGTAGAGCCACTAAAGGTATGCACGCAATGCGATTAGTTACATTGCGTATAACCCCACACCGCTCGCAGTGGCTCCGCACTACAAGACCCACTTTTCCCACTTTTCCCTCCTAGCTAGATTTCTCTGCTTCTCTCTCTTCTCTTCTCTCTCTTCTCTTCTCTCTCTTAGCTAGCTATTATTAACTATTATTAACTTTATTAAATTAAACCCTATCTTTGCACTAGTACGAATTCCTTAGTGTATCTAACACTAATTAGTGGTTAACTATAACTATAGATAAGTTAGGTATTATAAGAAGAGATATTTCTATAGATAATATAGCCCCTTACCTCTTAAGCTAATATATAGGCTATTTAGGCAGAGAGGCATAACTATAGAGTATGCTAAAGGAAGATAGACTAGAATCCTAGCAATAGGCTTATTAGACTTCTAAGGGATTAATCTATTAACTCTTAGGCCTTTAGGATATTTAGTTAATCATTAATCAATCATTAATCTTATTATCTATTACGACAAAACTAACTAAATAACTAAATCTATTGCCGCAAGGCATTTTATTCAAACCTAATATTAAACACAACCCTTAGCTAAGCTAGCTAACCTATATAACCTTACCTTTCTACCCCTCTTCTCCTTTCTTTATAATTATTTACTATAACTATCTTTGCTCCTCTATATTCTATATATAGTTAAGTTATTTCTAAGTCTACGCTATCTTAAGTTATTTTTAAGTCTATATTACCTTTATTACCTATATTTTTCCCTTCTTTTCTCTTTTCTATTGTTTTCTATTGTTTCTTCTAATTATCCTGTTTATTCTATTTATCCTATTTATTCTATTATTATACTCCTGTTTAGTTTGTTCTATTTATTTAGTTTATTCTATTTAATTAGAACTCCGGGCTCTATTATGTTAATTATGCCCCTTTTATCCTGTTTTTCTTTATTTTAGTTAATTTACTATTAGTAAAGACTAAATCTCTTCTTTCTAGAGGAATAGAATTAGAGATTAGATAATTAATAAGAAGCACCCCTTATATTACTTCCCTAGATACTAAGGTATCTTAAGAATCTTTAATAATAGCTCTTAAAAGACTATAAAAAGACATTCTACTAAGGTAACTATAGCTATATATATTTATGCTTATAAGAGATTAGGAAGAACTTACCTAACTAGACCTAGAGACTACTATATAGCCTAAGCTTTATAATTAAATTATAAGGTTTATTTATACTAGTAAATATTAAGGTTAGTAAGGAGAAGACCTTTAGGAGAACTTTAGAGAAGGCTTTAAAGGCTAGACTAAAGATATATTTAAGAGAGCTACTAGTAAACTTATAAGAGAACTATAAAGCTCTTTATAGAATAATAGTATTAATATTCCCTAAGGAGTAAGCCTTCCTATCTTTACTACCCTTAAATATATACTTTAAGAAATAATAATAGTACTATAAAAAGATAAATTATAATCTCCTAAACTACCTTAAATATAATTTCCCTAAGTTATTACCCTAAAGACTTTCCTTTACCTCTCTAATCCTTAAAAAGAGTAGTTATTATACCCTTTATAAGAATCTCTATAATAATCTTAGTTATACTAGGAGCTTAAGCCTTAATAGTATATCTAACTTACCCTTCCTTCCTAATACCTTTCTTTTAATAAGTAAATAATAAAGAAAATCTCTAAGCTTATAAAGATATATAAGGATAGTAACTACTATAGTAAAAAGCTATATACCTTTCTTATACTAAAGCTTATACTCTTTAAGAGTAAATATAACTAAATTAACCTCCCTAAATTATACTTTAGTAAAGTATTCCCTATTATACTAATAGGAGATATAGAATAACACTTCCTTAACTACCTTTCTAGTAAGAACCTCTCTTATAATAAAATAGTTATAAATATTTATTAATACTTTAAGATAGAAAGTAATTAATAGTTTTATTATTATAAATAGAGTAATATAACCCTTAAGAATATTATTACTTAGAATCCTAAAAAGAGTAAACTTAAGTGCCTTAAAGTCTTATTAACTACCCTAAAGAGAGTCTATAAGGGACTATATCTCTCTAATATAGTAAATATAAAGCTTTATAAGCAAACCTTAAATATAGTCTTTAGTATCCCTAAGTATTAGATAGTTAAGTATATATATATACTAGGCTTTAAGAACCTTACTAGTAATCTCTATAAATTAATTATAATTATAGAAAGTAGTATAAGGAGTACCTAATACCTTTAGTAATAAGAAGAAGACCCCCCTCCCGAGCACGAGGTAAAACTGCTTAGTATTTTACAGCCTAATGCCCTATTCTTTTATCTTTTTCTTGTTTACCTTATAAATCTTATTATTTATATTACCTTTACTTTTTAGTATTTTTTCCCTTATAGTATAAATACTATTAATTATCTCTAGGTTAGATTTATCTTTACTTCCCTTCCCTTTACTTTTCTTTTCTTTTACTATATTATTTAATATTTTAGATAAGGTAGTGTCCTTTTTATTACTCTTAGCTATACTATTATCTAATTAGTTAGGGGTTAATTAGTTAATTAGTAACATAGAACTTACCTAGCGATTATAATGAATTAAATTAGAGATAAGTGAGGATAAGTTGTGTTTAGAGTTTAAGTTTGCCTTAGAGCTTTAAAGCATAAGTGAGAGAGATAGAATAAACATGGTCGCAGAGGAAGGGGGAATCGTGTTAATTTATGCTATAAGCGGAATAAGCAAAACTTAAACGAATTTAAGTTTAACTATAGTTACGAATTATAACTCTTATGCTAACATAGCTATAAAGTTTATCGCAAACTTTGCTCTAACCTTATAGCCCCCTATATTTATAACCTTAGAGCTTATTTATTACTATAGCTATAAGAATTTAGTTATTAATTGTTTTACTAGCTAGGTATTGCTAGTAATAATTATATGTTGTAATAAATTAGATGCATTGGCTATAACCAATGATACTAAAAAAAATTATAAAAATCAATAAGAAGAAGACCTATTAAAGGTAATATTTATAGATTACTAATATAGCTATTAGAATTAAAGAGATTAAGAAAGAGAAGGCTATTATAATAACTCTAGACACCCTAAGTAATGTTTTATTTATAGTAAGAGTAGCTATTAGTTATTAAACTATACTAATGCTAAGTATTAAAAGGAGAAAGAGAGATAGTAAGCTAGTAAGAACTATTATATATTCCTTATAGAAAGGAAGTTCTAAGTATTTCTTACTTCTCTAGAAGGTAATACTAATACTAAGATAGAGAAACTAGAAGACTAGGAATCCTAGCTTAAGACCTATACTTGGGCTTAAGATAATAATAATAATAATACTAAAGAGAAGCTACTATTAAATATATACCTTAGTATTATATAATTCTTTTACTTAGATTTATAAATAATAGATAATATTAATATCCTTATAACGCTTAAAAATTAGGCCTTTTAATATGCCTTACTTAAGTAAGAGCTATACCTTAAAGAGGCTTCTAATAAGAACTATTTAATTTATTATACCTTTAAGGGATATATATATTATTTACGCTAGTTAGCTCTATAGATGGCTATTACTAGTACTCCTACTACTAAGTTAAAAGGGAAAACCCTAATCTAGGAAAAAAAACCCTCTTATATCTATGTTTAGGCTAGCGCTAGCCCTATAGTAAGCCTATACTACTTAGTAAGTAGCTTATTATAAGTATTTATTACTAGCTTATACTAGTCTTATTCTATAGAAAAGAAAAAAGAGAGAAAAGAAAATATATAAAATAAGTATTCCTAGGCTCTTTAAACCCTATTTTAGTTTAGTAATAAGTCTATCTTAAGTCACTTTACTTTTACTTAGGGTAAAGTAAATCTAAGTTTATAATATTAATTTACTTCTTATTTACTTTTATACTAACTCTTTTATAGCCTTACTTTTTAGCTAACTCTAGCCTAGTCTTACCTTATTAGTCTAATAAAGTATAAGCACCTAGTTTTACTTAGTTATTATAAGAGAAGGGTAGCTTTAACCTAGGACTAGGATAGTTCTATATTAAGGCTAGTTATATATTATTAGATTTATTAAGCTTAATATGCTTTATTTTTTAAGTAAGTTATCTAATTTATCCCCCTCTCTCTCTTATTAAGTATAAAAGAAAGCTTTCCTTCCCTTAGGGACTTATTCTTATTTCTCTTTTTATATTAAACTTCTTATAGGTTTTTCTTTTCTTTTAGACTATTTAAGGCTATTCTAAGCTAGATTTAGATTAATTACTAATGTTTATTATAGATTAGAAGGAAACCTAGTATAATATTAATAAAGCCTATAAGTATTCTAATATTACTATATTTCTAGCTCTAACTTACCTAGAAATCTATAAAGTATAAAGGCTTTTTAAAGAAGTCTATAATTACTAAGTAGTATAAGTAAGTTAAGAATAAGAATCTCTTTATAAGTTATATTTACTTCTATTCTAAGCTTATCCTACTACTAATTTATACTAGCTTAGCAATCTAAAAAATATCTAGTGTATTTCCTATAAGTCTTATTTAGTTTTAAAGCCTAGGCACTAGTACTATATTATTATTAGTAAGTTAGTCCTATTCTAGCTTAGTAATAAGGCTAATTTGCTTAGTAAGGGTAGCTACTAATATATATTTTAACTATTAGGTATAGAATTATTAATATAATAAGGTAATAATTACCTCTTTTCTAGTTTAGGTCTATAGCTAACTTACTTAGTAGCTAAATATAACTAGCTAGTAAAATAAGTATTAGTAGTTAGTTAAGACTTAGGCTTTTATAGCTACTAGGGATACTATAAGTGCTTCTAATCTACCTTAGTAATAGCTTAGTTTTAGTGCTAACTTTATTTATTCTAAGTCCTAAATAACTTCTAAGACTAGGTTAAGAAACTCTATACTAGTAATTAGGCTAAGAAAAAGTAAAGTGCCTTTATAGTAAGCCTAGACTAGGCTAGTTTCTCTAAGGAATAGTATTCTAAGCTTATCTTTTAGCTCTAGTGCCTTAATATATATATAGTAAAGATAAACTATCTCTTACTTATTACTATCCTTATAAAGAATTATATAAAGGTAGTAAAGAATACTATCTTTATTCTAGAAAAGAAGTAATATAGTAGCTAGTTTTTAGTTTAGAATAGGGGTAGTAGTAAGGTAGTTAGGCTTATAATACCTAGAGTTTTTAGTTAAAATTAATCTAATAACTATTCTAGATATAAAAGTTCTTTATTATAACTATAGTATTAGGTTTATATCTAGCTTACTAGTACTCCTACACTACCTAGTCTATTTCCTAATTTATATTTATATTTAAATAGTCTTCTATCTATCTCTAGAATTAGCCTAAATCCTTTAATCTTCTAAGTTAGTTAATAGCTAGCTTTTATACTAATAAGGAGTATTAAAGTCTTCCTATACCTAGAAACTATCTTACTAGGAATCTTGCTTTTAGGGGGTTATTTAAGGCTAGCCTTACTTCCTATATATTAGTAAGCTATCTTTATTAGGGTTATTTATAGTTATAGTTACTATTAGTTAACTAATATATAGTATTAGTTCTTTACTACCTAGCTATAGCTATATAGGGGCAAAACTACCCTAGGGATATTCCTATAAAATAGGAATTTATTAAGGCCTATCTTCCCTATATATAATTAGATTATTACTAAAGAGATATATTTATCTAGCCTTATATAAAACTTTTAGATCTCCTTTAGGTTATAAATAAGGGGGTAATTCTTAGTTAGCTCTCTTATATATTTACTTTAAGCTAGCTTTTCTTTATTATATTAGTCTTCCTAGTAATATTTCTATTCCTTATATAAGTTTATATTTAGTTTATTATTTACTAAGGGGGGTCTTCTCTTATAGTATAGTACTATTACTACTAACTTAGCTATAGTTTAGATTTTCTTTATAATTTTATTATTTATAATCCTATCCTTAAACTTCTATTTTATATTATTTAAGTATAGATTAAGAGAGAAGATATAAGTCTTAACTTCTAGTTATATAATAGGAGTAGCTTTAAATACCCTTATAATAATCTAGAGATAGGCTAATTAGTTTACTATAAAGCTTTTTACTACTTCTCTTAGCTTTTCTTCTTTCTTAGTAAGGGTATAGTAAGCACTTACTCTATAGGTAAGAATAGGTTAGACTACCTATATATATAGAAGCCTAGTATTCCTAAAGCTATAGCCTTATACTAATACTACTAGTAAGAATAGTATAAGTTATTACTAGGTAAATTTACCTTTAAGAATATTTTTATAAGTACTTTAGTTAAGTTTTTTATTAACCTATACTCTAAGGAATCTATATAACTCTATAGGTACTATCTTCTTTATACTAAGTTAGACCCTAGTCTAGGGGGGTTTATAAGACTTACTAAAGTATATAAGTTTAGTTTTAGCTAGGTTAAACTTAACTCTTACTTACTTTACCTATTTCTTATAGATTTTCTATATAGCTTTAAGTCTCTTTTAAGTCTAGGTAGTAATTTTACTAAATACTACTATATTTATATTATCTATAAATCCTATAGCTATTATACCTAGTATAGCTTAGAGATAAATATAAAGCTTTACTAAGTAAAGTAAGAAAAGAATTAGTAAAAAGGGTAAGCCTTATAAGATACTAGCCTTAATTATAAATAATCTAGAGATTTCTCTATTAAAGCTAAGCTAGCTTATTCTATTTATAAGAAAGTTTTAAATTACTATAATTAGCTATTATAAGACTCCTATTTTAATAAGTAAATATATTAGGTATAGGTAGCTAACTTTATTAAATACTACTAATATATTTATTTACACTAGTAAGGTAATACTACCCCTTCCCTAGGCCTCTTTAATATACTTTATAAGAACTCTTATTATAGTCTTTATTAATCTATTTACCCTATTACTTATCTATAGTTTAGAGAGTAGTTCTTTAGCCTTAGTAAAGGCTATAAGCTATATTATAATTATTACTTTTATAATTTTTCTAACTATATTAAGTAGTAAGATAAGTCTTTATATATTAGCTTTCCTTATTTCCTTAGTTATTTTACCTAGTTTCCTAATTACTATTACTCTTATAGTTTAGAAGTAAGCTAGGAAGTAGCCTATTTCTAGGACTATATTTAGAAGTTAAGCTATAGTATTCTTAGCTAGATCTTTATAGGCTTTAATAAGGCTTACTAGGAGTTTATTATTCCCTAGCGCTTTCTAACTAGCTATATTTAATAGGACTTTTATAATCTTATCTTATCTAAATTATTCTTTATTTAGAAATAGTGTATTTTTAAGTTCTAGGAAAGAGAGGTCTAGGATATAGAAGAGGTTTACTATAGGTTTAGGGAAGAATCTTTATACTAGTATACTAGCTTTATTATTATATATAGTAACTAGATTAGGATTATTTTTACTTCTTTTTAGTATAAGGAGTCTAGGGAGCTCTAGGGAGGCCTAGCTTTAAAGCTAGGCTTATCTCTCTAGCCTCTAGACTCCCTTATCTTTCTCCTATATATTAGCTTTTTATAAGGTATTTCTTTATATATTTCTCCTTTTTTCTCTAATAATATATTTCTAATCCTTATTTACCTTAGTATAAGCTTACTAGTTTATATTAGTTCTCCTATATCTTTACTATCTCTTAGCTTACCTTACTTTACTAACTAACTCTTATACCTTTCTTAACTACTATACCTTTAAGCTAGGTAGTCCCTAAGGCTTCTTTAAGGCTACCTTATTTATAATTTACTATAAGTTTATAATAAGCTAGGTTATATAATTATTAATTCCCTCTTTATTATAAGGGTCTAGTGCGCTTTTAGGTTAGAGTTAGATTATAGCCTTTACCTTTATATATAGTTTATTTAAGGCTCTCTATATATATCTAAGGGCTTAGGGGGTAGCTTTCTATTACTTATTTAAGATACTAATTAGCTATAGAATATAGTTAGATTTAGTAAGGTTCTTTATACTATTATAGTAAACTCTAATATCTAGTATAGCCTATACTAGGTTAATAATACTATCCTTATTATCTTTATACTATCTTATAGGTTTACCTTAAGGTATAATAAGTCTAAGCCTTTACTAGCTTATAAACTTTAGTAGTTTATTTACTTTATTAGTTATTTTATTTAGTATATCTTAGAGAGAGTGCTTTTAGTTAAAGTTACTAATAATTACACTTTAGTTATAAGGCTTCTCTAAGTTATTTATATAAATAGGGGTATTTTAGTTACTACTATATCTCTCTAAATAAAGGGAGTAAATATTAACTTCTTATAGTTTTACTAGTAACTAGTTAGTTTCTCCCTAGGCTACCTATAATCCTATACTATATTTCTTATTTATATATACTATATTATATTTATTATAGTATATAAGTTAGAACTAGGCTAGGCCTAGTGCTAAGAGCTATAGGTTTTTTATATATTCTTATTCTTAGATTATAATTATATCTATATTAGTCTAGTAGTAAAGCGCTATATATATTAGTTTATTCTTTTTATTTATATTCTAGAAAAGGACCTATAGTATTATTATATTAATTAGGGGGGTTATTAGTTACTACTATTTTATACTAGTTTTATTCTAGCTTTAAGTTACTTTATATACTATCTAATACTTCCTAATCTTAGTTATTTAGCGCTATATTCTATATTTATAGGATATTCTTTTTTTCTAGTAACTATAATAATAGGTTCTAAGGCTATACTAAATCTCTTATAGGAAGGGGTTAGGCTTTTACTTAAGAAGTAAGTAATAAAGTAAGAAAGTTATTTAAGATATCTTAATTTAGTAATATTTTACTTCTCTTTTAGGATAGGGTAGTCTCTTAACTAGGCTAGGTATAGTCTAGAGTATAGAATATAGTTTTCTTTTACTTATTTATCTTTTATTAGATAGAAGGACTCTTTATTCTTATAATAGCTAGCGCTATACTTACTATACCTTAGAGCTATGTTATAGAACTTAGTAATATAGCTTATTTAGAAATAGTTATAATATTATTAAGGCTATAAGGTTTTATTATATAGTTTAGTTTAGAATAGCTTTACTTTAAAGACTATATTATTATAGTATATCTTATTAGTATTCTTAACTTTAGCTAGGCCTAGTATTAGGGTAGTTCTTTAGGTGCCTTTACTATAGGATTACCTTACTATTACCTTAATTATATTTACCTTATTAGCTTTTTTAATTTCTACTACTAAGTTTTTAGTAGAAATATATTTAACTAGGAACCCCTTAATAATAATACTAAGTATATATTAGGAAAGGATTACTTCTAGTCTAAATATATTAGTAATCTATTTTTAGTCTTATCTATATTAGGTAGTATTTCCTTTAAAGGTAATAATAGTATCTTTACTAAGGAGTCTCCTAGCTACTATTACTATAGCTTAGCCTATAGCTTTATTAATTACTATTACTATATTTTCTATACTCCTAAACTAGAGTAATTCCTAAATAGTATTCCCTTTAATAAGTACTTCCTAGTCTTACTTACTAGGGATTTAAAGAAAGAGAGGTAAGGTATTTAGTTACTTAGGGGCTAGGCTAATGGTAATGCTAGCCTAGGTTAGGGTATTACTCCCTTTAGCTTCTTCTTTAATAGCCTTTTTAAGGGCTTATTTAAGGGCTTCCTTAGTAGTATAGATATTACTATTATTATAGTTTATTATTCTTATTTTAGCTTAGGTATAGTTTACTACTTATTTAGTAATAGCTTTAGTAATATACTATACCTAGGTAACTTTATTACTAGGGATAAGGCTTGCGATTTTATTATAGAATTTTATATTATCTAGGTATTTAAATTAAATCTAATCCATTATTAGGTTATTCTTGCTGCTTTAGATATTAAACTATCTAATTCCTATATTTAGGTAGTGGTAGCTCTATGCTAGCCCCCTTTCTCCTATATTAATTACTATTAGTATCCTAGCCTTATACCTACCTCTAGCTCTATTATAATATAATATTATAGGGGAGGGTAAATAAAGGTAAGGAATTCAAATATTAATATAGTTTATATTTTAGAGGCAATTCCGGACCTTTAGAGCAGTGCGGAAGTTTGTTCGAAGGTTTTTTACCTTTAAGGGATACTATTCTAAAGAAATCTTTAGAGAAATTATACTAGATATAGGAGCTTTAAGTTAATTAACTACTAGCCTAGTATAAGTTAAAGCCCTATTAAGATTAATACTATTACTAAAGATTAAACCCTATAACCTAGAAGTTATTAACTTTAGTGCTAGGTTAGTAACCACACATAGCGTTATCTATATGCTAATAAAGCTTAGTTAAATTAACTTCTATGTCCTTAATACTACTATACCTTTTCTCTTTTCCCTTACTAATATAAATCTTATAAAGGTTAAGATAGATAACCTTGCTAATATGCTAATCTAAGATAATAATACTATACCTATTATATATAGATAGGGCTACCCTTAGTAGCTATTAGAGGCAAAAGAAACCATTACTTTCTATCTATTAGAAAGGGAGATTTATTAGCTTTACTAAAGATTTAGCTACCCTTTAATTTAGTAGCTTATAAAGATTCTTTAATAAGCAGGTTATAATATTAAATACTATATAATTAAGAAGCTAACTAAAGTCTGTTATTATTATTAAATAAATAAAAAAGCCCCTAGCTAATTTAAATTCTTAATTAAAGATAACTAT
This sequence comes from Epichloe coenophiala, assembly GCA_018801565.1. NCBI lineage: Eukaryota > Fungi > Ascomycota > Sordariomycetes > Hypocreales > Clavicipitaceae > Epichloe > Epichloe coenophiala. Next base: position 146,871 of record JAFEMN010000069.1, read on the forward strand.
AACTTTAACTATGAGATTATTATTAATATTATATAAATTAATAGTTTACTAGTCCTTTATGTTATTAATTTAGTAACCTTATTCTAAGTAGCCTAATTCCTTAACCCTAAGAAGCAGAAAGCTTATAATATTTAGGATATAATTAGAGAGTACTAGATAGATACCTATCTAGGCCCCCTAGATTAGATTATCTATTATACTAGTAATAACTTTACTTTAGCTAAATTTAAGCACTATACTTACTTAATATTAATTAAGATTAATAAGATACTTATTAAAGCTTATAATAGTATTAAAAAGATTAAAAGATACTATAAATCTCTTTACTAGGCTTATAATATTATTATAGACTTAATTAGTAAAGAGATTACTTCTAAGTAGTAACTTTAAATAGCTATTAAAGCTATTAATAACTTAGTAAGTCTAGATAGCCTTATACCTATATTACTAGTCTTTAAAGCTTACTTATAAATAATAGATAAGTTACTACTAAGTATCTTTATTATTTAATAGGCTAAGGTAATTTAAAAGGTAACTAATAAAGTTTAGTATTACTTAGCTAAGAGGTAAGTTTATAATACCCTTAGTGCTTAGAATAGCCCTAATATATTACTAATATATTAGCTACTACTATAGGCTAATATATATATATAAAGAGAAAAAGGTAAGTAATATAGCCCTTATAAGCTATTAGCTACTAATAAGGAGACTTATATAGTTAAGATACCCTATAGCCTAGCTAAATTTTACTCTATAGTAATAAAGCTATACTATTGATTTTTATAATTCTTTTAGTATCATTGGTTATAGCCAATGCATCTAATTTATTACAACACACAATTATTACTAGAAATACCTAGCTAGTAAAATAATTAATAACTAAATTCTTATAGCTATAGTAATAAATAAGCTCTAAGGTTATAAATATAGGGGGCTATAAGGTTAGAGTAAAGTTTGCAATAAACTTTATAGCTATATTAGCGTAAGATATAGTTATAATTCGTAACTATAGTTAAACTTAAATTTATTTAAGTTTTACTTATAGTATAAATTAATATAATTCCCCCTTTCTCTATAACTGTGTTTATTCTATCTCTCTATATCTTTTCTATCTTATAGCTTACTACTTATGCTTTAAAGCTCTAAGGCAAACCAAACATAACTTATCCTTACTTATCTCTAATTTAATTTGCTTTACTTAAAATTAGTAAACGTAATTAATACTTTCTGCAAGACATGTATAACCTAACTAACGCACTATACCTATTATAATCGCTAGGTAAGTTCTGCATTACTAATTAACTAATTAACCCCTAACTAATTAGATAATAGCATAGCTAAGGGTAACTAAAAGCTAGGGGTAATAACTACTAGGCTATAGAACCTTTAGGCTATCTAAAAAGCTAATAAAAATCCTAATTAAAAGGAAATTAAGAAAACCAAAGAAAATATAGAGAAATTTAAGAAAAGTAAGAATAAGAAGAGAAATAAAAGACTAGAGAAAAAGGCTAGATATTTAGAAAAGATGTTAAAAAACATAGAACTTTAATCATTTAAGCAGTTTTACCTCGTGCTTAGGAGGATAAAGCTATACTATAAGGACTTATAGTATAATAAGGGTAGGGAAGTAAAGCCTAAAGATCCTAGGGAGAATAAGTCTACCCTAGAGACCCTTTATAAAGAAAAAGAACCTAAGGGAAAGAAGAAAGTAAGCTAGGGAGAAAAGCTACTAGTAAAGGGCACTAGGGGAGAAATAAAAAAGAAGAAAGTACCTTTAGTTAAAAGAAAGTAAAGGAGGCTAAGAAAGAACCTTACTATTTAATTCTACCTTAACTAAGGTATAAGAGGGAGAATATTAACTATTAAGATAAATAAAGCTATAAAAGTAAAGGCTATTAAAGTAGAAATTTATACGCTTATTAATAAAGACTAAGAGAAGGTATTAATTAAAGAGATTACTACTAGAGAAATATTAAATATAGTATTCCTTATAGTAAAAGAAAAAGCTAACTAAAAGCTTACCCTCTAACTTTACTAAGAGGGAAAGATTATAACTCTAGGTAACCTCTTTAAATAATCTAACTAAGCTAAGATTAATGCTCTATAAGCTTATAATATATTTAAGTTTATAATATTTAACCCTATAAGGCATAGAGGCTAGAGGATTTTTAATTCTTATATAGTCTAAGAGATTAAAGGGAAAGGGACTAAATTACTATATAAAAAATTATACCTTATTACATAAGGGTATAATAATAAGGGGAAGGAAGCTATATTAACCTAATTACTAATAATATAGCGATTAAGTTAATGGATTATTATTGCTCTTGCTTTATTATTAAGGCAAAGGGGGATTTACCTTTAGCTATAAGATATTATATAAGCCTATGTTTAATTACAAATAACTCTAAATAGGCTAATTATTATAAGAATACTAAAGTAAATAGCTTATTAATTCCCTAAAGGTAAAGTAATAAAGGTAATTAAGCTCTTATATAGGATTACAGAAGCGGGAACCCACTAGTAAGCAACTTACTTTTATTATTATAGAGATAATCTTAATATAGTAACCTTAATATATAATCTATGCTTGCTTATTATAGCTAAAAATAATAAGAATCTCTTTAGTATTATAGGAATATAAATAAATAACACCCTAGGCCTTAGTAATAATAACTTCTTTAATAAAGAAGAAAGAGAGCTCTAGAAGGCAAAGTTTATAGTAAAAGAAAAACAATACCTAATAACTACAAATCCCTTTATTTTTAATAGCTATATCCTAACCTAGAATAATAATAACTTGCTAACCCTAACCTAAAAGGGCTAAAGTTAGAAGATTAAGGAAATTAACCTATAATTACTAATAGCAAAGCAAGATTATATTAAGCAAAGAGCCTAAGGGAGTTATATTATAATAGTCTATTAACCTAAAGTATCTTATAACTTATTAATTACTATATAACACTAAGAACCCTTTACTAATAATATTTTATAGCTTAATAAACGCCTTAAGTAGTAAATTAAGTATTAGTAGCAGGGATTATAGTATATCCCCTTAACTCTTAAAGAAGCGAAGCTCTTTGTATTTATAGATAGGTCCCTTACGAGAGTTCAAGTTTGCCTCAGAGCTTTGAAGCACAAGTGAGAGAGATAAAACAAACACAGTTGCAAAGAAAGGGGGAATTGCGTTAATTTATGCTATAAGCAAAACTCGAACGAATTTAAGTTTAACTATGGTTACGAATTATAACTCTTATGCTAATATAGCTATAAAGTTTATTGTAAACTTTACTTTAACCTTATAGCCCCTTATATTTATAACCTTAGAGCTTATTTATTACTATAGCTATAAGAATTTAGTTATTAATTATTTTACTAGCTAGGTATTTCTAGTAATAATTATGTGTTGTAATAAATTAAATGCATTGGCTATAACCAATAATACTAAAAAAATTATAAAAATCAATAGATAGGTCCCTTACTAATAACAAAGACCTTAGCTTATAGATTAGGTATATAATTATAATTAGTAATAAAGTATTAAAGGATAATAATACCTTTACCTTAAAAGGCAATATTATAATATATAGCTCTATAAAAAGTAAGCATATAACTTATAGCGCACTTATATCTAAGCTATATAGCATAGTTTAAGGCGCTGATATTACGTACGCAATATTTATAACCCTTTATATAATTATAGACTAATTAAAGATACCTTAAATTCTAATAATTCTTTATACTAACTCTTTTTGATTATATAAATGCCTTATAAAACTAGGTATAATAAAGGAGAAGCGGCTAATAATTAATATTATAGCCCTTTAATAGTTATATAAGAAAAGGGAGATTTATAAGGTTAGGTAGATTAATAGTAGTAATAATCTAGCTAATGCGATAATAAAGGCATTACTAAATTTAGCTCTTTTAACTTTAATTAATTTAAATAAATTAATAATTTATATAGAAGGCTAGGTTAAAAGACCTATAAGGTTAGGTAAAGGGGAGGATTAAGATAATAGGTTAGTAGGTATAGATTAAGGTAACTAGGTTAATTAGATTAACTAAGGCTATTGTTAGTTACACTAAGGAACGTTGCACTAGTGCAGAGGGGGTTTAATTCAATAAAGTTAATAATAGTAAATGTTATCTAAGAGAGAAAAGAAGAGAGAGAAGGAGAGAAATCTAGCTAGGAGAGAAGGTAAGCAAAAAGGGGGAAAAGTGGGTCTTACAGTGCGAAGCTACTACGAGCGGTGTAGGGATACCTGTGATATAACTAATTGCATTATATATATCCCTTTTATAGACCTACCTTTAGCTATAGCTAGACTAACTATTATCTAAGGGTCTAGAGGAAGCTATACTAGTAGTTTCTTTTTTTCTTTATAGCTAAAGGAGCCTAAAAACATAATAAAAATTAAATTAAAGGAAAGTATATATAAGTGAATCCCTTTATAGGAATCTATAGCTCTAATTAGCTATTATAGCCTTAGTTAATCTAATTAACCTAGTTACCTTAATCTATACTTACTAACCTATTATCTTAATCCTTCCCTTTACCTAACCTTATAGGTTTTTTAACCTAGCCTTCTATATAAATTATTAATTTATTTAAATTAATTAAATTTAAAAGGGCTAAATTTAGCAATGCCTTTATTATTACATTAGCTGGATTATTATTACTATTAATTTACCTAACCTTATAGATCTCTCTCCTTTTATATAACTATTAGAGAGCTATAATATTAATTATTAGCTACTTCTCCTTTGTTATACCTAGCTTTATAAGGTATTTATATAATAAGAAAGAGTTAGTATAGAGAATTATTAGAATTTAGGGTATCTTTAATTAGTCTATAATTATATAAAGAGTTATAGATATTATGTACGCAATATTAGTGCCTTAAACCATACTATATAGCTTAGATATAAGTGCGCTATAAGTTATATGCTTACTTTTTATAGAGCTATATATTATAATATTGCCTTTTAAGGTAAAGGTATTATTATCCTTTAATGCTTTATTGCTAATTATAATTATATACCTAATCTATAAGCTAAGGTCTTTATTATTAGCAAGGGACTTATCTATAAATATAAAGAGCTTCGCTTCTTTAAGAGTTAAGGGGATATACTATAATCCCTACTGCTAATACTTAATTTGCTACTTAAGGCGTTTATTAAGTTATAAGATATTATTAGTAAAGGGTTCTTAGTGTTATATAGTAATTAATAGGTTATAATATGCTTTAGGTTAACAGACTATTATAATATAACTTCCCTAGGCTCTTTGCTTAATATAATCTTGCTTTGCTATTAGTGATTATGGATTAATTTCCTTAATCTTCTAACCTTAGCCCTTTTAGGTTAGGGTTAGTAAGGTATTAGTATTCTAGGTTAGGATATAGCTATTAAAAATAAGGGGATTTATAGTTATTAGGTATTGTTTTTCTTTAGCTATAAACTTTACTTTCTAAAGCTCTCTTTCTTCTTTCTTAAAGAAGTTATTATTGCTAAGGCCTAGGGTATTATTTATTTACATTCCTATAATACTAAAGAGGTTCTTATTATTTAAGGCTATAATTAATAAGTAGGGATTATATATTAAGGTTATTATATTAAGGTTATCTCTATAGTAATAGAAATACATTGCCTACTAATAGGTTCTAGCCTCTATAATTCTATAAAGAGGCTTAATTACCTTTATTACTATGCCTTCTAGAAAGAGGTGTATAATCTATTTAGGTAATCTTATAATAATTAGCCTGTTTAGGGTTATATAGGATTAAACATAGGCTTATATAATATCTTATAACTAAAGGTAGATTCCCTTTCGCTTTAATAATAGAGTAAGGTCTATAATAATCCGTTAGCTTAATCGCTATATTATTAGTAACTAGGTTAATATAGCCTCTTTTCCTCTATTATTATACCCTTATATAATAAGGCATAACTTCTTATATAGTAATTTAGTCCCTTTGCCTTTAATCTCTTAAACTATATAAGAATTAAAGATTCTATAGCCTCTATGCTTAGTAGGATTAAATATTATAAACCTAAATATATTATAAGCTTATAGGGCATTAATCTTAGCTTAGTTAGATTATTTAAAGGGGCTTCCTAGAGTTATAATCTTTCCTTCTTAGTAGAGTTAAAGGGCTAGTTTCTAGTTAGTCTTTTCTTTTACTATAAGGAATCCTATATTTAGCACTTTTCTAGCTATAATCTCTTTAAATAATGCCTTCTCTTAGTCTTTATTAATAAATATAAAGGGCTTTATAGGTTTAATAGCTTTATTAGGATTATAAGCCTAGGCCTTAATAGCCTTTGCTTTTATTACCTTAGGGCTATTAGCTTTATAGCTTCCTATAGGGGTAGCTTTAGTATTATAAGCCTCTTTAAGCTTCTTTATAACCTTATTAATATAGAATTAGACTATAAGGGCCTTTCTTAGTCTTCCTTACTTTCTCTTTACTAGTATCTCTTTCTTTTCTTCCCTTACTTTATTACCCTTTACTAGTAGCTTATCTTCTCTAGTTTTCTTATAGGAGGTATAAGGGCCTTTAGGCTTAGGTTATATTCCCTAATACACTAAAGGCTTTACTTATTAGCTTTTATATACTATAAGTCCTTATAGTATAGCTTTACTACTATAAAGCAAAACTTAACTAAGCTATAGGGTATCTTAACTATATAAGTCTCCTTATTAGTAGCTAATAGCGTATAAAGGCTATACTATCTACATTTTTCTCTCTATATATATATATTAGCCTATAGTAGTAGCTAATATATTAGTAATATATTAGGGCTATTCTAGGCGCTAAGGGTATTATAAACTTACCTCTTAGCTAGGTAATACTAAACTTTATTAGTTACCTTCTAAATTACCTTAGCTTATTAAATAATAAAGACACTTAGTAATAACTTATTTATTATCTATAAGTAAGCTCTAAAGACTAGTAGTGTAGGCATAAGGCTATCTAGACTTACTAAGTTATTAATAGCTTTAATAGCTATTTAAAGTTATTATTTAGGAGTAATATCTTTACTAATTAAGTCTATAATAATATTATAAGCCTAGTAAAGAGGTCTATAGTATCTTTTAACCTTTCTAATATTATTATAGGCTTTAATAAGTATCTTATTAATCTTAATTAATATTAAGTAGGTATAGTGCTTAAATTTAGCTAAAGCAAAGTTATTGCTAGTATTATAGATAATCTAATCTAGGGGGCCTAGATATATATCTATCTAGTACTCTCTAATTATATTCTAAATATTATAAGCTTTCTACTTCTTAGGGTTAAGGAAATAGGCTACTTAGAATAAGGTTACTAAATTAATAATATAAAGGACTAGTTAACTATTAATTTATATAATATTAATAATAATCTTATAGTTAAAGTTATAGTTATTTTTAATTAAGAATTTAAATTAGCTAGAGGCTTTTCTATTTATCTAATAATAATAATAGACTTTTGTTAGCTTTTTAATTATATAGTGTTTAATATTATAACTAGCTTATTAAAGAATCTTTATAAGGCATTAAATTAAAGAATAACCGAATCTTTAGTAAAGTTAATAAATCTCTTCTTTTAATAAATAGAACACTATAGTCTTCTTTGCCTCTAATAGCTACTAAGGATAGCCTTATTTATATATAATAGGTATAGTGTTATTATCTTAGATTAGCATATTAGTAAGGTTATTTATCTTAACCTTTATAAGACTTATATTAGTAAGGGAAAAGAGAAAAGGTATAGTAGTATTAAGGATATAAAAGTTAATTTAACTAAGCTTTATTAGTATATATATTATACTATATATAATTACTAATCTAGCGCTAAAGTTAATAACTTCTAGGCTATAGGGTTTAATCTTTAATAATAATATTAATCTTAATAGGGCTTTAACTTATACTAGGCTAGTAGTTAATTAACCTAAAGCTCCTATATCTAGTATAATTCCTCTAAAGACTTCTTTAGAATAGCGTTCCTTAGAGGTATAATAGATTAAATAGTCCTTATTAGAAGCCTCTTTAAGGTATAGCTCTTACTTGAGCAGGGTGTGTTAAAAGGCCTGATTTTTAAGTATTATAAGAATATTAATATTATTAATTATCTATAGCCTAGAGTAAAAGAATTATATAATACTTAGGTATACCTTTAATAATAGCTTCTCTTTAGTATTATTATTATTATTATTATCTTAGGCCTAAGTATAGGCCTTAAGCTAGGATTCCTAGTCTTCTAGTTTCTCTATTTTAGTATTAGCACTACCTTTAATTAAAGTAAGGAATAATTAAAACTTCTTCTTTAAAGGGGGTAAGTAATAACTCTTCCTAGCTTACTATCTCTCTCTCTCTTTCTTTTACTTAGTATTAGAGTAATTTATTAATTAGTAACTGCTTTTACTATAAATAAAGTATTACTTAGGGTACTTAAAGCTACTATAATAGTTTTCTCTTTCTCTCTAATTTTATTAACTATATTATTAGTTTATAAATATAGCCTCTAAAGGGTCTTTACCTTATTACTAGTAGTATTAGGTACTTCTTATACTACTCTTTATAATTATAATTAATTTATAGTAATTACTAGTAAGGTTCTTAAAGCCTAGTATATATATATACTTTATTACCTAATATTTAGGAATACTAGAGATTATATTTAAGGTTTACTTATAGAGCTTTATATTCACTATATTAGAGAGATATAGCCCTTTATAGACTCTCTTTAATATAGTTAATAGGATCTGAAGATATTTAAGCTTGCTCTTTTTAAGGTTCTAAATAATAATATTCTTAAGGGTTATATTACTTTACTTATAATAGTAAAATTATTAATTACTTTCTATTTTAAAGCATTAATAGATATTTATAATTATCTCTTTATAAGAAAGGTTCTTACTAGAAAGGTAGTTAAGGAAGTATTATTTAGTATCTCCTATTAGTATAATAGGAAATACTTTACTAAGTGTAATCTAGGGAGGTTAATCTAGTTATATTTACTCTTAAAGAGTATAAGCTTTAGTATAAGGAAGTTATATAGCTTTTTACTATAATAATTACTATCCTTATATATCTTTATAAGCTTAGAAATCTTCTTTATAGTTTATTTACTAGAAGAAAGGTATTAAAAAGGGAAAGTAAGCTATTAGGGTTTAAACTCTTAATATAACTAAGATTATTATAAGGGTTCTTATAAAAAATATAGTAATTATTCCCTTTAAGGGTAAGGAATACTAGGGAAGGTCTTTAAGGTAGTAACTTATAGGGGTTATATTTAAGGTAGTTTAGAGAATCTTAATCTCTCTTCTAGCTAAAGAGGTATTAAGGTTTAATAAAGTACTTCCTTAAGTAATACTAGGATTAGATATTCTAGGCTTTATTTAATAAGAATACTATAATCTTAGAGAGAGTTATATAGCTTTTTAATAATATCCTTATTTACTATTTTAAAGGTATCCTTAGACTAGCCTTTAAAGTCTTCTTAGAATAATTCCTAAAGGTTATTATCTCTTTAACCTTAATGCTTACTAAGGTTAATAAATCCTATAATATAATTATTAAGCTTAGACTATATAGTAGTTTTAGGGTCTAGCTTAGTAGACTCTTTCTAATCTCTTATAAGCTTACTAGCAAGTAGTTATAAATATAGTAGTAGTTTACTCTTAGAGAGTCTTTTAATAGTAATTATTAAAGCCTTACTATTACTAGCTCTTTCTCTTATTAAAGGTCTAGATTTAAATTCCACTATCTTTAATAAAATAATATAATTAATATAATAAAGCCTAGAGTTCTAATTAAATAAAATAAACTAAATAAATAGAAGAAATAACAAAAACAACAAAAAGAGAGAAAAAGGAAAAATATAGGTAATAAAGATAACATAGACTTAAAAATAACTTAAGATAATATAGACTTAGAAATAACTTAACTATATATAGAATATAGAGAAGTAAAGATAGTTATAGTAAATAATTATAAAGAAGGGAGAAGAGAGGTAAAAAGGTAAGGCTATATAGATTAGCTAGCTTAGCTAAGGGTTATGTTTAATATTAGGTTTAAATAAAATACCTTATAGTAATAGATTTGGTTATTTAGTTAGTTTTCTTATAATATATAATAAGAATAATAATTAACTAAATATCCTAAAGGCCTAAGAGTTAATAGATTAATCCCTTAGAAGTTTAATAAGCTTATTGCTAGGATTCTAGTCTATCTTCCTTTAGTATACTCTATAGTTATACCTCTCTGCCTAAATAGCCTATATATTAGCTTAAGGGGCAAGGGGCAAGGGGCTATAGTATTTATAAAAATATCTCTTCTTATAATACCTAACTTATTTATAGTTATAGTTAACTACTAATTAGTATTAGTGTCAGGAGCGCAGAGGTCAGAGATAGGACGTTTATCAGAGCGGATCTTTAGAGGACCTTTAGGCCACATAGATAATAAAGAGGCTAGCTAGCTATAAGATAGCTATATGCTTATAAAGCAGGGTATTCCTTAAGGACTATATATATTATTAGTGCTAGGTTAGAGATTAAAACCTTTATATACCAACCCCTAGCTAGTATTTTCCTAGTAGTAACTATAAGAACCTTAGCTATTACTTTATTTATTTAACCCTATGCTTAAGCTATAATAAATTAATCTCTTTAAAACCCTTTTAGGGATATAAACTATTAGCTAGATTATTATATAGCTAACGCTCTAAAGATTTATATAAAACACGCTAGTACCCTATAATAATAAAGCTATAGATAATTAGGAAGGCAAAGAACCCCTATAATCTAGAACTATAGATAATAATAAGGTATAGCAAACACTACCTAATCCTAATCTAGGTAAAGGTATAGATAATATAAATAACCTAGATAGAGTGTTATAGAGATGCTATAAGGTTATATAAGCTAAGCTATATTACCTTTAGAAAACATAGGAGATTCTATAAATAAAGGTATAGATTAGAGAGCTTAAGGTAAATCTAGGATTAGCTAGACCTCCTTTAGGACCTATAATTACCCCTTAAACTTTAGCTATAGTTTTACTAGTAGTCTATAGTAACTTAGCAGTAATTATATAGTAAAATAGTCTTATTAAGATATAGATAAAAATACCTATATATAAAGGGGATATATATAAGAACCTATAGAATTTCCTAGTAGATTTAGATATATTATTTAAATTAAACTACTATACCTTTAAGAATAATATTACTAAGGTAGTGTATATAGGTAGCTACCTAGCTAATAATATAAAGTAATAATAGATATATTATATAGCTATAGATAGGTATATAGATTACTTATTATTTATATAGGTAGGTTTTCTAGAATAGCTAAAAACTAGAATAATAGATAAGGGTATAAGATACTTAGAAGTAATAAAAACACTACTAAATCTTAGGTAAAAAAGTAACTAATTATTTTAATCCTTTATAAGAGCTTAGACTAAGGTAAAAGCTAAGTTACTTAAAGTAATTCTAATATATCTATAAATTACTATTTTTCTAAATAGCTTAAATAATACTATAAGAAAGCAAATAATTAGCTAAGAGATTCTAATAACTTAGAGCTAGTTATAAGGCTAGGGTAAGAAAGTAAAGGTTATAATAAGTTTAGGCTAAAGTAATAAAAAAAAGTTAAGACCCTAAAAGAAAGAGATAATACTCTATATTACCTATAGATAAGGTATAGTAATAAAGTAAAGATTAAGTAAAAAAGCTATTTCTAGTGTGCTATAAATATAGAAAGCCTAGATATACTATACTAGTTTATTAAGCACTAGACTATTTTACCTATAAAAGTAATAGGTATATAACTAAGAGATATAGTAAAAGTAGTAATAAAGCTATATTACTTAATATAATACTAGTTTAAATAGCATAGACTTAGGAATATAATCTTACTATAGAATACCCTATAGATAATAAAATAAGAATATAGGTATCTTTATAATAAGATAACTAGTAGTTAGCTATAAAAGCGCTATTTAATATAGGTATATAGTTCTTAATAATTTATTCTAAATTATTATTAAAAAAGAATTAGAAGAATATAATCTAATTAGACTAGGTACTAGAGAGTATAAGCTAAAAAGAGATTCTATATTAAGGGATCTTAAAAATATTAATAAAAGTAAAAGATAGTATAGGATTTATAAAAGTCTATTAAGTTAGCTACTATATTACTAATATAGGTAAAGGGATAATACTAGGTATAGATTAAACTAAAGAATATTTACCTATAATTATATATTAGGATTAGGGATTTTAGAGATATTTAGTAACTATAAAATACCTTTTCTTTATTTATAGTAAGCAGTAAATATATAAAGAGAAAAAATAAGCAGTGGTTTTATTACTATTTAGGGTAATAAAGATTAGGCTAAGTATTCTAAAAAGTAAAAATTAGAAAGAAAAGGGTAAGGACTAATTTAAAAACCTAGTAATAATAGAAGTATAATTAAATAGTAAAGTAGCTATATAGTTACTAGAATACGCTTACTAGTAGTAAAAAAGCAAAGGTATTATAGTTATACTAATTTTAGAAAGTATAAGTAATAAATAAGCTATATTAAATTAAGGCATAAGCATCTAATGCCTTATACTAATAATTCTAAAGGAATATATAAAGTTTATAAATATTTTTTCTAAAGAGCTAGTAAGTAAGCTTCCTAAACTAAGGGGCTATACTTATATAATTAAATTAGAAGAAAGGAAAACACTACCTTAGGGGCCTATATATAATTTAGCTAAAAAGAAACTATTAGTTCTTAGAGAGTACCTTATAAGTATATAGCTTAAAGGGTAGATTAGAAGATTAGTTAGCTTAGCTAAAGCCCTAATTTTATTTATTCTAAAGAAAGGAGGGAAATTAAGGCTTTATATAGATTATAAGGGCTTAAATAAGATTATAATTAAGGATAAGGCCCCTTTGCCCCTTATTACTAAAATCCTTAATTAATTAGTAAGTATAGTTATTTTTATAGTCCTTAATCTAAAAGATACATACTACTAGCTATATATTCGCTTAGGTAATAAGTAGAAAATAGCCTTTTATTATTACTATAGCTACTTTAAATATCTTATAATACTATTTAAACTAGTTAATATATTAGTAACCTTTTAGGAGTATATTAATAATGCTCTTAAAGGACTTATTAATAAGACCTATATTATTTACCTAGATAATATACTAATATATAGTAGTATAGTTAAGGAGTATATAGAATATATTAAATAAATTCTATATAGGCTTAGGGATATAAGTCTTTTTATTAACCTTAAGAAGTATTAATTTTTAGTTAAGGAAGTTAAATTCTTAGGCTTTAAGATATTAGCAAAAGGTATTATAATAGACCTAGTAAGAGTTAAGGTAATTATAACCTAGCTAATACTATATAGTATCTTTAATATTTAGTTATTCCTTAGTTTTACTAGATTTTACTACTATTTTATTAAATAGTATAGTAAAGTTATTATTCTATTAATAGATTACCTTAGAGAATAGTAACTAGTAATATTTAACCTAGAACCCTATAAGTTAGTAGTATTTAGAGAACTTTAATAGAAATTTTAAGAAGTGCTAATTCTAGTGTATTTTAACTTACTTATATATCTTATAGTAAAGACAAACGTATTTAGATATGCGATTAGGGCTATACTTATAATATATATACTAGGTTACTAGCACTTAGTTATATTTATATTAAGGAAGATAACTAATACTAAATTACACTATTTAATACCTAATAGTAAATTATTAGCTATTTAAGAGGCTTTTTATATATAGAGACACTACCTTACTTATTTAGCTTATATAATTAAGGTTATTATAAATTATTTAAACTATAAGTACCTAGCTATAAAGCCTAAGCTTACTAGTAAGTAGGTAACTATACTTAATAAGCTTTATTTTTTTAACTTTAAGATTATATATTATATAGGGAAATTAAATCCTACTAACTTACTTTTAAGAAAACTAGATTTTATAAGTAAGGTAAGGAAAGCAAAAGTAATAACTATATAACTTCCTACCTTTTTATCTAAATTTATAGATACTAAGTAATAAGAATACTCTAGTAATACTATTAGTACTATAGGTTCTATAAAAACATTGCTTAGTGTAACTAATAGTTAGTTATAATAATACTATAATAATACTACTAATATCTAGGGTTTTAAAAAATCATAACTTAACTATATTCCTAAAGAACCTAATAATCTAGATAATCTTAGAAAAGTTATATTAGTAGGGTTATTTAATACTTTTAATTCTTTTATTAATAAGTAATAAGCTAGCTATAGTAGTACTACTAGTACCTAGTATATATTTAGTTTATTACTTAGTTATTTTAATTTTCCTATTAAACTAGCTACTACTATTAAGGGTAGACTAGTATAGGTTATTACTAGTAAGTAACAAGGGCGCCCCTTAAAAATATTACTTATCTATATACCTATAAGACTAGAAGTATCTATTAAACTAATTACTTATAGAGATATTATAGCTAGGATCTAATCTATTTAGAGAACCTTTTCTAAGTTTATCTCTAACTTTCTAGAAAAGAGCTTAGAATTAAAACACCTAATTTAAGTCTTATTATATAAAGTATAGTAAGGGAATAACTTTACTATAGGTTAATTAAAGTTACTTAAAAGTAGTAATTTAGTAGTATCCTAGATATAGTCTATTAGACCCTCTAAGCTATTAATATTTAAGAATTATATTTTTATCCCTTTAGGAATAAGAAAAGAAATTTTATTACTAACTTATAATAACCTTACTACTAGGTATTAGGGAGTAAGTAAAACTCTTTGCTAGATTATAAACTAATATTATTTACTAATAATAAAGAAAGATATAAAGGTATATATTAGCACTTATATAAGTTATTAAACTTTAAAACTAAGGTATTATAAACTATATAGTAAGCTAGCTATACTACTAGTACCTAATTACCCTTTTTAAGAATTATTAATAGATTTTATTACTAGACTTTTACTAGTAAAAGATTTAAACTAGACCTATAATATAATTCTAGTTATTATTAACTAATTTATAAAATATAGTATTTATATTCCTATATTAATATAACTAACTAGCAATAGGCTAGTAACTATATTCTTAGAATATATTTTTAGAGATTATAAAGCTCTAGAAGGTATTATAATAGACTAAGATTCTATATTTACTAGTGGTTTCTAGATAACTTTTTATTATCTTCTTATAACTAAGTAGCTACTTAGCACTGCTTTTTACCCCTAGATAAATAGCTAGATAGAATATTTAAACTAGGTCCTAGAATATTATTTAAGGGCTTTTACTTATACTAAATAAACTAATTAGGTAGATAACTTATTATTAGTATAGTTTATGTATAATATAAGCAATTATATAACACATAGCTATATACTAGTAAAGGTATTAAAAGGTTATAATCCTAGAGGTTTATAATAAGTAATTATAAATATCCCTTTAGTAAATAATTAAGCTAAAAGTAAAGTCTTAGCACTAAGAGAGAAATATACTATAATTAAATAGCTTTTAAGTAACTTATAAACTTAGTATAAGAAATATTATAACTAGAAAAGAACTCTAATAAGGTTTAAGGTTAGTAATTATATTTTACTATTAATAAAGAATATTAATTTAAGATAACCTAGTAAGAAGCTAGCTATAAAATATCTAGGCCCCTATAAGATTAAAAAGGTAATTAGGAGTTATAAATTAGTATATTAATTAAAGTTACTACCTAGGACTTAATTATATAATATATTTAATATTACTAGTCTTAAGCCTTTTAAAGGGGACCTAACTAATATAGAAGATATATTCTTACTATAGGATAATATTAAAGATAATAAATAAGAGTTTAAAGTTAAGAGAATTATTTTATACTATTATAATAAAAAGTATTATAAATATCTAGTTAAATAGAAAGGCTATAATACTTTAGAGAATTCTTAGGTATTAAAAAGGGATTTTAGCACTAGAGAAATTATTAATAACTATAAGTAATAGTTAAGTAGTAAAGTTAATATAAGATAGTTATAATTTATAAGTTAATATAGTAAGATATTAGAAAATAAAGTTAATTTACTTAAATAACTTAAATAATCTATTATATAGCTACTAAGTACTTACCCCTTTATAATAAAGTTAGTTACTAGGACTACTAGTTTCTTAGTAGTAGTAATAGCTATAGTAACTATAAAGGTAAAGGCCTTAGAAGTATCTTTATTATTAGAATCCCTCTCTCTATATATATAAACTTAAAGTTTACTAGAAAGCTTAATAAAACTAATATAATTAGGTAGGTTAGTAGTATAGGGTATAAACTACTAGTAAGTTAGTTAGGTATTAGCTATATATATTAAGAAAGCTTACTATTAGGATATTCTAGGCTATAAAGTAAAGACTATTTAAAATATTAATCTATATCTTAAGGTTTATAGTATTACTTAGTAATGCTATTATAATATACTTATTACTCTTTACTTTATAAGTAGTATTAGTAGTTATTTAAGTATAGTAAATATATCTATACTTATTAGAATTTTTATAGGATAGGATAGTATTCTATAGCTTTTTCTTTGCTTTTATAATAAACTACTAGTAAGTTAGTAATAATCTAGTATTTAGGTAGTAGAATTATACTTACTTTATCCTAATAATAGTAGCTATCTTTTAGAGTAGCTTTAATAAGTTTAAATAGCTTATTATAAAGCTATATAATTTAAGCTAGATACTAGTAGTGTATTAGTAATAAGTAAGTAAATTCTAGATAAGAAAGATATACTATAAGGTAGTTTTTATTATTTTAGAAGTAGTAAGTATATTTTATTAAGTAGCCTATTAGAATATTAGTAATAAAGAAGTAATAAGTAAGTAAAGAAGTTATACTTATAAATTCTTTATATTTTATAAGGAAGGTCTTATTATTAATAAAATATCCTAGAATATTATAGGTATTATTTTTTAGTAGGATATTCTATATTATTACTTACTAAGAGTACTATATATATAGAATCTTCTTACTTATTATACTACTAGTAGTAAGTTAGTAATAAAAATACTATAAAGATATAGTAAACTTATATTAAAATTTTAGAAGTAGTTTACTTTTAAGAAGATAACTTCTTAAGAGACTTTAAAGAAGATTTCTTAATAGCTTAATCTTTAGAAGCTATTAATAAAGGGGGAGTTCCTATATAAGTATTAGATATAGTAAACTAGCTATAAGTTAGCTATAATAGACTAGATATAAATTATAACTAGAAGTAAATAAACTAATAACTAAGAATAAGATAAAAAACTAAGATAAATAGTAATAGATAATAATAATATTTAAAGACTAAAAAAGGTTAGTAATTATAATATAATAGTAGTAAGAAAGCTACTACTTAGTAAGTAAGAGTAACTTATAAGGTTAAGGATTATTATAGGAGAAAGGAAGTATATAAAAAGGGGAAAAAATTAGTCTCTTTTATATTAACTATAGACCCCTTAAGTAATCTAATATACTATATATAAGTAATCTATAAATTATAATAATAACTATTAGCTTTACTACTTATATATATACCTAATAGCTATAAACTTATAGTAACTATAATATAAGCTCTTTAGTTAGACTATTTAGAACTATAGCATTAGGTACCTTATTTATTTAAACTAATTATAAAAATTAATATAAGTTATCTATTTTTTTTAGTCTAGCTATATAATAGGTAATAATATTTATTTTACTATATTAAAGCTATATATAGGCTACTATTTAGACACTACTACCTATAATAAGGGGGGTTATTTATAATTAGTAGTATTATTATTATAGTTTTATTTACCTATATATTTAGTTATAAGGTACCTTATCTTATTTTTCTTTATAAGCTTTATTATAGTAACTATACTCTAAGTAAGTAGCTTATTTTATAATTAAGGTTAATTATATATTAGGGGAGTATTATATTAGGAGTATAGAGGTTAGAGATAAGATATTTAGAGTGAATCTTTAAAGGACCTTTAGGCTATATAGATAATAAAGAGGCTAGCTAGCTATAAGATAGCTATATGCTTATAGAGCAGGGTATTCCTTAAGGACTATATATATTATTAGTGCTAGGTTAAAGATTAAAACCTTTACGCACCTACCCCTAGCTAGTATCTTCCTAGTAGTAACTGCAAGAATCTTAGCTATTACTTCGTTTATTTAACCCTACGCTTAAGCCGTGACAATTAGTTACACTAAGGAATATTATACTAGTGTAAAGGGGGTTTAATTTAATAAAGTTAATAATAGTTAATGTTATCTAAGAGAGAAAAGAAAAGAGAGAAGGAGAGGAATCTAGCTAGGAGAGAAGGTAAGTAAAAAGGGGGAAAAGTGGGTCTTGCAGTGCGAAGCCACTGCAAGCGATATAGGGATGCCCGCAATACAACCAATTGCATTACGTGCATCCCTTTTGTGAACCCACCTTTGGCCACGGCCGGACTAACTATCGTCCAAGGGTCCGGAGGAAGCCATAGCTATAATAGCTAATTAAAGCTATAGATTTATATAAAGGGATTTACTTATATATACTTTCCTTTAATTTGATTTTTATTATATTTTTAGGCTTCTTTAGCTATAAAGAAAAGAGAGACTACTAGTATAGCTTCCTTCAGACCCTTAGATAATAGTTAGTCTAGCTATAGCTAAAGGTAAAGCCACTAAAGGGATGCATGTAATGCGATTAGTTGCATTGCGTATAACCCCGCACCGCTCACAGTGGCTCCGCACTATAAGACCCACTTTCCCCACTTTTCCCTCCTAGCTAGATTCCTCTCCTTCTCTCTTTTCTTTTCTCTCTCTTAGCTAGCTATTATTAACTATTATTAACTTCATTGAATTAAACCCCCCCTTTGCACTAGTGCGAATTCCTTGGTGTATCTAACAATAACCCTCTTTAGCAAAAGAAGGGTTAATAAGGTCTGCAATATAAATAGTCTTATTAGCCTTAAACTTAGTAAGCATTAGTATATCTGTTTTATTAAAGTAAACATCCCTTATACATATAATCCTCTAATCTTTAGGGATCTAAACCTTATAGAGATAATATTTAGGGCTATCTATACTAATAAGTTAACCCTTCTTAGCTTATAATGCTATCTTTTGTAATTAAACATAATGTTTATTAGGAATACATATATATATATTACATCCCTAAGTGCGTAAATATTAAATTAAGGTATTATTCTTAAGCCCTAAGATATTAAATAGTGCCTATTAAGGGGACTAATTATCCTTATTCCTATAAGTAAGTAATAGATTAGTAATTTTTACTATATACTTTATAGCATATAGCTAGAGAAGTTCTAGCAATTTAGCTTTAATTATAGAGAATTATGCTATCTTTATAAGGGTTTAACTAGTATATTTAATAAGGCCTTAATAAGCAGGGATATATAAAGCATTAGTTTAAAGGATAATTCCCTCTTTCTAATAGAAGAGTTTAAACTTCTTATTAAGGAATTTAGTTATATTATCTATATAGAAGTATTTAATAGTAAATCCGCTACTTATATTTTTAATAGTAGTTTTCTAAGCCTAAATTTCTTTAACTATATTAGCTCTATTAATAGTTAGAATTACCTAGTGAAAGTATATATAGGTATTAATTATATATAATATATGCTTCTTCCCCCTAAAGCCTTTAGGCTTATATTTAATAAAGTCCTAGAATATATAGGAGAGAAAGGTAATTATATTATTAAAGTTCTCTTAATAAATTATCTAAGGGGCTTTTAATAAAAGGTAAGCTAAGCACTAGAAATTAATTAATAAGGTAGGGTTAATTATAATTCCTACTTCTTTATAGGCTAGTATAATATATTCTTTCCCTATATAGCTAAGTCTCTTATATAAAAGACTAAATTCCACCTTCTTAGTAATAGATTTGCTTAATAAGGCTATAAAGTTAAATTAGGGTTTCTTTTCTTAAAGGATTAGTATAAAAATATTAGACTTTTACTTATAAGAAGTAATAATATTATATATAGACTTAGTAATTAATTAATTATTAAAGCTATCTATAATAACTCCTCCTTACTTAAGAAAACCTAGTAAAATTATATTAACTTTAGCCTTTAATGCCTATTAGGCATTAGAGAGTTCTAGATAGCCTTTACTAATAAGGAGTTTAATATTACTAATACCTTTAACCTTAAGTTATTCTCTATTACTTACTATTATTAGTTTAGTATTTATATTAGTATTTAAATAAGTAAACTATTTAGTTATATTAAATATACAGGTATTATATCTAGAGTTAAGAATATAGTTATCTTTTATAAGGTAATTTATAATTATTTAAAAGGAATAGTCCTAGTTAATTACTATAAGAGAGAGATTACTTCCTATAGTAATAATATTAGGAAAGGTAGTTATAGTAGTAGTTATAGTTAAATTACCTTTCTTCTTTATTAAGTTAGGCTTTTTCTCTAAATAAAGCTTCTAGTAATTATCCTTTAAATAAATAGATTATCCTAGAGAGATTAAATAACTATAATCTAGCTTAATAGTCTTAGAGGTTTTGTTCTTCTTTAATAAACCTTTACCCTTACCTTTTATATTAGTATTAGTATTATCTTTATTATTCTTTTATTAAGTATTAAAGTTAACCTTTTAGTCCTTCTAAGGCTTATTAGCTTTATATATTAAGTAAGTAAGCATACTTTCTTTTATAAGCTCTAATTTAAAGAATCCCTTAATCTTCTAAGTATTATATATATTAGGTATTATATATATTAGGTATTATATATATTAGGTATTAAACCTTTAATAGCTTTAATTATCTATAATACCTAAATAATATTAGGGATCTTTTTAATCTTATAGATTTAATTCTAAAGATTTTAGTAATAGTCTAGCTAAGCTAATATTATAGAGAAATTAGCTCTTTTTAATTAAGAGAACTATTATAGTAGCTTAATAATAGCTAAATTAGCCTTAAAGCTATAATTACTTTTAATTAATTATATTATTTTAGTAACTAGTATAGTATTAGTTTATCCTATATATATTAAATTCTTTTAGACTTATAAAGAGAGGCTTTACTATATAATAAAAAAGAGAATTATATAATACTTATTAGTCTCTTAAGACTATAGAGTTACTCTAGTTAAATATAGTATAAGCTATATAATATAGACTTATATTTAGATTAAGATCTCCTATTCCTTAAAGTTCTTAGCTCCCTTAAAAAAAGTAATAACTACTATTCTTATATACTATACCTTAGTAATATTATTAAGTTTATTTAAATCTAGTTAGGTAGCTAGGATTATACTAGAAGTACTTATATTATTATTTATTGATTTTTATAATTTTTTTTAGTATCATTGGTTATCGCCAATGCATCTAATTTATTATAACACATAATTATTACTAGCAATACCTAGCTAGTAAAATAATTAATAACTAAATTCTTATAGCTATAGTAATAAATAAGCTCTAAGGTTATAAATACAAGGGGCTATAAGGTTAGAGTAAAGTTTGTAATAAACTTTATAGCTATATTAGCATAAGAGTTATAATTTGTAACTATAGTTAAACTTAAATTTATTTAAGTTTTGCTTATAGTATAAACTAATGTAACTCCTCCTTTCTCTATAACTATGTTTTTTCTATCTCTCTATATCTCTTCTATCTTATAGCTTACTACTTATGCTTTAAAGCTCTAAGGCAAACTTAAACTCTAAACATAACTTATTCTTACTTATCTCTAATTTAATTCATTATAATCACTAGGTAGGTTCTACATTACTAATTAACTAATTAACCCCTAACTAATTAGATAATAGTATAGCTAAGGGTAATAAAAAGGACACTACCTTATCTAAAATATTAAATAATATAATAAAAGAAAAGAAAAGTAAAGGAAAGGGAAGTAAAGATAAATCTAACCTAGAGATAATTAATAGTATTTATACTATAAGGGAAAAAATACTAAAAAGTAAAGGTAATATAAATAATAAGATTTATAAGGTAGATAAGAAGAAGATAAAAGAATAGGGCATTAGGCTATAAAATACTAAGCAGTTTTACCTCGTGCTTAGGAGGGGATATTATTATTTATATTAAAAGGAAAAGAAAGGTAGGGTTATATATTAGAATTTATATACTTCTATTACTATATAAGCTTAATACTAATTATTATTAATTTAGTTAAGTAAGAGTTATAGTAATAGCTCTCCCTTAGTTAAATTACTATATAGCTACTAATATATAAAGATATAAAGTTAAGAGTAAAAGGTATTCTTAGATACCTTTATAATATTTTACCTTAGCCTAATTAAAGAGTAATACTTTACTAAGAATTTACTATACTTACTTTACTTACTTTACTATATACTACTTTACCCTAGATAGTAATAGATCTAGATTATTAGTTTTAGGTACCTAAGGTAGTTCTATAAGGAATATCTTATTCTAGCTTACTATTTACTAAAATCTACCTAAAAGGGATTAACTTTTTAAGGTTATTACTAAATCTTAATATATAATACTTTATACTAATAATAATATAAATACTATGCTTATAACTTATTAATTAATACTATAAAGGTTATATATTTAATTCCTAGCTATATAAAATTTTATAACTTTTAGGTATAGAAGCTAAATTATAATTAATCTAATCTTAACCTTTATAGTATTATTATTAGTGTTTTAGGTAAGGGAAAAGAGGTCTTTATACTACCCTATAAGTTAAGTAGTTTACTTTAATAAGATATTAGGAAAAGATATATAATTATATATAAGACTATAATAGTTAGATAAAAGGGAAAAATAGAAAAGAAAGGAAAAGCATAATTATAAGCGCTAGGCTTATAACCTATAGAATAATATAGATAGAGGTAAAGAGAGGGTAGAAAAGAAAATAATAATATAGAATTACTATCTAGGAATTTAGAATCTAATAGAGAGAAAAGAGAAAGCTTATAAGCTTTAAATCTATAAGCAATAAATCTAGGTCTTTAAATAAAGCCTTTAATAAAGCATAATAACAGGCGTGATGCATTGTTAAACGAAGAGGGGAGATAACAAGAGTGATGCCTGATATCTGAGGCTACGATGTGAGGCTGTGAATATCCTTAACAAGTGGCAAAATGGAATTCATTTTGTCAAAGTGGCGCAGCACAATCACCGTCGCTTCAAGTCTCCCCCCCATCTAGCGCGCCAAACGAGTCTGCGGCATCTCTTACACCAACTCGCCCAAGGCAAGCCTGATCAATGCCATTCAGCCGCTTTTACTTGGCAGGCAGGCAGGCAGGCAGGCTGCCTACCCGCCCAAGCGAGCAGCTGCATGCAGGTCACACAAGACTCTTTCAGGATTATAGATGGCACAACCAAGTACTGCATTTATCAGCCCTTGTACAATGTGTTATTTAGACCCCAATACCCCCCGATGGATGCGCAAAACAAAATGCATCACGATTCCGAAAATAGGTCATGTCAGTCCTTCTGGCTGACGATGGTCAATGCATAAGGCAAGAATGGACGCCTGAATATAGGAATCCCTCGGAGGGGTGGGTAAGAAGTTCAGCCTCACCACCCCCCAAGACAGAAAAGGTAGTAATTTAGCGAGATTCCACGTCACGTTCCAAAAATCCGCCTCACTCAGCCCCATTCAGGCGAGACCTGCGCAGCGACTTCAAGCGCCGAGGCGACGCCCTTGACTCGAGTTGTATAAGTGATGGCACGTCCAACTTGATCTTGAACCCGTCCAGAATCAAACTGCTAGATCGAACCATTCCCAACAAGCATACAATTTCGCTATCCTACGATTCTGTTAAGCGGGCGCACTATTTTATTCACATTTCCACCGATAATGTGCTTCCCAACACTATGCTTCGGCTCCCGCTCCCAGCCAAGAAGCAACCAGAATGACTCGCATGCACACGGCGACGCCATGGTCTACGACCCCAATGCCCGTCCCGTGGCCATGAACCAATATAGTCTACGGAAACGAGTTCGCAAGTCTCAGCCGCGGAGGAGACGGAACAACCACTATGATGGCGGAGGAGGCGGCGGGGGGTTTATTGGCGGTGATGGAGGCGGATGCAGTGGAGGTGATGGAGGCGGATGCGGTGGGGGTGATGGAGGAGGTGGAGGAGGTGGAGGAGGTGGGATGAGAGGTATTTACATATGCGGTGGTTTTGACTCTGCATTCGAAAAGGGTTGCTTGAGTATTTTGTGCTTTGGCGGAGATCTGAACGAAGGAGTATGCTGGAACAGGGAGGAAACGGCCAACCTGATGCTTAGTGCGGTAGTATAAGAAGATTGTTGTTGTTGTTGTGAGCCAATAAATAGGGTTGCGAGCATTCGCAAGCCGTCTAGAAAAGTGGCATGGTCCCGTACACCTCCCCCAACTGTTCCCATGTGACGCTTTCGCCGTACACGAGCTTTGCAACCACCTTGGCGGCCCAAAGACTCCCTCTTGGAGAAGCCATGTACTGGCGATGGGTGACCTCGGCCCTCTTCGAAGTCATGTACATGGACAGGGGTATAAGGTGCAGCTGCGGCACCGTACTCGCATCTAAATTGTCCAGAGGGGGCCGTTTGTCTTGGCATCTCTCTAGTTCCTCAAGAGCATTCACGACGAGAGCCCTGAGCTCAATTATTGGTCTGTTCCCTTCATCCGTCAACCCCGGGCCGGTGACGAGTTCCGGGCAAACGGACAGCTGCTCGAGGGGGGCTGCCTGACCACTACTCCAATCGATAATTCCCGAGAGGTTGTGCTCGTCGACAAAGAGCATATTGCCAGAATGCAGGTCGAGATGGCACAGCGGAAAAGGACCCCGGACTCTGTCCTCGATGATGATGTGGCTCAGAGCCGCTTTGAGCACGCAGCATGCCGTCAGCCATTCTGGGTCATCCGGATGCATGGCCATTATCTCTCGATTCTCGGCCTGTCTCTGGTTATAGAAATACTCGAGGGAGGTTTCCAGGGGCCCGGGCGAAGAATGCCAGGCCATTGCAATGATCTCAACCGGTTGCTCGGCATCTTCTCCGCACCAAAGACGCCCGATGCGGCTGAATGTCAGATTCTGAAGCTCTGCGAAAACATTCGCGAGCTGCCCGGCGGCTTTGTCGCGGTATTTGCGGGGGATGGACCGCGCCAGCCCATCCGGGAGGGTGCGACCAACTAGGTGCTCCATGAGGATGTACGGGTAGCCGAAGGGCTGGTCTGCGGACATCTCGAAGTCGAACACCTTGGGGATCGGAATGGTGGTGTGGTTCCGTATCACCTTCATCGTGGCAATCTCACTGAGAGTGGAGATTCTGAAGCTGTCATCGAGGGCTTGGTGCGGAATCCTGGCGACCCAGTACGTGGAGTCTGAGAATGCCATTTCGAGGACCAGATTATGGAAGCCCGAGGTGAATTGCGATACGTTGACAGTACACCTGACTTGGGGAGACAGGTTCGGTTCATGTTTCCTCCGTGACTCTACTCCGCGGTTCTCCAGGTATTTGAAATTTGCCGAGGAGATGAGGGTTTGGATGCGTTTATACTTGTCCGACTCTGGATGCAAGCTGGCAAAACCTTGCCAGTGGTCGCTCGGCTTTTCCATTTCGCAAAAAGATGAAGATTGAAAGAGCCAGGGCTTGCTACTCAACTCATGCTATTGCAGGCGCATTTTCAACTCCCAAGTTGCGTTTAAATGCAAGAATGAGAGCAATAATGTCCATAGCAATACAAGACCCTGTGGTCGCCCGAATTAATCGGCTAACGGGACATAGGGAAAGCGTCGGTGTTTACGGAGTAGTCCGTAGTAAATACTTTGAGGGATTCTTTGGCCAGAGGGGTTGGGATTCGGAAACACTGCGGAGTACGGACGGTAATGCGGGGAAAGTCGTGATGGAGACATGAACCAATCAACGTTCGTTTGTGCGCCCGTGAAATCTGCGAACGCCTCTTGCTCAAGGCTGCAAGGAGCGGAACTTGGGATCCGTGCCATGTGTCCTCTGATCGTTTATTAGCTTGCGTCCAAGTCGGGGGTTTATAATGCATCTGCTGCGTTTGCCTCCCGAAACTCTGACACAAGTCTTTGATCAGATTGGTCCATCCTTTTTCCAAGAGGACCATGGTACTGGATGACGATACGGCGTGGGACGGAGATGGCAAGCTGGTTGTGGAGGACTCGGAGTCAGAATCCGAGCTTTCAGATCATGAATTTGCTACATTTCTGGATGAGTAGCTCGGGATTTACAAATTGATCAAAGTATTCACGTAATGGTTGCTTCATCTACTATGATTATTCGTGGCTTGTGTACGTTGGCTTGGTAGCACTTGTAAGTTGTTCACTTTTTTGTTTTCTGACCCAACGGATTCGGCCCCTCCTCATCTCCCAATCGAGCCCATATTAACCTGACCGATCATTGCTGGCAGTACGGAGTACGACAGTGGCTCCTTCCTATAAGAAGCTGGAAAAAGCAACCGCACCTGACTGAGCCTCTTCCGCCTTCCAAGCCCCCTCACAGACGATTCACCCTCCGTCTCGAGAAGTCCACGCAGTCGACGAGCATGTTACTCTATAGTTTCTCAAAGGCCAACAACCCCGGGGTTTCGACTTTCAGAGTGTATTTCATCATTTCGAGACTGGGTCGCGAAGAAGCATAAAGAGGGGCAGCTCGTGAACATGTACCGTGACACAAGATATCTCGGGCAGCATTGGTGCTATTGGATTGGCCGGTTTGTCGGGAGAGTGGGAAAGAGGGAAAAAAAAAAAAAAAAAAACCGACAGACTTCCAGCTACATCTGTGGATCCGGTATCGGTTATGCTGCCATTCACGTCGTTACTTGGACGGGGGCGATCCGCAGAGCGCGCTTGGCAATGGTGAGTGTCGCCACATCAAGCGGGACGGTAAGACGAGAACTGGAGAATTGTTCTCATCTTCCATCGGTGGAACAGAGTAAATGGGCGAGAGATTGTTTCTGGATTCCTCGGAACTCTGCTTTCATTGACGCCGTGTTCATGCCAAGCCGTGGGCATTATGAACATGTATACCGACAACGCTGGGATGGGTTATGGGCCTCATGGGCGCCATGGAACCATAGTACAGTATGTATGAGCTGTTTCTCCCTGCCGCACATGCATACACATGTCCACAGAAAAATGGCTCGAGCACATGTTATACCAGGCACCTCTATAGTTCACATGAAAGGACCCTGCTATATTAAGCGAGGCGGTCCCCTCACACTCTTCCAAGCTACGACTCGGGATTTGTCTCAACTTCTGCCATATAGACCAAGCTCTTTTCTCTGCCATCACTTCGGGTTTGTGCCGGCTCGTTACCATGAGGATTGTACAAGCTTCTATCCTCGCCCTTGTCGGGCTCTCAAACGCCCTGCAAGGCTCCAACTTCGACATCACCCCTGAATTCGCAAACTCCCACGGCTGCAGCCAAAAATGTCAGGCTGCCCTACACGAGGCAAACAAGGCAGATCTAGCCGACTTTGGTCATGATTTCAACTTGAAATTCTACGAAACCTCCCGCAAGTTCGCCGGCTCCAAACCAGGCGATCTCTTGGAAATCGACCCCATAGATCCGGGAACCTTGCAAATCCATGCAGGAGGGAAAGCATACGCATACCGCATCCAGTACACCTCTGAAGACCTCGACGGCTCGCCTGTCCCCGCCACCGGCTTCATCGCCGTGCCATGGGCACGAACTCGCTCTCGCAACTATTCGCTAGTGGCATGGGCTCACGGCACGAGCGGCATGTACCGCGGGTGCGCGCCATCCAACGGACCGCGTCTCTATGACTATGACACTTGGCAACTCGTCGTTGAAAAAGGATACGCTGTCGTCGCCCCAGACTATCCCGGCCTGGGGAACAACTACACAACAAACAAGTTGTGCAGCTTCTCTGCCCTCGCCAAAGATGTGTACTACTCGGTACAGGCTGCCAAGAAGGCGTTCAAAAACTTATCCGACCAATGGGTCGCCGCGGGACACTCTGAGGGCGGCGGTGCCGTCTGGAAGCTATCAGAGAGCCATCTTGTCAAGAATGACAAGACTTACCTGGGTGCCGTTGCGCTGGCTCCCCCGACCAAGCTCATTGACACGCTCCAACGTTATCCCGAGAACCTGATCAACTCCGGCTACGTCACTGTTCTCGCAAGAGCACTCAAGAACGTCTATCCCTCCTACAATCTCACGATGCTCGCGGATCCGTTGCGCGAGCGACTCCCCATTCTTGAAGCGGCGCAGCCGTGCGTGAAGGCTCACAGGGCCCTTATAGCCGGGCTTTCGCCAGGCCAGATCTTTTCTCCAGAAGGCCTCCAAGCCGACCTCCCACTGCTCATGAAATGGCAAAACGAGACGGCCCCGGCTTCCGGAACCGGTTCGACGGGGCCTCTTCTGGTTGTGCAGGGTCTGAATGACAGGATCGTCGCGCCAGCCATCACTCATGAATCCTGGGCGAGGACCTGCGTCGAAGGTAATAATAGCGAGGTACATCTGAGCCAATACAAGCAACTGGATCATGCGACGGTGTTGAGGGGCGCAGCTGCAGAATGGCTCGGTTGGATCGCTGATCGGTTCGAGGGCAAGCCCACAATTGGCTTATGTTCGGCGGGGACGAAAGAAGGCCAAGCGATCCCAAGTTTGTCAGGTCTCCTGCGGACTGAGTGTGATTCTTCTCCATGCATAACCGGTCCAACACACTTGTAAATACCTGTCTCTGTTCTCGCTACGGCGAAAGGGGAAGGGGGGAGCGTATGTAGCAGTGTTACCTACCAACGCACCCCAGCCAAAGACATGACTTTGACGCGGAGTTTGATTTATTATGCCAGGTAGCTAGGTATCTATCTGCCCTCAGTGAGCTTGACCAGGTCGATATGAATGAAGTTGCTTGCCAAATGCACCGTCTAAGAATACATGAAAGAATCAGCGGGTCTGTGTCGATCCCATGTCTTTGACAATGCGATGACCCTTTCCTCGTCTTGCGTCTCCAAAACTGATCATCGGTTTTTTTTTCTCTTACGACTGCGTGATGGGGCACGCGACAAGCCCATTGGCGCAACCGTTGACGCTAATTAGTAAGCGGACAGGGTTTAGCATGCTGTCTTTGCCTGTTTTGGGCCTAGTCGTTATGGATGGAGTACACTTCCCCCTCAAATTATTTTACAAATTTACATGCCTCACTTTTTTGTGCCTCTCTAACAGCTACGAGTACGAGTAGCTAAAAGTGTAGTATAACCCCTGTTATTGTTTTAAAGAGCTATAAGGAAAATATATAGGGCATGTTACGCTAGTAAAAGATGTATAATTTTCTGTAGAAAGTATGAGGGACCTTAGGTACTTAATAATCTTAGGCCCCTGTCTCTCTTATTTTCTTTCTAGCACCTAATTCGCTTAAATCCCCCTGTCATGTAGATCTGTAGAATAATTCAGGGGGTGTACGTCCGTACTGTGCGTACATATGCACGTGCTGTGCTGCATATGTATTCATGTCATCTTACGGAGTACTCGGCACACACACAGAGTAATACAGTTTGCTCATCATGTCATGCTCCAGAGAAGGTGCGTGCACAGCACGGAGCACACGGTCATGGACAACTGTAATAGCTGTAATAGCGGAAGGCGCGCAGGCTGTGTTCTGCCAGGCCCACCCGCACTTGCTCCAAGCAAGCCAACAAGCAACCAACATCCATTCGTGCCACGGACCGGTTGGTTGACGCTGTTACACCTGCCCCCAGCTGCCAGCTGCCAAGCTATTGTTGCTTCCCTCCGAGAGTGAGTACACAAGATCAGCACCAGCCACCTCCATGACGATCAACAACGGTGCTTGAACCTGGCTGGCTGGTGCCTGGCTGGCGCACCCTGGCTGGTGCCTGCCTGGACGCGGCCGAACCGAACAATGAATCAATGAATCGCAATCGCAATCGCACGGAGCCGTCTCAGTCTCACCCAACGCCAAGCCAGCTCCACCTGACCTGGGCGAGAGACTGAAGAATTGTATTACCGAGTACCACCAGTGGATATGGTATATGGCATATGGTATATGGTCCAGGCGCAATCGCTTAGAAACGTCCAAGAAAGGGAAGACTTTTATGCATAATCGTCTCTCCTGCATCAATGTCTGATTCCAGTCACGGCGGTCCAATCCAATTGCAGAGCAAGCCGTCTTCGATGAGGCCCTCGACAGCAACCTCGCACTGCACACGATACGATACGATACGATACGATACGATACGATACGATACAACACTCGTCGACCCATCTCGCATCGTGGCGAACTGCCACTGAAGCATCCGGATCGGCTGCACAATGGCTCCGAGTCAGCGTCGCGATGCTCCTCCAGAACATTCTCATGGATGGTGCCATGTACGAAACGGCGCACAAGTTCTAGCTAGTCGACTCGTGAGCCGAAGAACTGCTGCCAACATTGCTTCACGCTTCGCCAATCGACGATTCGTTTTTGCGCTTGCTGTCGTGTCGGTGCTAGGCGCCAAGGCTGTTCACATTCATACGCATGCCACTGCACTGTCGAGGGTGCACTTGCTTCGCTGGGGCTACTCGTTCTTTGCCCAGGATCTATTCCTGCTTCTTTTGATACGTTTGTTACTGGACAGTTGGGTCTTGGCCGTTGTGCGCCCCATCAGGTCCCTTGCCACCTTTGGCGCGAGCGTCCTCTTGTCCATTGTCGTTGCACTCGGCGTCTTCAACGTTTCCTTCTTTGTCGTTTCCGGATCGGAAATCCACTGGCGCAACATTGGCCTGGCTGGCGATCCCTCATCATGGTCCATGTTCCTCTCCGGCG
Source organism: Epichloe coenophiala (assembly GCA_018801565.1). Lineage (NCBI taxonomy): Eukaryota > Fungi > Ascomycota > Sordariomycetes > Hypocreales > Clavicipitaceae > Epichloe > Epichloe coenophiala. The sequence goes on from JAFEMN010000069.1 coordinate 177,695, forward strand.
TCTTTTCCCTGGTGCTGGTCGCTTTTTTGGGCTTGGCGGCTAGCTGGGTGCTGCAGGACGCCTCCTTTGCTCTGTTTGGCTTTGGATGCGATTTGGTCAAGTGGCCCGTAGCAGCTGTACTACGAAGAACTCCCGTCGCGGACCGCCTGGCCGTCCACGGAACCAGTTACGGCCAGATACCCCAGCATGATGTCGAATACGGCAGGAAGGGCGACTATGACTACAGCGATGACGGGTCGCTATCCGGCACCTCGCCAGCAAAGTCTGAGCCACAAAAGTTCAGCCTCAGACAAGGAATGAAGCTGCTGTTTCACCTGTTTATTGCTTGCGCATTGGCCGGCCAGGTGGTTTGCTTCGCTATTCGACCCCACGAGAGCTCTCTGATCTTCATGTCCTGGACATCGGCACTTCTGCCATTCGTGGACTTTTCCGACTCGTCTCCAAATCTGAAAAACATGAAGCCTGTATATAATTCCGGGATCGGCCGCCGATGGGATAATCTCACAGCCGTCCACAACATCTCATCACCGGCCGGACTTCCCTGGTCACTGGCTCGAACCATGGGCTTCTGGCAGCGCTATGTCCCCGACCGTCACTACAGCGCAGCCCATGATCCCTTGAGAATATCGAATGCCGAGGAAGACGTTCTCTCCCATCTTCGCAGCAAACTAGCCAGCGTGCCCATCCGCCACGTTGTCATCATTTTCCTCGAGAGCACCAGGAAAGATGTATTTCCGATCAAGAAGGACGGGCTTATCTGGCGCAGACTTGTCGAATCGTACGAGAACGGGACGTTGCCGGAAGACGCGCAGGAAAAGTTGGCATCGTTGACGCCCAATGCAAACTACATCACCGGCGACTACAACGACAGCTTCCCGCATGCCCGGGGAGCGAGCAGACGACGAGGAGGCATCAACTTCAACAACGCCTATACGCCGGCTACATACACGCTGAAGAGTCTTGTGGGGACACTTTGCGGCTCGCCCCCATTGGTCGCGGATTTCAATCTCGAAGTCGTTCATGAGCTGCCTGCGCCCTGCATGCCACATATATTTGATGCAATGAACCATATCGACGTGCCCCGAGGCGACAGGCACAGAACAGCGGGGGGCTCGAGCTTCCACTCGGACAAATGGCGAAGTTGGTTTATGCAGTCTGCAACCATGGACTTTGATGGCCAAAAGCGCTTGTTGGAACGCATGGGATATCCGGGGGGGAATCTCATATCGAAAGAATACCTCAAGGGTGAGAAAGATCACGTTCCCAAACATGGCGTATCTGACTTGCCCGACGTCAACTACTTCAGCATACCGGAAACTCCACTCGAGGACTATCTGCGGGACGTCTTCGTGTCGGCCAAGAAGAAGAGCGAGCGCGTTTTTCTCACGCACCTCACCAGCACGAGCCACCATCCGTTTGGCTTACCCGAAGATGAGACGTACGGCCCCGTAGGTCAAGGTTTGGAGGACCTTTCCAAGTACATCAACAGCATTGGATTCGACGACAAATGGCTGGGCAAGGTGCTGGGTGTGCTGGACGAGCAGGGAGTGGCGGAGGAAACACTCGTCGTCATGGTTGGAGACCATGGCCTATCCATGCCCGAAAACGACATGTCCTCGGCGTATTACAACCCGAACGTCGGCAATCTGCACGTTCCCCTGGTGCTTTCGCACCCAAAGCTGCCCATCATGGATGTCGACGATGCGGTCACGTCGATACAGATTCTCCCGACCATCCTGGACTTACTTGTCGAAACGGGGTCCCTGGCTCCGGAACACGCACGACTGGCCAGAAGCCTGGGCTCGCGAAACTACGAGGGGCAGACCATGATCCGTAAGCTGCAAAAGTCATCCGAGACGGGTCAGGGAGATTGGCAATTCACCGTCATCAACCCAGGCCGGGCCATGATTAGCGTGCGCGACGCTCGACAACCGCAGTTGCGATTAGTCGTTCCCGTCATCGACAACAGCGAGTGGAGCTTTGCCGATCTTGCGCTGGACCCGACAGAGGAGAGGCCGGTACAGGCATTTGACTTTGACGCATTCTTGAAAGAGGTGGAGGGAGCCCACGGCATAGAATCAGCCAAGTGGGCGGAAGAAGCTGCATTTATAGCCCGATGGTGGGTTGAGGACAATGGCAAGCGATGGCGTTACGGACCGCACAGGGATTTCTGATCTATTATGTGAACATTGACTCGCCTTTTTTTTTTTCTTCTTCTTCTTCTTCTTCTTCCCTTTGTTCTTGTAGTTGCTTGCGTGCGATACAGTGTATCAAAATCTGCACCAGAGTTTGTGCTTTAAATCAGTCACGTGTTTTTTATTTCGATTGACCAAGAGCTGAACCCCCCCCCCCAATGATCGTGACTGACATGCATCCATGACGCATCCCCGAACCCAGCAGCTAGTTCATTGATGCTCCGAGTGTGTGTCGCATCATCATTAATATTCATCATCAAGATGGGCACAACGACGCATCCCGGCCTGCGCGTCTCCCAAGCCGCCTCTCTGTCCAACAAGCAGCCCAACGAAATCTTCTTCCGAGTCCAGTCCTGGTCAAAGACGGCCTCTTCACAAGCTGCCTCATGCGTCAACTCGACGAAAAGTTCCATGACCAGTTGGTTTACTGAAAATGCGAGCCATGGCATGGCAATCGTCTGGCTGGCACGCTGGAGCGCGGAACAAGCCCTGATGGGGGCATGCGCTCTTTAGTTTATCCGCGCTGACTAAGAAAATACATCCATCTGTTGCCGACCCGGGCTTGTTAACAGCATGTCCTTGCGACAACATCAACAACAGGCCAAGGAGGTTTTTTTTTTTTTTAACACAAAAATCCCATGTAGATTTCATAGAGACCGGCGCTTTTCCTCATCACCACCTTCATGATGACGGATTCTGATACGCAACGTCCCGATCGAGTTCCGCTTCATGTGGGCAGGCTATGACATTATCCAACTTCTTCCGCAGGCCATGATGAGTATGTTTGTCGTCGCGGGCTCGCTTTGGTCCCGACCAAGGACAAAGACGGAAAAGAAAAAAAGAAAAAAAGGGGGGGGGGCTAACGGGAGGGTCCCCAGGTAAAATTGAGACTCGAATCATGGATACACTTGAAGTCTTTCGCGACGAGATTGAATTAATGGAGGGGCTTCTACGGGATCAATTGGCCAGTCACACGATACACCGAGGGAGGTGCCCGCGCTGCGGGAGATCGTACTCCCCGGGCGTCATGCAATGTCGCCACTGCCGGAACAAGTCGCTGTTCCCCGAAATGTGCACTCCTGAGAAGCGCGTCGCCGATTACTTCAGCATGCTTCGCAGGGCCCATCTGTGGCCAGCGAGGGAGCCGTTCGAAGAGTGTTCCATCACCGAGATGGCGACTAGGTTCGAGGCTCTGACAAAGGACACTGAGCACAAATGCGACGGCGGCTCCAAGTGTCCGTTGAAGGAACAGATCCAGGAGCTCTACAACAGGGTTTGCTCAACCATGCAAGAAATCCGGGGTGTCAAATACGAACCTGATGTACAAGATCCCTGTGGGCAAGGAGAAGGCGAGGCATCGGACAATCCGATAAAGACGCTGGCCGTGTCATACTTCGTAGGCGAATGAATGATGAGATTGTAACCAATTTCGCTGGGGGTTTAATGCTCACTTGCTGCTCCCTACATTTTCCTGCTAGTTCTTTTGTGAAATGCTTGCTCATGACTTGCTTTTTGGTCAAAACTCATCTCAAAGGAGTGTATACAAATAAAAACGCCGTCTCCGGCCTGTTAAGACCCAGTTCTACATGCTCCCCAATCAAGACGCCTGTTCAAAAGGGACAAGTTAGTCAACTCATGTCTCAACTTGGACCCGGGCGCTCCCCAACGCTCGATAAACCTTCCTTGCAAAGACGGTGCTCGAGATGGAGATGCGCCTTCCCAGACTAATTAAGAAGAATATTCCTAGAAGAGGCTGTTGTTAGAGATGAAAAAAAAATATATTCAAAAAAATTTAACACTTCGCGGAGCATTTTCATCCAATAGAAAGAAAGCCCATTAATCGACTTTGATAGCCCTGCACCCTCATTAGTATCGCAAACATCACCATAGGGTGACACAAATACGTTCGGGGAGGAGAGATAAAAAAAAAGGAAAAAAGGGGGGGGGGGGGTGCGAACCCATAAATCCTTCTCACGAAAGCATACGCGCTTAGAAAACCAATCGTTCCTGTCAAAAGGCCATATACACAGCAAGCCATGAAGCTATAGCTGAAGAACAACATACTGCCAACGAAGCCGGTGATGTGAAGCTTGAAGAAATAATACCAGACGCTATAGCCAAACACCCACAAGGCGCTACCGCCACCAACAAAGAACGACTGCCACCACCAATGGTAGTTCTCGGAGCAAAGCTGGATGTAAATGGTCACAACCGTCACCTCGGCGATTGTCGCGGCCAGGATGGCGGATACGACGGTCAAGAAGCCGAATACGTAGTAATAGCCGCTCTTGTCCTGCCACACGGACTGGAACACGAAGAGGAGCTCGATGAAGATGACGGCGAACGGAATCAAGCCTGCCAGGAGGATGGATTGAATCGACTTGACGTACCATGCCTGCCGGGGCACCTGGCGCGCAATGGCCGCTGTTCGCGTCGGGTGCTCCCATGCGCCAGCCTTATTAAACCCGTAGTACGAACCTGCCAGAACGAGAGGCACCTGGACGCAAAGCCACAGAAACGTCATGGCAAGCAGGGTGCCGAACGGGATGGCCGTGCTGGACGCCTGGGCCCAGACAAACAGGTTCAGCACGAAGACGAGACCAAACGTCAGCCCGGGGAATAAAAGCGCTGTGATCAGTGCATTCGCTTTGTAGTCCTTGCCACCGAAGCTCTTGAAGACTCGGGCGGAAAAGTAGCCGGAAAGGACTCCTGCGAATACGAACAGGCCCACGCCAACGCTGATGAATCCGCCACGGAAGCTCGGATTCAAAACTCCCAGTGCGCTCAGAAGCACGAGGCCTGCCGCCATGAACATGAGTTGCATGCCGGAGCCAGCAAGAGGTGCGAGCAGGCCACCGAATCGGGGAGTTCTGAAAACATCTGCGTGGAGCAGTTTCCATCCAGTCCCATCCTCGAGTGCCTCCTCGTCGGAGGAGGACGAGATGTCGGCATCGTTCGCATCGTCACCTTGGTCGAGCAGGCCTGGCTTCTTCTCCTGTGTCGAGCAGCGAATACCAGACCGACGCTTGCGTTTCGATCGTAATTTGCCGTCCTCGGCCAACGATTCTCTGTATCCCTTGATATCAGAGCGAATCGTCTTGGCCAAGATGACCATGACGATACCCGTGAGCAAGCCACAGATGATGAGCGAGTTGACAATGGCAAGCCAATGAATGCGAGACCCTTCCTCTTGATTGACAAAGTAGAGGTCCCAGCGGCGCGCCCATTCGATGCTGGAGTCCTCCCGGAAGTAAACCGAGTACGTAAAAGGGATTTTCATTGCTCCCCCGGCTGCATCGTCGTCCTCGTCCTCGTCTAGAGAAGCTGGCCGGTAAGACGGATCCGCATATCTGGGCGCCGGGTCGCTTGTCTTGTTGGCCGCAAAACGTAGCTCAAATGCGCCGCTGGTGTTTTGCAAGTCTATGGGACATCCTTGGCTGTCTCGTCGGTTGCCGCTGCCAATGCTTTTCGGGTAAACCTCAAACCCAACAATGATCTTTTCGCCACGCTCCCCGGAACGGCCGGCAGCCGAGCGATAGCGAATGACAACGGTGTGGTGATTGTGAAGGTAGTAGCGCTCCTTTCCGGTGCTAGGGGACACTTCCGTATACCCGAGCTTGAAACCAGCCGCATAATACTTCTTGGTCTTGTCCACCGTCACGAAGCTGGTAGCGCCGGGGAGGTTGTCCACAATCCACTCGGCCACGTACCCGTCTCGAACCAATTCCCTAGTTCGTCTCAAGTCGCTCGTCGACATTTCCTTGTTGCAGAGAAAACTACAAGGCTTGTCTTTAGTCATAGCAAGCTCGATATCCGATGCCATTATCCGGTCTCCTCGGAGGACTTCGCCCAGATTGAGCGGGATACTTTGCCCGCTCAACAGCCCCGTCCCTGCCTTGTGTTGGCCAGTGGGTGGGCAGACAAATGGCAGATCGTAGTAGGCGTATTGGAGCTGCGTATTGTCGGAGTAGACTTTGTTGACCATGAGAGGAATCTGCTGCTCCGGCCTGTAACTTTTGATCGACCAGCCTATATACGTGTCAACAGAAAGATGCTATAACATTGCCTGCATTGGTGCGAGTCTAGTATTACCTGGAATGTAGAAAGCGTCCGTGGAGCAGACCAAGGCCAACGACAGGATGCCGACCAGGCCATTTCTCGAACCCCAAACCATCCTGACTTGCGTGCCACGTTGGACGAGTTCCTCGACAAATCGCTGTTTTACGTTCGTGATTTCGCCCTTGCCCGTCGTCAAATGCAACAGCTTCGTTGCGCCTCGATTCGTATCTTTGGAGCGTTCGAGATACGCCGCCGGCAATCAAACTGGAATAGATCTCACAGCATAAGAGTAGAGGAGAGAGATGGCGACGGCGAGAGAAGCTCTACAGCAGGGCAGGTGAGCGCCAACCACAACCCCTACAACGGCAAAAACGCCCCTTTCAAAAGTTTTGAGGGGGGAGGGGGGGGGGGGAACGAGCGGAATCGGCACAGAGTACCAGAGAATAAATAAAATCAACGATCAAGCAGCCCACAGCGCCACGTCAAGCGAAATACAAACGTAAGGCAAAAAAAAAAAGCGAATCGCGGACACCAGAAACGGGATCGAATTGTCGAGGTCGGGGAACAGCAAGGAAATAGGGGTCCGTCCCAAGGGGTCATAGCGATTGAAGATTATGACGGAGGATCTGGCAGATTCGACCATGGGGTTGGTTGAGTGACAGCCGGCAAGGAAGACTCTGGCCTACGTGACTGGATTAGTAAGCGCCAATTGAATGTTGCACAGTGGGGTAACTGCGTTTCAACTACTGCCCTGCCCACCCCCGTTGAGCCGTTGAACCGTTCCGGCCCTCGCCCTCCATTGATTGGCCACCAACGTCCCCGTCTTCCCATCATGTCTCACTTGAAGAGCTTCAAAAACGAGCCAGAGAAGAGCTCTGGTTTGAGCAAAGAGGTCGGTCGGCATGTATGTTTCGGGAGGACGAGAATGCCCATCTGCGGGTTGGGAAAAGTAACGGACAAATAGTCAGATAGTGTTGAGGTTATCGCAGCTTCACGTCGCAGCCTCAAATCTGTGTAGATTGCCCGCATCGCGTTTGTCCCCTTTGAGTGCGGCAAGGCAACAGCCAGGTCTCAGGACCCACATCTGATTCGATACTCCGCCAGTACCTCTAAATAGCCACAGTCGCGATGGGGTTACGGTGTGTGCAATGTACCTCTTTGTACCTTGTCCGGACTTACATTGTAGTGATATTCCCACCTAGTTTCACGTACCTCGCAGCCATCCTGGCTGTGATTGGTCAGACCTGAACCTGGCTGTTATGTTGCCTTGCCGCACTCAAAGGGGATCGTGTTCATCGCTGGCTTTGTTGGAAGACCTAGATTCACTTGTTGATAGATTTTCAAGCTTATAATACGCTTCCTTTCTCCCTCTGTTAGATTCCGAACTCCTAGATAGTAAATCCATCATCATCTTCTATTCTGCCCACTCCTTGACATCGCCTGCATCCTTCCAACAGATCGTAAAAGTACAAATACTCTCTCCCCCCCACCCCCCCTTCCGCACAACGGCAACAACAAGTCGCCAAACAGATAGACAGAAACTCAACACCCCATCATTATCTCATGAAAGAGCAGATTCTCACAAAGATGCACCTCCCGCTCATCCTCGCCGCCCTCGCAGCCACCGCCACCGCAGCCCTCGACGCCCTCAAAATCGTCCAGCAAATCGCCCCCGGCGCGACATCATGTCCCGACGCCAACAAAGACCCCAACAAAGAATGCCGCACCGCCGAGCAGGCAGCCCCCTTCATCGCCCAGTCCATGGAGCAGTACGGCATCTACTCCCCCGCCCAGATGGCTGCCGTCGTCGCCCTCCTGGCCTTCGAGTCCGTCGACTTCAAGTACAAGCACAACGTGTACCCCGGGCGAGCGGGCCAGGGAACCGCCAACATGCAGACGGCCCAATACAACCTCTTGTACGCGAAGCAGATCGAGGGTGTCTCGTGCAAGGTGGCCGGCATCCCCGCCGTTGAAGGACAGACCAACCAGACGCTGAACTACATCCTGTCGCTGGTGCAGCCGGACGAGCACAACTTTGGCAGCGGGGCGTGGTTTCTGAAGACGCAGTGCGGGAGCCACGTGAGGGAGAAGCTGGACGAGAACGTGGATCAAGGGTTTGAGGCGTACATGCAGTGCGTGGGAGTCGGTGTCACGGAAGAGAGGAGGGTGTATTTCGAAAGGGCCAAGAAGGCGTTTGGGCTGCTGGCGTAGGCTAATGGGATGGGGGGATGGGGGATTTGGTATTCTTGTTGTTTCCCAACATCTACGCATGTGTACATATATATGTATGTACATTAGCTCTTCCAGAACCTCCTCATCACCCTCTCGGCGTACTCCCCATCCATCCCCCAATGCCTCACCGCATCCTCAATCCCCCTCTCCATCCTCCCCACGTATTCCTTCCCCGGCACGCCTTCCCCAACCCTCTTCTCGTCAACATACACCAGCGCCCTGACCGGCTCATCCACCTGCCCGCCCCGATTGTCCCTCACCATCCGCACATGGCAGCACCTCTTCTCGTACGCCCACGGCACGCCCTCACGCAAGTCCAGTTCTTCCTCGTCCCTGCTCGGCAGCAGATACAGCAGACCGTATACGCCCTGCCCTGTGCCCTTCCCGTCCCGGTCCCCGCCCGATTCCGATCCCCCCTGCGCAGTATTAGGCCCCGGCACTCTCACCACGTTGGCAAACCCTCTCTCGTTGATGATCCATTTCCACCCCTCCATGTATCCTAGCCCCACGGGCGTCGAGAACGGACACCGGCTTCTCATCTGTTCCGTGGATAGGTTGCTTCCAAACGCAAAGTACAACACCTCGCTTCGGTCCTGCGTCACCGTCATGGTACTGTCCTGGGACAAATTGCTGTCTTCCCGCTTTGGCGTCATGGTGGAGTGGACGATGGGGCTGCTTTGGTGAAACATTAGAGAGCAAGTAGGCGAAAAAAAAAAATATTCCCGACGAGTAGGAACAATGCCCTTCAATTCTGGGTGTTTCGGGGCGGGGGGCGCAACTCAATCAGCGACAAAGGATCAGAAGCTCAACCTGCGAGTGAGCGTATCGTTTGGCAAAAGCGATGGGGGGAATAGAATCGTGCTGGAACCAGAACGGGAAAAAAAAAAAAAAAAAGCAAGAGTGAGGCGCGCGGTCGATAGGCAGCAACAAGTTACAACAACCCATGTGGGACGATTGACTCCGATAAAATCAGTCACTCGACTCGACTGGCTTTCACGTCACACTGCGCAAGGAGTGCATGAATTTCCTTCTTCGAGGCATCAATGTGCAACGCAATTCCAGAACCCAATCGCATGGAACGAATTACTACATCGCGCCGTGCCGTCCGTCCTCTGCCTTGCAGAATGGCAACTAATCACTAGTTATGCGACAGTTTGAACTCAAGAGAGCAAGGCCGGAGTGGGTCTCATATCTCGGGAGGCGTCATTATTCATTTGCCTCTAGTCTTCTTATATACACCCTTTACATCATCAGCATCCTCCACCATTCACAGTTGATTTAGGTCAAATGGCCCCTTGCTGATGACCTATTTCCTTCCAAATGTGCTCGTAACGTGGACTCCCTGTGCCGTCCGCTACAGCCTCCGGCGACTCTCTTGCTCCATCGAGGGTCAAGCGCGTTGCGTTGGTACCCGCCCAACTCTTGTTATGCCACGGGCAATGAAATATCTCGAAAAAAGAAAAAGAAAAAAAAAAAAAGAAAGAAAGAAAGAGAGAAAGAAGAGAGAAAAGAAGAAAGGAATGTTGGAAACCGCCAACACTCTACGTCAAGTGAGATAAAAAGGAGCTGAGCATCAGCTCGTCCGCACTAGGTCGCAGATCGTGGTTGAGTTCAAACGTTTGGCGAAGAAAGCTCTGCGCTTCTTCACTGGCATGCTCGGGGATCTTGGGAGATGCTGTGCCCCCGCCAATCTTGAAAATCGCTTGCAGCTGGCTGCAGTCAGGGAAGGGATGATTGCCCGTCATCATCTCAACCACCAAGCAGCCAAGAGACCAGATATCCGCCTTCAGATTGTATTCGGTTTGTTTGACAACTTCAGGAGCCATCCAAAATACAGAGCCCTGGAGCGACGGTCGATGCCTGTTGTTCGTGGCGTTGCCTAGTATATTTGACTGCTCCAGCTTCTTGGAAATGCCGAAATCGGAAATCTTGATGGTCCCCTTGTTGTCCACAAGAATGTTGGCGCCCTTGATGTCGCGGTGAATAATGTCGCGACCATGTAGATAGGACAGGCCCATCAAGATTTGTCGGACAAAGCTGCGCACGAGCGGTTCGGGTAGCGCGCCATACGAATTCAGCATCGTCTGGACCGAGCCGCCAGGAACGTATTCGAGGAAAATGTTGAGGTAGTCTGCGGAGGAGCTGCAGCCAAGATATTGCACAATGTTGGGGTGGCGCAGATCCCGTAGCAAGCCCATCTCGCGCTTGAGAGCTTCAATCATGCCACGTTTGCGCGTCTCGCTTTGTCCAGTGGCGCCTGGTGCTGGAGCCTGAACTTGCTTGACGGCGAGAAGCTCACCGGTCACGGCGTGCAGAGCCAGATAGACAGACCCGAAGGAACCTTGACCGATCAAAGCACCCTTCATCCACTTGTTGTCATTCCAAGACTCACCCGCCAGGAAGCTCTCGAGCTCCTCGTCGACCTCGTCCCCGTCGTTTGTAAGAGCCTGGCGGATCTCATTGATAGAACCTGATCCTGTGGAACCATCGCCATCGAAGTAGCTTGTATTCGTGGTGTTGCCGTCGGGATCGGTAATGCTTACAGCGGCCGAGTCTACAGCAGTACTGTCATCACCGCTCTCCGTCGTAAAAGAGACGTACGACTTCCGGTCGGGTTCCAGCGGGGATTCTTCTTGGAGGGTGCCCAGCGAAGAAGAAGCAATCGAATCTCTGTCATAAATGGCGGGGATTCGGCCATGAGAGTCGCGACTTCGGACCTTGGCAATATGCGATGCGCCGCTCAGCCATGAGTCGGCAATGGTAGGGATAGGGGGAGCATCTTGAGTGCTGGATGCAAGACTGATGCTGCTGGCTACGCTGAGTCGACTGTTGACTTTGCTCAAGCGCGTCGAGCGTCTCATGGAGAGACGCGCGGTGCGATCAATGTCCTCTCGGCGATGGTCGGGGAAATACGACGTCAAATCGGACGCGATCAACTCGCTAGGGGGTCGAAGACCACCAAATTGACGGAGCTTCCGCCGCTGAGCGCCGCGGACATCGGCCAACGGGGTCCGGTCCATGTCTCTCGACGACACCTCCGCACCGGGTCGTTCCCTGTGCTGGAAGAATACTGGAGAAAGTGGCTGTTGTAGCTGGTCATCCCAGTTCTCTCCCAGGACCTTCTGGACCTTGAGCTGACTTCGCTTGTCGACCGACTCCAGAGCCTTGGTATGTTTTTGTTGCTCCTCCTCCATGGCGATGGCGGCTGCCCGTTGCAATTCAGACTCGCCCGGCTCTCCTGCCGGCACCCGTCGCAAAATGAGACGATTGCGTTCAGGTCGCCTTTGATCTTTGATGATGCGCCATAGCTCTGTATCACCCAAACGTCTACACTGAGAAGGGTCGGGATCAATGCCCGTCAGAACCCAGAAGCAGTAGTTCCTCTCGTGATCTTCTCGGAGCGCAAATTTCCGGAGGGTAACTCGCATGACGTCTTCACAGGTTTTGCAATCCGCGATCTTGACGACCTTGGTGACGCCCCCGGTGGATATTACTCGGATGATGTCCTGGCCATGGGGCAGTGTGGCCATGAGTGAGCCATCCATGCTAGAATTATTTCGCGTATGAGCATGGACAAGTCGGCTGGCGGGAAAATCCGAAGGTGAACCTTGGGGTCTCGATGGTTGACTTTGGCCAACGCTGCTCACATAGCCTACGCCTGTAGGAAATCGAGCTTGGCGTGCTGGAGACGGAAATATTCGTGTTAGACGCCATTATTGTGTCCATTCATGGAGTAGCGTGGAGAAAGAAATAAGAAACATCTTGGGGCGGAGCTTACCTGTTTCTAGAGGAGCAGGAACGTCAATTTGCCGTGAATGTCGACGGTTCGCGGATGTAGCTGGCGCTGATCGTGGCATTGAGAGGGACTGCGGGGACATTGGGCTCGATTGTGCAAAAGATGAATAGGCGTCGAGGCCCGACAAAGAATCCTGCAAACGGTCAGTTGCATGGCAGGTGACGGGGGTTGGGGCCAAACATTGCCTGCTGGTTCACTTCCCACTCACCCTGTGGCGTTTTTTCTGGTTTGCATATGTTTTCGTCCGCAGTTTTTTGATGCACAAGAACAAGCGTACTCGATCCCCCACCTTATCAATGCCCATGTCCTTCAAGACTTCCTTGTCCATTTCCAAAAGATTCTCGCCATTGATATGGTTCTTGCGGAAGATCTTCTCATAGTCACCACACTTGACGCTTCGAAGATACTCGCATACTCGTTCTTCGTCCCAATGCCTGACCGAATCAGGCCCGTCACTATCTGAGAATTCGGACTCGGTAGGACTGGCATAGCTTTGAGCGGCACTGGGCATGGTTGGAGCTCTTCTCGATGTTGGCAGGGTGGAAGAGAGATTGCCGCTGGGTGAAGCAGTGGATGGCGTATTTAGAGCCGCAGGGAACGGCGATTTTGATGAAAGCATGGCCATGATATGATATGATGTGATGGATAGATATTATGATCGAAGTTCGCCTCGAGAAGGGACAAAGATCTGTGCGACTAGTTGTTGATGAGAGCTCGAGACTGGGTGATGGACGGAAACGATTAAAACGGTCGAGAGGCTATTATGTGGTGCGCGATAAGGTGTCGATGGCCCAGCACTGGAGCGATGGCGTACCCGAGGTTGAAAGCGCGAGGACACTACACTTCAGCATGAAGCAGAGTGAGATGCTGGTGGGACAGTGCGCGCAGAATCAGTATTGCCCAGAACTGCAAGTCGACGCTCGAAGCTGCGACGCAAAAGCGACGTTGAGACGTGTCGTGTCGTCAGCGGAGGGGGGGGGGGACGAGTGAATATTAAAAGGAAGGAACGCCGTCAGATAGCATTGTCGCGAGTGACAAGGGGCTTTCCTCAAGTGGCTCTCATCTCCGTCCGTCAGTCCTTCTTTGGGGGGACAGCACCTGGCACACACACAAGCCAAGCCAAGCCAACACGAGGTGACTGCAGGGGTGTGTTCCGGCTGAGAAGGGGTCCATCAGATTGCTTGAGAGCAAGTCCTGTCCTCCCGGCTAGCATTGATTAGTTGACTACGGAGTACAGCGCTGTGGTGGTTCCTCTTCAATGTTAGCTCCAACGGCACAGCGCGTCCAGAGCCCCGTCCGCAGCCCCGTCCGCTGCCCCGTCCGCTGCCCCCAATCGCTGCCCCCCCCCTCCCTCCCCGCTCAGGTGTTGTGCACTGGGCAAGTTTCAGCATTTGAATACATACACTTCAGTTCGTCCCAGGTCAGGCGCATGTTGACCAGTGAACCTTTTGGCCTGGACCCGCACACCCAGCCGCTGCCGGGCACGAGCCCCCCTTCGGGTTGCAACACCAGGCTGCAGGTGCAGGTGCAGGCAGGCAGGCAGGCAGGCAGGTAGGCAGGTAGGTAGGTAGGTAGGGAACTCGATAATACATACATATGTGCACATTGATCAGCATCTCGACAATTCAGCCGAGACCCTTCGCCCGCATCGCCCGCATCCCATCCAGCCGAGCACCGAAACCTGACGGCCCCGACAAGTCTCGACGTGTTCTGGCGTGCTTGAGCCAACGAAGGGTTGAGGCGGGTCTTGGCCGGGGGCATCCCTGTAGTCCCGTCGTCGCAGTTGCTTCGGTGGCTGCGGCTCAGCAGTCCATGCTGCCGCCTGGCCGGAAAGTTGAAACTCGCCAACGCGGACGAGCACCACTTATTTTCCATCTCCTGGGTGCCGCACTTATTACGGATTACTCCGTAATCCAACAGCCATTCAACTTTCTTTGAATGCGGGCAGGGCAGGCCCGGTCGACATCCCAGTCGGCGACGTCACCAAAATTGGCTGCCCATGCTTGCATGCTTGTTGTTGGTGTGCTTGCTGCAGCGAATGCAAAAGGATTGTCGAGTACATGTACATACATGTAATTACATACTCCAAGTCGAGCCCAATCTCTTCTTTTTCCAGAACCGCTGCAGCAGGTGCTGGTGGGAAATGTCTGCCCACGTACGGAATAGCTGTTATTACTATCGTGGCTATAGTAATTAATGCCTTGCATCAATCTCATTCAAGGGTGGAGTCGGCAACAACAAGCGCGTCATGTACATTACGGACGTATGTATGTAGCCCACCATCACTTATTATAATTGCAAACAGCACCGCGCGGCATCGTGAAGGCGAACTGTGAAAAATCCTTCGTTGCCACATTCATACATGGTTTCAAAAGGATAATTCTTTCTCTCGATGCTTTTTTTGTCCCGGTTGGTTGGGCATCGCCTTCGCGTGAGTTTCCGGTTTCTTCGCTTTCTCAACCGTGTACTGTAAAATGGCGAAGCAGGAGGAGGTGCTATCCATGCCAGGCACCAACGGGAAAAGCTCGTATGTCTCGTTTCTCAGTCCATGCATTATTCCGGATTTTATGTATATTGGAATGTCTACATAGTGACCATGGGCACGGGGCCCATGTTTCAAGCTGTGCGATGCCGTCTGACCGGTGCATTGGCCGGCGCCTCTCGTGATTGCTTCATCTTCTCTCGACTTGATAATATCGACCAAGCCTTGTTTGCGCCATAACTTGATACCGCTGACAGCGCGATTCCTCCACACTGTTTGTTTACTCCGTACGGAACTTCGGTGTCCATCCCGAGTTAGTTCCATCAGCCAATAGCGTCGTCATTCGAGCCACCGCCTTTTGACACCAGAGAGCCCCCGTCTCCAAGCATTGTCGCTGGTCTGACCCCCCACCTTCCCTGCTCCCTGACCCGCTCCCTGCTCCCTGCTCCCTGATAGGTCGCCAGCAGGCACAGGGTGAACGAACAGTGTTTCGACATCGTGGGCGATCTGGACGGGCTGAAGGGCTCGTGATGAAAGACGACAAAAGAAAAGGGGGATAGCCAAGAACCAACTCACCGCGGTTGTGCATTCTTCCCAAGCTTTTTTCCAATCGCCCATTCTTTCTTCGGAACTACTGGGACCCCACTGTGCGCATCCCGCCTCCATTTTTCCAGTTGTCCAACTTCATAAATTAATAAGCTAACTGGTTCCAGTGTCGTTAGGTCTCCTCCACGCCAGCCAACGCCCCACACACAAAAAAGTCTATTTTTTACATAGACTTTGTTCCTGAAACTGGTCATCTCCGATCGTCCCCCCAGCTCCTTCGTATTGTATGGCAAGTAATAGGTTGGCTTATTTTGCCTTTTGCTGAACCAAAGCACACCTACTGGGCTATGAAACCTGTGCAGACAAACTTGTGAAGGGCAACTATTGTGCATGGTTAATGACTGCACCGGGATGACGTACCCAGGTGCACGGCAAGGCGGGAAATGTTTCCTGTTGTGTCGAGGAGAAACGTGGTGTGATGGGTGCAGTGTAGCACGGTTATGTACGTGCGTTACGTGACGTGTGAGCAGGAGTCCTACTGCGTGCATTGCTTCGTATCGTGTCCCGTATCGTACATGGTGGCATGGTCGTGATGATGTAGACGTAACGTTCTATTGAGTAGTAAAGGTTCCAGCGTTGTCGGGACAAAAAGCGTCCAGAACTAACATTCGGCCACGACGCCGTGATGATGTTACGCCAATATGTATGTACTACGTCCGTAGGTATGTAATCCGTACATGTAGGCAGGCAAGTCGGGCAGGCAGTGCAAGTGGGCCGGCAGTGAGCTGGGTTACCTGGGTATTGCCTGCCGTTCGGCAATCTGTTCACCTGACCCATCTGCCTCGGACTTACTCCGTAGTTACTCTCATACATGTAAGTACGGAGTATCGTACCAAATTTAGAAAAGGCTCGTCACTACTTTATCCATGCGCCCGCACTGTTCGCTGGTGCTTGGCGCCGTGTTTCAAAATGTTCATCAGCACGGCAAGTACATGTAGACTCTAGAGAATGTTACTACATAGATCATCTGTACTGACGTTTGCAATAACTACTAGTTGCACTGCCAGTCTGCCGCCTAGAACTGGTCAAGATAATGTTCCCATAATACACGGACGGACCGGAACGGGCGACTATCGTTCTGCTTCTCAACAACATCTGAAACGCGCGCACCGTACGGTCCGTACGGCAAAAGACAACAAGACTGCAGGTACCCGGGTCCTTGTGATGGGAAGCAAGGTCTTGGAGGTACCGTCGCATCATCATGTTGGCCAAGTTTTGCATGACCGGCGACGTCTGAGGGGTGCTCTATCTATTACATGTACACATGTTTACGGATCCGTAGTCTGCTCTGCAATGCAGACCCTTCCTTGTCTTGGGTCTTGTAACGGCAAAGGCTGGTCTGAAGTTTCTATCCCATGTCCGGTTGTCGATGCAACTACATGGAGCATCGGGAGGTTCATGCTGAAGCAACATCACACGCTTTGGGAAGCGGCATCCGCCCGCATATTGTGCAGACTGCATTGTACAGACTGCAGAGAACCAGTTTCGTCATCAAAGGGTTCTTCCCCCTCCGTACATACGGACTAGACTAGATGATGCACCGACTCCACACGAAGTCGTGCACTGTTAACAATTGGCAAGCTCTCTAGGTGCCCCACCAAAACGCTCGGGACAGTGTCGCGTACATTGCTAACGGGCTTGCCCCGACTTCGGCCCGAGTTTTGCTAGCAATCTACTCTTCCAGAAATGATGCACCACCATCCCGTTCGTTCACATCTGCTCAACCGACAAGCGCATCACCCCCAACAAACGGCTAGGCTTGTTTTCGGAAGGTTTCCGACGGCTAAAATCGGACGGCAAACTTTTGAAACCACCGTTGACTCGACTGCGGAGCTCATTGCCGCCAGAGTTGCGTTTGGCATTGTATCATCATGACGTCCAGTTGCAAACCAATCGTGAGCTTTCTTGGGCCCATTGCGTCGTTCTCGCATCAGGTGAGTGTCTCGTGGGTTCGCCTTGGCTGGAGAATTCTTCGCAACTGATGGGTGTGTGTGTGTGTGTGTGTGTGTGTGGACGACCCCTAACTCTTGGTACAGGCTGTTCGGCAGGTTTTCCTCGAGGAGAAGTGGGAGTTAAGGCCGGTTGCCACCATAGATGGTTCGTAGATTCATCCGTTAGACTGGGCGAAATCGAGAAACTTTGACATTTGCTTCTTGGGAGAAAGTGTTGCAACTTCTCTAACATGAATTTTAGATGTCTTTGACGAAACTCAGGACCACCAGGTCACAGCGGGCGTTGTGCCATTTGAAAACTCTACCAACGGATCTGTAGTCTTCACCTTGGATAATCTGGCCGACCGAGATGGCCGATACAAGGACATTACCATCGATGGCGAGATTTTCGTTGACGTTCATCACTGTCTCCTTGGTCGAAAGGGCCCCGACGGAAAATGCGACGAGCCCAACGAGGGATCAGGAACTTGCACCCCAACAGCGACAGATCCGAGTCCATCGAGACCCAAATCAGCACCGCTGAGCAGTCTTGGTCACATCAAGCGGTTGTACTCTCACCCTCAAGCGTTTGGCCAGTGCAATGCCTTCATCTCGACTCATCTCAGAGGCGTTGAGATATTCGAAGTCAGTTCAACGAGCAGAGCTGCCGAAATTGTCAGCCAAGACGAAACGGGGACGTGGGCTGCTATATCAAACCAACTGGCATCGAGTCTATACGGCTTGGACCTACTGGGAAAGAACATTGAGGACCGGGAAGACAACACGACGCGCTTCCTCATTATTGGCACCAACCCCGCCGTTCCCGAGGACTGGGACCTACAGAGGCAGTCGATTGCCAAGTCTGGCAGCAAGTCACTTGTATCCTTTGCGGTGCCGCACACGGCGCCCGGTGCATTGGCCGACGTTCTGAGCTGTTTCCGGGAGTTCAATCTCAACATGACGAGCATCAATAGTCGACCTAGCCTGCTAGCACCATTTCAGTACATATTCTTTGTGGAGTTCGAGGGACACAAATATGATGATCCGGATGGAAGAGTGAAGGGGGCCCTGGATAGAATCAGCCAAGTTGCCCAAAGTTGGCGATGGCTGGGCAGTTGGGAGAGGTATCGATGACGGGCAAACCCTTAAAAAATGATGAAAAACGTCACAACGGAAGTCAAGTCAAAATGACACTCAAGGTGATCTTCTCCCATGTGACTGGTGACTGCTCGCCCTAGACCAGTTCATGCTTGTTTCACTGAGGCTGTTCCGCCGTTGCAGCTGACAATTGCTCAAGTCAAGTGTCGGTCGCTGCCACTGCGATCACCTGGCAGCCCGGTCTCGTTACAATATATATCCTCATGACTTCACCCGCCTACTTCACACTTCTCTTCTTCTTCTGCTCTCCTCCTCATCCTCATTCTCATCCTCATCCTCATCCTCATCCTCATCATCATCATCATCATCATCGTCAT
The DNA here is from genome assembly GCA_018801565.1 of Epichloe coenophiala. NCBI lineage: Eukaryota > Fungi > Ascomycota > Sordariomycetes > Hypocreales > Clavicipitaceae > Epichloe > Epichloe coenophiala. Next base: position 196,471 of record JAFEMN010000069.1, read on the forward strand.
CACCAACATCATCATCGTCCAACAGAGCTCCTGGTCTTTTTGCTTCGCTGCTTCACCTTCACTTGTTGATGACTCCCGTCTTGTTTTTTTTTTCCGTGGCAAGCCCTAGCACCTCTGTGTTGTCTGTCTTTCAAACGTCTTTGCGCTGAATCGCGGACATCGAGGTTCAAAATGGAAGCTGCTGTCGATATACAATCGACTGAGCACAGACACCTTCTTGATACGATTGACAAACTGCGTGCGCAGGGTATCAGCCGCCATGTAGCGCTTCCCGAAATCGTCGTCTCAGGTGACCAGTCTTCCGGCAAAAGTTCCGTACTGGAAGCTATATCAGGCATAACATTTCCTACCAAGGACAACTTGTGCACTCGGTTTGCCACTGAGCTGTCACTTCGACGATCACCATTCATCGGGGTCAAAGTATCCATCATCCCGGGGAAAAATTGCTCTGAACGCCAGAAGAAGAAACTGGAAAAATTTTCTCCCAAACTTGAGGAAGGTGACCTTGACCTGACCAACGTCATTGAACTTGCCAAGGAGGCAATGGGTATCGGGTCCAAGCTCCAGACCTTTAGTGATGATATACTTCGCATCGAGGTCTCGGGTCCTCAGCAACCACATCTCACGATGGTTGACCTTCCGGGCCTTTTCCAGGCTGGTAACAGCGCCCAGTCAGACCAAGACTCGGAGACTGTTGCAAACATGGTGCTCAGGTACATATCACAACAGCGAAGTATCATTTTAGCAGTCGTCTCAGCGAAGAGCGACTTTGCTTTGCAGAAGGTGACTCGTCTCGCCAGAGAGTACGATCCTCAAGGCGCTCGAACTCTGGGCCTCATCACGAAGCCAGATACACTGGACGAGGGGTCTGAAAGTGAAACCGCGTACATCCGGCTGGCTCAGAATGAGGATGTGCATCTCCATCTGGGCTGGCACGTCCTGAAGAATCGCGACTACAAAATGGCAACAGCTAATGCTACTTCTCAGGAGCGAGACGAGGCCGAGGCCGCTTTCTTTAGCCAGGGAATATGGGCAACGCTGGACCCTGCGACAGTTGGCGTGTTCACACTCAGGGCTCGCCTCAGCAATGTGCTGAAGAATCAGATCGTGGCTCAACTTTCCCATTTGATAAAGGACGTTGAAGGAGGCATTTCCAAGTGTAAGAGGAAACTGAAAAAGCTTGGCAATGCCCGCGAGACCATCGCCGAACACAGGCAGTACCTTGTTCAAATTTCGCTGAAATTCTCCGACCTCATGAAAGGTGCTGTCGACGGCAACTACAGCGATGCATTCTTTGGCAGTTCCAAGTCGGATCAAGGCTTCGAGCGACGCCTTCGAGCCATGGTGCAGTCCCTATTGACAGCGTTCAAGGATGAGATGCACAAAGAGGGATGCAGCAAGCGAATCGTCGACTTGGCCGATGATGTCGATGAAAACGATGTGTGTCTGGGCGAGAACGAAGTTCTCAGATCGACATTTGTCGAGGAGGTGGCCTTCCGCATCAATCGAAACCGCGGCTGCGAGTTGCCGGGGACGTTCAATCCTCTCATCGTGGGTGAGCTTTTCACAGAGCAGTGTAAGCCATGGGAGGCAATCACGCAGAAACTAGCCAGCGATTTGCTCGAAGCCGTTCAAAACATAAGCCACGCAATGATGCACTACGCCGCCATTGAGGAGACAGCCGACAAACTAGACGACATTGTCTCTGCTTCCATACGCGACCTCGGAGAGAGTCTGAAGGCATCATTCGCGCACCTGCTCCTACCTCATCAATCCCTGCACCCCATCACCTATAATCATGCCCTCACCGGAAATGTGCAGAAAGCGCAAGCAGAGAGAAGGAGGAGAAAGGCTTCGGCCAGGATCTCAACTCTCTACGCTGCTGATATACGAGATGGCAATGCATTGCGGATAGGGCCAGGCGCACTTCTGGAATTACTTACTGCAGAAACGGACACAGACATGACATCTTACGGCAGCGCTCTGGCCGTTGACTACATGGAAGCTTACTACAACGTGCGTATATCAAGTCCCCGAGAGTGCCGCCTGTCGAATGACAAGTATCGGCTGACACTGGCTTCACAGGTATCCATTGAGAAGTACATTGACGACATCAGCACGCTCGGCGTCGAATGTTGCCTCGTTCAAAAGTTGCGCGATGTGTTTGAGCCATCGCACATCTACAACATGTCTGATGCACAACTGCAGGATCTAGCTGCCGAGAACCCAACAGCGACACAGGAGCGCACAAAGTTGAAGGAGAAAATGGCATTGCTCGAAAAGGGGCTCTACCAGCTCAGAAGGCTGAATAAGTTCCGGCCGAAACCAAAAGGTCAGTGCAGCCAGACAGACTGTCTGTCGTTTCCAACCCGTCTGCCGTTGTATCTTCATCTCTCATTTTCTTTCTTCTTTGTCCCTTGTCGTGAGTACATCACGTTCTGCGGTCAACTGCTAACGCAAGACGATAGACAATAAAGTGTTTCGAAGCCTGACGAGTCTCTATGTCAAGCGAGGAAAATCAGAAGAGTGATGATGGATCCACGGTTTGTACTCCGGTGCACATGCAGAATCCTGGAATGAACATGAGCCGCAGTGCGGAAGGGGGGGGACTGCCAGCGTGAGATGGATTGGCGAGTAACTGGAATATTCAAGACGGATTTACGTGCAGTCGTGACAATATCATTTTCCCTCCAAACTGAATTCAACCAGCAATATTAAGTAACAGAAGACAAGAATAAATTTCAAAGAACCTCTCGGTCAGGCTATAGGTTAGCATGACACGGGTGGCGAGACGGGAAACAGGTCTAGCTATAATAGAAAGACTTTCTAGAAAGATGCACCGCTAATTGCATCGGGAACGATGATGAATGATAACTTGTCTTTGCAAAAGCAGGCTCTCGCACTGCTGATAAATGGTCAAGCCCCGTTGCCCGTTGGGAAGCCCCGTTGGGCCCCGTTGGGAGATGACTGACTTGATGGACACGCAACAGACAGATATTTCGGGTCGTCGGCGTCAGAAGGGCAAACGCAAAGTCGCGTACATATTAACTCGATCGCTTGAGGATGCCGTCCGTGTTCGAATTCGCGCGACGGTGAGGATGGTGGCGGATGGGTCCAGGTCCACTTTTGGCTTTTGGTGGACCCTTTTGAATTGGAATTTAAATGACTCAAGACTTGCCTTCCATTGCTGGGCATGATGTATTATGTATGCATTACGGATCCTTACATACATGTATGATGTATGATGCCGCACCAGACCACCATGCTGTAATAAATAGTAAGGGTTGAAAGTCACTGAAAATCCCTCTCGATGCGAGTGCTCCGTCCACTTGGAACAAAGCACCATCGTTATCGTCATCAGCCCAAGCTTGCCGAATTGTCGAGATGGCAGCATACAGGATTTCCTGGGATTCCCCCCCCCCAACGTCTGCAAAGAGAGGCAGGTCGAAAGCTGGCTCGGGTGACTGTCCGTACATACAAGTACATACAGTAGAGATCGATTTAGCTTTTTCCAGGCTGCGCGGCATCCGCGAGAGCGGGGTGCCACTGTGCCCCTCCATGAGTACATGCAGTGGGGTGTACAATGAGTACGTGTACATGTATAGGTAGGTACCTGTGGCCAGGCCAGGCCAGCGTTTGCGACGGAGAAGAACCTCCAAGCTCGGCTAAAGGAACCTGAGAAACTGTAACCTTCCAACTGCTGGGGCGCACAGTCCCAAAATTCCCCTCCAACTTGGTTCGTCGGCTCCGTCACAGAAGTCACAGAAGGGGCAGGGGCAGCCGGGCCACCCACACGGTGCCACACCAGACCTCGTCCTCAGCCATTGACAGGAACACGCACCTCCTCCACCATTGACGGTGGCTTGCAGATCGATCCAGTTATTTATCCTAGCAAGGCCTCGTTTATATCTCTGCGTCTTGCGTCACGACCGCTCGATAACTTGCCATGCTTTGGACCAACTTGGGGAGCGATGGAACGATGGCCTGGACCCAGACCTCTCAGAGGTTCCTCCTGTTCCTGAGATTCGGTGCCGCCCGTCGCTCGTTGATAAAGTAGCTCCTTCCCCCAGCACCTCGTTCATCTCAATTCTGGGGGAAAAAAAAAAAAAAAAAAACACTCGGTACAACTTGACTCAAGGCATACACAATTTTCCCGTACGAAAACAGCATATGCGTCCTCTCATCATGGCTCCCAGACCTATATTCTGCATGACGCATCCTCGTGCATGCTCTACTGCCTTTGAGCGAGTAAGTGATTTCCTGGCATCTTCGTGTCAATAACCTCAAGTGCCCATGGCGTGATAGTTGTGATGCGCAGCAGGGGTCCGGAGACTCGGGTGGAAGTGCATGAATTGACGGATTTGCCAGGTGTTCATGACCCGCAGAGATACCCTCGCCAGCCAACACGAGCCTTTCGGTGATGCCTTCTACTTTGGCCCCGAATGTGTGAGCCCCCGGTTCAAAGATGATCCTGCCCGCAGAGAGGCCAGTGGTGTTTCGGGTGCGACTTATCGAAGCACGTTGCAGGCGCTTGATGACGTTCAAAAACAGGTTCGCAACTTTCACAATATTTTTGTTTGTGTGTATACACACTTCGCCAGTACTTTGGCTCTGTACAAGCTTTGCGCGGGACGTGCGGCCTCACCAGAACTTGGTTTCTCTTGCCTCAAGGGACAGAGACTTGCCTCAAGTGAGGTAATTTCCATGTCACGGGGGATATCGAGAAACTGGCATTGTCATGGACTCGGGCTTAGTAATCTGGCGCATCGTAACAACAATGGCTGCCATACCGTCAAAGCCATCTTTGCAGACATCGTCGAAACGAACGAATTTGCTCAATCGCTCACATAGCGTCCACACACTGACACTCATCAAGGGTAAACGTGTCTTCATCAAGGATATGGCCTACTACCTCTTCCCGAGCCCAGAAGACCAAAGTGACCCCAAGATCGCCCCATCCCTCGGCGGCGGCCATGAAGACAACAATCCTACCGTCATTCCAAGAGAAGAATTGGAAAAATTCCACTTCACCTTTCTCATCCGTCACCCACGACGCTCTGTTCCCTCCTACTGGCGATGCTGCATCCCCCCGCTAGACGAGATCAGCGGCTTCAAAGAATTCTGGCCCAGCGAGATGGGCTACAAAGAACTCGTCAAGTTCTTCGACTACGCAATGAACACGGGCCTTATTGACAAGAGCCACTTGACAGTCGTGGATGCTGACGACTTGCTGGACAATCCGGAGCCTATGATTCAAAAGTTCTGCGAGCGAACAGGGATTGATTTCCACCCCAGCATGCTCAAATGGAATGATAGCGATCAGGAACATGCCGAGAAGCTATTCGCCAAGTGGAACGGCTTCCATGATGATGTTCTGGGGACCAGGGAGCTCAAGGGCAGAACACACGCCCAAGTAGGTCACACGCAGAGGATGCTTACAACGGAAGCAGAACATGGAAGCTAACACACGGTCTACCCAGAAAACCCCTACCGTTGAGGCTGAGAACAAAGAGTGGGAAGAAAAGTATGGCGCAGATGGTCAGAAGAAGATTCGACGCTGCGTTGACGAAAATATCCCCCTTTACGAGCACTTAAAGCAGTACTGTATCAAGGTCTAACCGAAATATTGATGCTGGCTTTGGGCCGCAAGCAATGGGGGGCGCCCAAACAATTTAAACACGGGGAACAAAGGAAACAAAGGGAACACAAGGACATCATGACTCTGCTTATGTTTTGTTTGGGACATGATGCTTGACCTGCGAATTCTGGTCCACGTCCCGTCCGGAAGGCTCGATTCTTTTTTCTCAATTTCTTTATTTCACAGTATGGTACAGGAAAGGCTAGTGGCCTCATATTGTTTGTTCCCGAGCCTAGTAGTTCCATGGCTCGCCGTTCATTTCAGGTCGCTTGACGATCATGACTCTCTCCCCTTCTTTGGGCCGACGGGTCGGGTATGACTTCCTCCTCTTGGATCTCTCAGCGTCCTAGATTTTTCTCTCCCCCCCCCCCCCGGACCCCAGTGATGCATGTTGCAAGTGCCTGTATGTTATGCTGCAGGCTCGGCTTCCCTCCCAGATCCGTGAGCCAGTTGCTCAAATAGCCCGTGCGTAACATTCTTCGACCAGGCCTCCGCGTAGTCTCTGTCGTGATCATTCGCCCAGCTGATAGACACTGGAACCAGCTCCGTCTCTGCATTCTTGGTGGACAAGGCTCTGACCTTATTACCACTTCCACTGCCGCTAAGAACTGCAGCCATGTCCGCGATCGAGTTCGTCCGTTGCGCGTTGAGGGCAATGCCCCTCTCGACTTTGCTTCGAACAGGTCTGTATTCTTTGCCATTGGCCTTCTCCTCGGCAATTTTCTTCTTGTCTGCGACTGTAAACTCTTCAGGGCGCTTGTAGCGAAATTCGTCTGTCCACGCAACCTCGTGCAGGTGTTTCAACTCGCGCAGCTTCTGGTAAACGGAGCGCCCCACGTCGCCTCGTCCCTTGGGAAATCGAATCATAGCCATTGGTGACCAGTAGTCCTTTCGAATCTTGGCGGGTTTGGTCTTTTTGCCATTGAACGGCAATTGCTTCAAGGCGTGGAATCCCTATAGAATTGGGGCACAAGTTAGTCACTCCTATTGAGCATGTTTCATTCTTTTTCGACTAGGAATATGCCAGGTGGCGTCTTACATCGAGCTTGTTCTCAAACGAGTAGACTATTTGATCTGATCTCCTGTGACTAAAGACCCAGATCTTCTCGCCGTGACCTTCGGGAGCTTCGCGTCCAGTCGTATGGACCTGACGCACACATGTGCGCAGTATTCTTGACCATGGGCCCATCTGGGGTCGCGGTGCTGGGTTCATCGTTGGGCTGCTGTCGTCAGGAGGAGCGACCTGGGTATCTTGAAAATCAATCGACTTCCGCCAATACCAAAAACTCATTAGTCTGGCTCAGTCATGTGATCCACAGTGGTGTAGAAAAGGAAAGGACCAAGTCAAGTCATACTTTTGTCACCATAGACATAGTCTGCCCCACCATCATGTGATGGCAAGATAATACCGTCCAATCAACTCAGCAGCTCCTCACCTCTTTGGTTCTGGTGGCTTCTGTGCAGTTTCTAGGCCATCCTGGTAGTTTCCAGGTCTCACCACCAGCTTCACGAAAGCTCCAAAGCGGTCTGCCTCTTTCCCTTGACTCCACTCACCTTCAACATATAACATATTCCTGTCTTCTTCACTGACGCAATATCGTTTCTCTTCCTCATTTTTCGTGCACAAAGAAACACGCACTTTTACTACATGTACCCCTGCGAAAATTTGGCATCACTGCTGCCCAATTTCATGCACGCACATTATCTGAGCTTCCCAACACACCGAACCACATCAACTTCTTTCCCACACGCACCAAGTCTTATACATCATCAAAAATGAATTCACGAATGGATTTCACAGACAGGGCGCAGAAGGCCGTCCAAGATGCCATGGCCCTGGCTGAACAGTACGGTCACTCACAACTTCTCCCAGTGCACCTGGCTGTCTCATTACTTGAACCACCAGTCGATCTATCCAAGGATCAACAGAATGGTCCCCAAAACACCACCTTCACACTTTTCCGACAAGTCATCGAGAAGGCTCACGGTGACCCTCAACTCTTCGACCGCACCCTGAAGAAGACACCATGGCCAAAGACAAGAAAATTGACCCCGTGATTGGCCGAGAAGAGGAAATTAGACGAGTAGTTCGAATTTTGTCTCGAAGAACCAAGAATAACCCAGTTCTTATCGGCGAGCCAGGAGTAGGCAAGACCACAGTAGTGGAAGGCTTGGCTCAGCGCATCGTCAACCGTGATGTGCCTGACAACCTCAAGCAGTGCAAGCTTCTTTCACTGGATGTTGGCGCGCTCGTTGCAGGTAGCAAATTCCGCGGTGAATTTGAAGAGCGTATGAAGGGTGTCCTGAAGGAGATTGAGGACTCGAAGGAGATGATCGTCCTATTTGTCGATGAGATCCACCTGCTGATGGGAGCCGGCTCTTCCGGTGAGGGTGGCATGGATGCTGCCAATCTGTTGAAGCCCATGCTTGCCCGAGGTCAACTGCACTGTATCGGTGCTACGACGTTGGCCGAATACCGAAAGTATGTTGAGAAGGACGCCGCTTTCGAGCGACGATTCCAGCAAGTCATGGTCAAGGAGCCTACCATCCCGGAGACAATTTCCATCCTCCGAGGATTGAAGGAAAGATATGACAGGCACCACCGAGTGACGATTCTTGATAGTGCCCTGGTGGCCGCCGCCAACCTCGCAGCTCGATATCTGACCAGTCGAAGAATGCCCGACTCAGCCATCGATTTGGTCGACGAAGCTGCCGCCGCTGTTCGCGTCGCCCGCGAGTCTCAGCCTGAAGTTATTGATTCTCTGGAGCGAAAACACAGGCAATTGCTGATTGAGATTGCTGCTTTGGAGAAGGAACACGACGAAGCCTCGCAGGCCCGTCTGTTGCAGGCGAGGAAGGATGCGAAGAATGTTGAAGAAGAGCTTGCGCCTCTGCGGGAGAAATACCAGAGCGAGATCAAGCGAAGCGAGGAGATTCACCTGGCAAAGGTCAAGCTCGACGAATTAGAAAAGCGCCTGGAAGATGCCATCAACATGAACAACACTGCCAAGGCAGCCGATCTCAAATACGGTGCTATTCCTGAGCAACTTGCAGTCATCAAAGAGCTCGAAGCTCGAAAGGCTTCCGCTGATGCCGCGCTGAATGCTTCGGGTGCCGATCATGGCGCCACCATGGTGACGGACATTGTCACAGCCGACCACATAACCGAAATCGTGGCTCGCTGGACCGGAATCCCAGTCACCCGGCTCCGCACGTCAGAAAAAGAGAAGCTCGTCAACATGGAAAAGGTTCTCGGAAAGGTCGTGGTAGGACAAAGGGAGGCCGTCACCTCGGTTGCCAATGCCATCCGTCTGCAACGATCTGGCCTCAGCAACCCCAACCAACCCCCCAGCTTCCTCTTCTGTGGCCCATCGGGTACCGGTAAAACGCTGCTCACCAAGGCGCTCGCCGAGTTCCTCTTTGACGACCCCAAGGCCATGATTCGTTTCGACATGTCAGAATACCAAGAACGCCATGCGCTGAGTCGTATGATCGGCGCGCCCCCCGGCTACGTCGGCCACGACGCCGGAGGTCAGCTAACCGAGGCTCTTCGTCGAAGACCATTTTCCATTCTTCTATTCGACGAAGTCGAAAAGGCCGCCAGGGAAGTCTTGACGGTGCTCCTGCAGCTCATGGATGACGGTCGAATCACCGACGGCCAAGGCCGAGTCGTCGACGCCAAAAACTGCATCGTCGTCATGACATCCAACCTGGGTGCAGAATTCCTCACACGGCCTGGCGCCAGGGAAGGCAAGGTTGACGCACCAACCCGGGAGCTCGTCATGGGCGCCCTTCGCAACTACTTCCTCCCCGAGTTCCTCAACAGAATCAGCTCAGTCGTCATCTTCAACAGACTGACCCGCAAAGAAGTCCGCAAGATTGTCGACATCCGCATAGGCGAGATCCAAAAGCGTCTCGAGGACAATGGACGAAAAGTGAGGATCGTCGTCTCGGACGAAGCCAAGGACTATCTTGGAAATGCAGGCTACTCCCCTGCCTATGGTGCCCGTCCCCTCGCCCGCCTGATCGAGAAGGAGGTCTTGAACAAACTGGCCATTCTCATTCTGCGAAATAACATCCAGGATGGCGAGACAGCCAGAGTGGAACTGATCAATGATAAGATCACCGTGCTGTCAAACCATGCTGACAGCGAGATGAGTGAAGATAGCGAGATGGTGGATGATTCGGAAGATGCTGCTGATGAGTTGGTGGGAGATGATATGGATCAAGATATTTATGATTAAGACGAAGACACGATTTGCTTGCACCAATAAAACGCTTTTTTTCTTCTTTTTTCTTCTTTTTTTTTAAAAAAAAGCGGAGGAGCACGAGCAGAAGTTATGAATTGATTGCATCGGGCGTCTGGAGCATAAATAAAAAGTATGACTTGTGAGAATTCAGCGGGCAAAAAGGATACCATGCGATTATCAAACATGGTAGATGTAGATAACGATGACTTGGGATTAGTTCAGAACAAGACGTATTAAAACTAAATTGTAGTGTTGGTGGACCATACTATGACGTTCAACTCTGAAGTGAGAACCTTGATTCCAAGTTGAATTACAACCTTTATGCCAAGGTTGAATTACAACTCGCTGCTTCGAATTCAGCCAAAGCTGACTAATAGTGGTTGCGGAACCGTTGGTTGTTACTCTGGGAAACTGGGGAAAAAAAAACGACACGAACACTAGGATGTCTAGACGTCTTTATAAATGCCATGTACCCTCCCGAGCACGAGGTAAAACTGCTTAAATGATTAAAGTTCTATGTTTTTTAACATCTTTTCTAAATATCTAGCCTTTTTCTCTAGTTTTTTATTCCCTTTCTTATTCTTACTTTTCTTAAATTCCTTTATATTTTCTTTAGTTTTCTTGATTTCCTTTTAATTAGGATTTTTATTAGCTTTTTAGATAGCCTAAAGGTTCTATAGCCTAGTGGTTATTCCCCCTAGCTTTTAGTTACCCTTAGCCATGCTATTGTCTAATTAGTCAGGGGTTAATTAGTTACGCAGAACCCACCTAGCGATTGTAATAGGTGCAGTGCGTCTGTTAGGTTCGAATTAAATTGGAGACAAGTAAGGATGAGTTGTGTTTGGTTTGCCTTAGAGCTTTAAAGCATAAGTGTGCAGAGAGAGATAGAACAAACACAGTCGCAAAGGAAGGGGGAATTGCATTAATTTATACTATAAGCAAAACTCGAACGAATTTAAGTTTAACTATGGTTACGAATTATAACTATATCTTATGCTAATATAGCTATAAAGTTTATTATAAACTTTGCTCTAATCTTATAGCCCCTTATATTTATAACCTTAGAGCTTATTTATTACTATAGCTGTAAGAATTTAGTTATTAATTATTTTACTAGCTATGTGGCTTCCTCCGGACCCTCGGACGATAGTTAGTCTAGCCGTGGCCAAAGGTGGGTCCACAAAAGGGATGCACGCGATGCGATTGGTTACATCGCAGGCATCCCTGCACCGCTTACAGTGGCTCCGCACTGCAAGACCCACTTTTCCCCTTTTTACCTACCTTCTCTCCTAGCTAGATTCCTCTTCTTCTCTCTTTTCTCTTCTCTCTTAGATAATAATAACTATTATTAACTTTATTAAATTAAACCCCCTTTACACTAGTGTAACGTTCCTTAGTGTAACTAACACTAATTAGTAGTTAACTATAACTATAGATAAGTTAAGTATTATAAGAAGAGATATTTCTATAAACGTCACAGCCCCTTACCCCTTAAGCTAATATATAGGCTATTTAGGTAGAGAGATATAACTATAGAGTATACTAAAGGAAAATAGACTAAAATCCTAGCAATAGGCTTATTAGACTTCTAAGGGATTAATCTATTAACTCTTAGGCCTTTAGGATATTTAGTTAATTATTATTCTTATTATCTATTATAAGAAAACTAACTAAATAACCAAATCTATTACTATAAGGTATTTTATTTAAACCTAATGTTAAATATAACCCTTAGCTAAGCTAGCTAATCTATATAACCTTACCTTTTTACCCCTTTTCTCCCTTTTTTATAATTATTTACTATAACTATCTTTACTTCTCTATGTTTTACATATAGTTAAGTTATTTCTAAGTCTACGCTATCTTAAGTTATTTTTAAGTTTATATTATCTTTATTACCTATGTTTTTCCTTCTTCCCTCTTTTTATTATTTTTATTATTTTTATTATTTCTTCTAATTATCCTATTTATTCTATTTACCCTATTTATCCTATTTTGCTTATTCTATTTATTTTACCCTATTTATCCTGTTTTCCCTGTTTTTTTTTATTTACCCTATTCACTATATTATACCTAATATAAAAACACTATCCTATTATTATACTCCTATTTAGTTTATTCTATTTATTTAGTTTATTTTATTTAATTAAAACTCTAGGCTTTATTATATTAATTATTTTATTTTATTAAAGATAGCGGAATTTAAATCTAGACCTTTAATAAGAGAAAGAGCTAGTAATAGTAAGGCTCTAATAATTACTATTAAAAGACCCTCTAAGAGTAAACTATTACTATATTTATAACCGCTTACTAGTAAGCTTATAAGAGATTAGAAAGAGTCTGCTAAGCTAGACCCTAAAACTACTATATAGTCTAAGCTTAATAATTATATTATAGGATTTATTAACCTTAGTAAGTATTAAGGTTAGAGAGATAATAACCTCTAGGAATTATTCTAGGAAGACTTTAAAGGCTAGTTTAAGAATACCTTTAAAAAGGTAAATAAGGATATTATTAAAGAGCTATATAACTCTCTTTAAGATTATAGTATTCCTATTAAATAAGGCCTAGGATATTTAATCCTAGTATTACTTAAGGAAGTACTCTATTAAACCTTAATACCTCTTTAGCTAGAAAAGAGATTAAGATTCTCTAAACTGCCTTAAATATAACCCCTATAAGTTACTACCCTAAAAACCTTCCCTAGTATTTCTTACTCTTAAAGGGAATAATTACTATATTCTTTATAAGAACCCTTATAATAACCTTAGTTATACTAAGAGTTTAAACCCTAATAGCTTACTTTCCTCTCTTAATACCTTTCTTCTAGTAAATAGACTATAAAGAAGATTTCTAAGCTTATAAAGATATATAAGGATAGTAATTACTATAGTAGAAAGCTATATAACTTTCTTACACTAAAGCTTACACTCTTTAAGAGTAAATATAACTAGATTAATCTCCCTAGATTATACTTTAGTAAAGTATTCCTTATTATACTAATAGGAGATACTAAATAACACTTCCTTAACTACCTTTTTAGTAAGAATCTCTCTTATAAAGAGATAATTATAAATATCTATTAATGCTTTAAAATAGAAAGTAATTAATAATTTTACTATTATAAATAAAGTAGTATAACCCTTAAGAATATTATTATTTAGAACCTTAAAAAGAGTAAGCTTAAATATCTTAAGATTCTATTAAGTATATTAAAGAGAGTTTATAAAGGGCTATACCTCTCTAATATAGTAAATATAAAGCTTTATAAGTAAACCTTAAATATAGTCTTTAGTATTCCTAAATATTAGGTAGTAAAGTATATATATATACTAGGCTTTAAGAACCTTACTAGTAATCTCTATAAATTAATTATAATTATAGAAAGTAGTATAAGGAGTACTTAATACTACTAGTAATAAGGTAAAGACCCTTTAGAGGCTATATTTATAGATTAATAATATAGTTAATAAAATTAGAGAGAAAAAGAAAACTATTATAGTAGCTCTAAGCGCCCTAAGTAATGCTTTATTTATAGTAAAAGTAGCTACTAGTTAATAAACTACTCTAATACTAAGTAAAAGAAAGAGAGAGAGAGATAGTAAGCTAGTAAGAGTTATTACTTACCCCCTTTAGAAAAGAAGTTCTAATTATTCCTTACTTTAATTAAAGGTAGTATTAATACTAAAATAAAGGAACTAGAAAACTAGGAATCCTAGCTTAAGGCTTATACTTAGGCTAAGATAATAATAATAATAATAATAATACTAAAGAGAAGCTATTATTAAAGGTATACCTAAGTATTATATAATTCTTCTACTCTAGGCTATAGATAATTAATAATATTAATATTCTTATAATGCTTAAAAATTAGGCCTTTTAATATACCTTACTTAAGTAAGAGCTATACCTTAAAGAGGCTTTTAATAAGAACTATTTAATCTATTATATCTCTAAGAAACGCTATTCTAAAGAAGTCTTTAAAGAAATTATACTAAATATAGGAGCTTTAGGTTAATTAACTACTAGCCTAGTATAAGTTAAAGCCCTATTAAGATTAATACTATTATTAAAGATTAAACCCTATAGCCTAGAAGTTATTAACTTTAGTGCTAGATTAGTAACCACATATAGTGTAATATATATGCTAATAAAGCTTAGTTAAATTAACTTCTATATTCTTAATACTACTATACCTTTTCTCTTTTCCCTTACTAATATAGATCTTATAAAGGTTAAGATAGATAACCTTACTAATATACTAATCTAAGATAATAATACTATACTTATTATATATAGATAGGGCTATTCTTAGTAGTTATTAGAGGTAAAGGAGACTATAGCGTTCTATCTATTAGAAAGAGAGATTTATTAACTTTACTAAAGATTTAGTTATCCTTTAATTTAATGCCTTATAAAGATCCTTTAATAAGCTAGTTATAACATTAAACGCTATATAATTAAAAAGCTAATAAAAGTCTATTATTATTATTAGATAAATAGAAAAGCCCCTAGCTAATTTAAATTCTTAATTAAAGATAACTATAACTTTAACTATAAGATTATTATTAATATTATACAAATTAATAGTTAACTAGTTCTTTATATTATTAATTTAGTAACCTTATTCTAAGTAGCCTATTTCCTTAACCCTAAGAAGTAGAAAGCTTATAATATTTAGGATATAATTAGAGAGTGCTAGATAGATATATATCTAGGCCCCCTAGATTAGATTATTTATAATACTAGTAATAACTTTACTTTAGCTAAATTTAAGCACTATACTTACTTAATATTAATTAAGATTAATAAGATACCTATTAAAGCTTATAATAGTATTAGAAAGGTTAAAAAATACTATAGACCTCTTTAATAGGCTTATAATATTATTATAAACTTAATTAGTAAAGAAATCACTTCTAAATAATAACTCTAAATAGCTATTAAAGCTATTAATAACTTAGCAGGTTTAGATAGCCTTATACCTATACTACTAGTCTTTAGAGCCTACCTATAGATAATAGATAAGTTACTACTAAGTATCTTTATTATTTAATAAGCTAAGGTAATTTAGAAGGTAACTAATAAAGTTTACTACTACCTAGCTAAGAGGCAAGTTTATAATACCCTTAGCGCCTAGAATAGCCCTAATATATTACTAATATATTAGCTATTACTATAAGCTAATATATATATATAGAGAGAAAAAGATAGATAGTATAGCCCTTATAAGCTATTAGCTACTAATAAGGAGACTTATATAGTTAAGATACCCTATAGCCTAGTTAGGTTTTACTTTATAGTAGTAAAGCTATACTATAAGGACTTATAGTATATAGAAGCTAATAAGCAAAGCCTTTAGCGTATTAGGGAATATAACCTAAGCCTAGAGGCCCCTTATACCTCCTATAAGGAGACTAGAGAAGATAAGCTACTAGTAAAAGGTAGTAAGGTAAGGAAAGAAAAGAAAGAGATACTAGTAAAGAGAAAGTAAGAAAGACTAAGAAAAGCCCTTATAGTCTAATTCTATATTAATAAGATTATAAAGAAGCTTAAAAAGGCTTATAATACTAAAGCTACCCCTATAGGAAGCTATAAAGCTAATAGCCTTAAGGTAATAAAAGTAAAGGCTATTAAGGCCTAGGCTTATAATCCTAATAAAGCTATTAGACTTATAAAGCCCTTTATATTTATTAATAAAGACTAAGAGAAAGCATTATTTAAAGAGATTATAGCTAGAAAAGTACTAAATATAGGATTCCTTATAGTAAAAGAAAAGGCTAACTAGAAACTAGCCTTTTAACTTTACTAAGAAGGAAAGATTATAACTCTAGGAAGCCCCTTTAAATAATCTAACTAAGCTAAGATTAACGCCCTATAAGCTTATAATATATTTAGGTTTATAATATTTAATCCTACTAAGTATAGAGGCTATAGGATTTTTAATTCTTATATAGTTTAAGAGATTAAAGGCAAAGGGACTAAATCACTATATAAGAAGTTATGCCTTATTATATAAGGGTATAATAACAGAGGAAAAGAGGCTATCTTAACCTAGTTACTAATAATATAGCGATTAAGCTAATAGATTATTATAGCCCTTACTTTATTATTAAAGAGAAAGGGAATCTACCTTTAGTTACAAGATATCACATAAGCCTATGTTTAATCTTACATAACCCTGAATAGGCTAATTATTATAAGATTACCTAAATAGATTATATACCTCTTTCTAGAAGGCATAGTAATAGAGGTAATTAAGCCTCTTTATAGAATTATAAAGGCTAGAACCTATTAGTAAGCAATATATTTCTATTACTATAGAGATAACCTTAATATATAATCCCTACTTATTAATTATAGCCTTAAATAATAAGAACCTCTTTAGTATTATAGGAATGTAAATAGATAATACCCTAGGCCTTAGTAATAATAACTTCTTTAAGAAAGAAGAAAGAAAGCTCTAGAAGGTAAAGTTTATAGCTAAAGAAAAATAATACCTAATAACTATAAATCCCCTTATTTTTAATAGCTATATCCTAACCTAGAACACTAATACCTTGCTAACCCTAACCTAAAAGGGCTAAGGTTAGAAGATTAAGGAAATTAATTTATAATTACTAATAGCAAAGTAAGATTATATTAAGCAAAGAGCCTAGGGGAGTTATATTATAATAGTCTATTAACCTAAAGTATCTTATAACCTATTAATTACTATATAATACTAAGAACCCTTTACTAATAATATCTTATAACTTAATAAACGCCTTAAGTAGCAAATTAAGCATTAGTAATAGGGATTATAGTATATCCTATTAACTCTTAAAGAAGCAAAGCTCTTTATATTTATAGATAAGTCCCTTACTAATAATAAAGACCTTAGCTTATAAATTAGGTATATAATTATAATTAGTAATAAAGCATTAAAGAATAATAATACCTTTACCTTAAAAGGTAATATTATAATATATAGCTTTATAAAAAGCAAGCATATAACTTATAGCATACTTATATCTAAGCTATATAGTATAGTTTAAGGTGCTAATATTATATATATAATATTTATAACTCTTTATATAATTATAGACTAATTAAAGATACCCTAAATTCTAATAATTCTCTATACTAACTCTTTCTTATTATATAAATACCTTATAAAGCTAGGTATAATAAAGGAGAAGTAGCTAATAATTAATATTATAGCCCTTTAATAGTTATATAAGAGGAGAGAGATCTACAAGGTTAGGTAGATTAATAGTAGTAATAATCTAGCTAATATAATAATAAAGGTATTACTAAATTTAGCCCTTTTAAATTTAATTAATTTAAATAAATTAATAATTTATATAGAAGGCTAGGTTAAAAGACCTATAAGGTTAGGTAAATAGGAGAATTAAGATAATAGATTAATAGGTATAGATTAAGGTAACTAGGTTAATTAGATTAACTAAGGCTATAATAGCTAATTAGAGCTATAGATTCCTATAAAGGGATTTACTTATATATACTTTCCTTTAATTTAATTTATATTATATTTTTAGGCTCCTTTAGCTATAAAGAAAAAGAGAGACTACTAATGTAGCTTCCTCTAGACCCTTAGATAATAGTTAGTCTAGCTATAGCTAAAGGTAAGTCTATAAAAGGGATGCATATAATATAATTAGTTATATTACGAGCATCCCTGTACTGCTTACAGTGGCTTCGCACTGCAAGACTTACTTTTTCCCCTTTTTACCTACCTTCTCTCCTAGCTAGATTCCTTTCCTTCTCTCTCTTCTCTTCTCTCTTAGATAATAATAACTATTATTAACTTTATTAAATTAAACCCCCTCTGCACTAGTGCAACGTTCCTTGGTGTAACTAACAAGCTAGGTATTGCTAGTAATAATTATGTGTTGTAATAAATTAGATGCATTGGCTATAACCAATGATACTAAAAAAATTATAAAAATCAATAAATGCCATGTACAATTGACAGAACTGGGTCCGCCATACGAAGCTCGTAATACTAAATAAACTATAACTAACGCTCTCGTCAATCGACCAAGAATGCAATCACATGAAAATAAGATGAACACATCTGGTCGTCTAACAGAGTAATGGAAATGCAAAATGATTGCACGGGGAGACCCCATCAAGGCGGGGCCATAAAGACGGCATCGTCGCCTGCCCAGCCAAAGTCATCCATAAACATGGACCAGTCTATATCCTGGATCGGGTCCGAGTGAAGAGTTCCTGGTTGTGGTTTTGCAGGAGGCTGCGTTTGCGTAGTGGGACATGTGCGGGCTTCTGTTGGACGACCTGTCAGCGCATTGGGGGAGAGGGGGGGGTTCCTCGGAATGCCATCAAGTTCCATCGTCAGGAGGGGCCACGAGGCATTGTACGTACGCATCAGTTCGAGAGCCAGAGCCTTGTTCACTTTATCCGTTTTGCTTTGAGCGTTCTTCAACGACGTTCGAAACATGGCCAGGCACCAGAATGTCACGCCGGCCGCTAGCCGATCGGGACGGGAGGCCGGACGCGGCCCGAAACTAGGCACCAGGTGGCGGATGGACCAGAACGTGTCCATGATGATGCTCGCCCTATGGGCCAGGTCTGCGTTGCGGACGGATCCTCGCGACACGCACCCGCAGGCTTGCTGGACGAGAAGGTCGGCATCTGACTCGCTCATGTCGGGGGAGCATTCCGAGTGGAGGATGCTGATGATGATGCTTGCGGCGTCGACGTTGGTGCGCGTGACCCATTGCGGCGCGTGAGTGAGGAACTGCGCGCGGGATTCGAGGTCGAGGGAGTGGGTGATGATGGAGCGGGCCGTGTTGAAGACGCGTACGGCGTGGGCTTTGATGGATGGCACGGGGGTATCTGGGGGTGATGCGAAGTAGCCGAGCTGGACTTCGAGCTGGGCGGCTAGAAGGCAGAATCGGCACATGTCTTTACACGATGCCATGGTAAGATACTGGGAAAGGGGACTTGGAAGAGGGATACTCATACCAGAGTCGTGTTGGCCCAAGAGAGGCTTCAGGGATTGGAATTCCGTCTCCCACATGGCTATTTCGGACTCGTGAACGGCGCCATGGGCCGTGAGAAGCGTGCTCATTGCCATGATGAAACGATTGAGGAATCGCTGCACATCGTGCATGACGATGAGATCTGTCCACATGGGTGATTCAAGAGCGGCCTTGGCTTTGGCATCGCTGTGCTGGATAAAGAGCGGTGGAATGCTCACTGCTGCGGTGGTTCTGTTGTGCACGAAGTGTCAGTCCAAGTAGACCTTTCTTGCAGGATCATCTACACATTTTTTATTTATTTAGAAAAAACAAAAAAAAAAAAAAAAGAAGAAGAAGTACAGCTTTTGGCGTACCTCTGAGCAAGCACGCAGCATGCCAGCCAGGTCGACGAGGCTTCCTCACCAGTGGCGTGAAGGTGCTGTCGCAGACCAACCAGGAAATGCGCATTCTTGCCCTGTCCTGTGTGGCAACCGAGGCCCAAGGCGGCAGTCATTGCCATTGCGGCAAAAGTTGGCG
The DNA here is from genome assembly GCA_018801565.1 of Epichloe coenophiala. Classification (NCBI taxonomy): domain Eukaryota; kingdom Fungi; phylum Ascomycota; class Sordariomycetes; order Hypocreales; family Clavicipitaceae; genus Epichloe; species Epichloe coenophiala. Next base: position 215,883 of record JAFEMN010000069.1, read on the forward strand.
ACGGATCGGTGACGAAGCGTATAGTTGGCATTGGCCAGGCGCATATGATCAACAAGGCGTGGACGGCATCGAAATCCGTTGCTGGCGCTGCAGCCATGGTCCATATGTTCTTTTCGAGGTGATCTGCTAGAAGTGGGAATAGTGCTGTATCTCTGGGATAGCGCCGGCAAGCTACGTAGACGACGAGCCAGAAAAGGGTTGGATTGGCTTCGTAGCATTCATCCGGGTCCTTCTTGCGGAGGACTGGAACGAATTGATGAAAGTGTTGCAGGTATCTATACAGTGTCAGTAGGAAAAAGAGAGGATAGATAGACATACTGACACATGATTTGAGACGACATGGGACTGAAGTTTGAATCTGCGCATGAGTACTCACTTTGTGAAATACCAGTCAATATCTTCCCCGGAGACGATGTGGTTTTCCAAAATACGGGCCTCGGTCGGCGACGTTTTCGAGCGACGCCCAGAGCTCTGCGCCGAGGGATGACTGCTCGACGATTCGGGCCGAGGAGTTGGTATCTGTGGTGTTGCCGTGATTCCAACAATCGGCGCGGACCGATGATCTGGAAAGGATACGATGGCAGCACGGGGGCTTGGCGGTGTCCATCGGGGTGCGGCGCCGTTGGTTTCTGGTCGCACAACTTGCTTGATGCTTTTCAGCTCTTGTTCCAGCTGTTCCAGTTTGCTGTGGCGAAGAGAAAGAAGAGGAAGAAGAGGAAGAAGAAGGATTAGCCGTGATACTCAAGGGACATGTATCAATGGGAGCTCTGGCTCTGGTCTGTACCTTCTTTTGGAGACTCTTTTGTGAGCCTTGTCCACGACGCATGGAATCTGCAGTTTGGCACATCGCTGGCAGGGCTGGCCGGGGACTTGACTCGCTCTGCAACGGACCTGCGCGCGGGAGACGAGGCAATCGTCAGCATCATGAATGGCTGCTGCTTATTGATGATGCATGACCAAAGAGCAGCACGGCAGCCCAAGCGGGAAAAAGCCTGGAGCACTCTGCGGATCCGTACTGGTGACTCGAAAAGGCAAAGGAATCAACCAAGGATCGCCCGGGGGGACAAGTTCTCACTTTTGAATTGCGACAGTTGACGCACGCTACGTTGCGCCGCGGCCGTGTCCTGTCGTCATTGCCTGATTCTGCACGTGGGGTTGAAGCAGACGCATCTGCCACCGACGATGATGATGTGGGAGACATTCTCGCTCCTCATAGGACAGACAGGCATCCGAAATCCGAAATCCGAAATCCGACCCCAGCAAAGGGCCAATTCCTCCTCGGCTGCGGATGGACGGACCAGGACCATGGGTGTGTTCACTGTTGGCGATCCGAATCAGCAGGGATGGCTGGGATGGGTTGGGATGGCCGAAAGGTGCCCTGGCAGTGGTGCAGCCGGGGGTGACCTCGAAGCAATAGAAGTCGGGTCAGGTCAGGGAAAGTGAAGTCAAAGAAATCAGACATCGTAAGCCAACTGTTGATCTTGCTGGCTGGCTTGGTTTTATCGCCGCTAAATCCCGGCACGACGTAAGATCTTGCTGGACCGATGACTTGCTGACTTGCTGACTTGCTGACTAACTGACTTGCTGACTAACTGCACTGCACTGCACGACTTGACTAGTTCCCAGTCACGTGGCTCCACATCATCGTCTCCGCACGCAACGGATGCTGAATGGGGGGAGAAGAGAAAGCTGGTAAGAAGGCAGGTAGGTAATCCGTAGATAGGTTCGGCAGATTCCCGAGCATTTTTCGCTATCAAGTCCAACCCGTCTTCCCAAAGCGTATCCTTATTGCCCATGACGCGTTGTGCTTTTCCATCTACTTGCTCTTCTTGGTCTCCGTGCTCTCCGTGCTCTCCGTGCTCTCCCTTTTCTCCCTTTTCTCCCTTTTCTCCCCATCTGCATGGCGCCCGTATCCAGACCGCGATAGCACGGCAACAAGTGTCCACAATACCCAAGCAAAACCGGCCGCTACGACAGCAGCTGTCCCAAGGCCTACCCAAGCAGCAGCCTGATCTTTCAGCACTGGCACAGAGATGGGCAACATCAACCTATTTCCGCTTGCCGGCTCTGGCTTGGCATGCCAGAAGACTGTTGAGCCGCTGAAGAGTTCATCGTAGCCTAGGTGTATTCTGTCAAAGGGGTTGTTCGCGAAATCTGCACTCGCGGCTGAATCACATGCCCAGAACACGGCTGGACAAGGTATTTCAATGTCGACGATTCCCGTCTGAGATGGTTTGAGGTACCGCAGGTGGAGTGGCACCTCGGCCGTCCAAGCCACAGGGCCGTCGGAACTGGGAGCTGCGAGTTCTAGCAGAACACTAGAACCCCAGGTCTTGGTGGTATAAGCTGGTGCCTCCAAGTCAACAGGTAGGCTGGTGTACCGCGAAGCTGTAAGATTCTTCCATGTCAAAAATAGCCTGTCGGTAAACTGATACCTGTCGGCGAAAATCATGTTGGGAAGCGTCAAGTAGGCAAAGGGAGCGCAGTGCTCGTCTGCCACCGGAGCTTCATTGGAGCTCAATTTCAGCTGCAGGACAGGGTGTAATCCTGTAGGCTCAACAAATCGCGAGGTGAACGACGTTTGGCTTGAGCGGTGTCTGGAAGGAAATGAGAACATGGTGCCTGACGGTTCCTTCTTCTCTCCCAGGACAGTGAGCAAGCCAGAAACTGCCAGCTCATGGGGCTTTTGCCTCGGCGGCATGTCCTTGGACAGAATGCCAACTTCAGTACGTCTCTGTGCAATACTGGAAGCGTGTATGTCCCGCCGGTCGAGTGAGAATACTGCGCCGACCCGCAGGGTTTGAGCCGCCGCATCCCACGACAGGTCAAAGCCTGAGGCGGTAGACAGTCCCCTTAAACGAGTCCGGCAATCCACATCATCGTCCACGCAGAGCGCACTAGCAGCCCAAGATGTCAAGGGCGAGAGGCTTTCTAGCTGCTCATAGAGAGTTGCGCCTGAGGGGTTCACAGATTGCCCTTCGCCTCGCGTAGTAAAGGCCTGGGGGCGTGCGATGTCAGGAATCATACGCTGGTCAATCTGAAGCTTTTCAAGAACCATTTTCTTCCCATACCTCATTTGATGCGCAGTCTCTTGAACGAAACGCTAGCAAAGCAGTACACAGGTTTCGTCTGGTCACTCACTCACTGTCAGTTTTCGTCTTGGTTCTTTTCCGCATCCGGGTAATCGGTATCCAAACTCACCCGGCTTCTGTGTCCTTGCTGTTGGCAAGCGTATATGAGATATGCAATCCTGGCGATATCCTTGATACAAAGGGTTCTATTGTATCATAGGCTAACGGGCTCGCCCACCTAAAACTCAGCTCTCGGAAACGAGGAAGCAGCTTGGCAAGACCTGTCGGTAGTTCATTGAGGGCAATGGTCAATCTGTCCTCGAGGGATGTTTCTAGCGAGGGCCCATGCAGTTCGTATTGGCTGATTTGCAAAGATTTGGGATCTACATCGGCCCCCTGGGGATGTACAAAGGTGATTCTTTCTCGCATGCTGTGCCAGCACGTTTTGGTTGCACTTGGATCAAAGATGCCAGCCAGATCAGGGGTGGTAGGCTTAGGGCTCGGTCAGAGAAGCTCAGCAACGTCTGGATGAAGAGCGAGGGTCCCCGAGTTCAGAAACGCAGAGAGAGCGCCACGACGCCGAGATGGAAAACGATGGGGCGCGCAACTGGCCGAATGGGGGTTTCGTGGGTTTCGTGGGTTCCGCTGTGTCACTGCGTGAGCAGCATGAGCAAGCATGAGCAGTGGTGGCATATCGCGAATGGACGTGTCTGGTTGGCTGGTCCAGTGCCAGTGGCCCCCAGTGGGCTTGAAGAGTTTGAAGAGCCACTGATCCAGCTTGCGGTAATCCGTAGGGCATCGGTATAACCAGCCTAACCGCTTTGGGGACCGAAGACAAAACGCATGAGTCCTCGTTTTGACGTTTTGAGGGAATGACATTGTCCATCCTCATCTCACGCAGACCGGCGCCTCATCGACATGTTCTACAACTCCCTCTCTTTCTTCAGAAGCATGTGTGATCACAGACCAAGATTGAGACCGAACCTGGCCCGCGCAGTCTATATTTGAACCATTCGAACGCCGAGATCCGGCATGATTGATGATGACGAACGGGTGCCTTTCCCGACGCAGTTGTCTCTCCCGATAACCCATCTGGACCCTCGCCCATCACATAGACGACGTCGACTCGCTTCACCCAACTCAAGGTCTCCTTGCTATTCATCACATCTAGTTTCATAAATCTAAATCGGACAACACATCTCAGCAGTATGGGTGACCAACAACCATACTTCACCATTCGCTCCCGGAGACCCGCAGACGGGAATGGCGCATTGCACGCCGATGCACCCGTATGTCCCGTTTCGTTGCGCAAGGCCGGTGAAGTTGTGAACCAAGATGTGGGAGTCGAAAACCCCAAGACTAACATCTCATCCTGTTTCAGGGAGTGAATGGAGTTGGTGATGTCTTTGCACGATCGGCCACTCACGACACCAGTCGTGCCAGTTTTCATATAAAACATATCGGAGCGTTCGCCCGAAGACTGGAAGACGTAGGTTCATCTCACTTGGAAGCCTGCCGCTTTGATGATCGCTTTGATGATCGCTTTGATGATCGCTTTGATGATCGCTTTGGTGATCACTTTGGTGATCAACAGCTGACATGGCTCTCAGTCGGCGGCGCGGGCCTTTCCCAATAGAGGCCGTACGTCGCAGAGGTATAAAAAGGTTCAGGCGCTCCTTTTGCATTGGGGCTCAGATGATCTCTTCGTCCTGCCCGAGTTGGAGGATTTAGAGAAATGCCTGCGCGAGGATTTCGCCTTTGGAACCGACATCTTCGCCATACCCTCGGAAAACCCCCATTTGGAGTTGATGATGCGCGTTGGCCAACTCATCAAGGAACGCGAGTCACAAGACACACTGTTCTTGATATACTATGGAGGGCATGCTAGAATCGATGAATCGCGACAGAGCACTTGGTGCGCGTAAGTATCCCCAAACGCACACGCGTGTGTGGTGGTGATGGATCTGGACTGATGCACGTGTCGTGTACTAGAACTCGTGATCAATCCTCTCCCTGGTTGCAGTAAGTTGGAGCTGGTTCTGGTTCTTCGCTCGTCGGAATGTCAACCTAACGCTGTTCCAGATGGTCTGCCATCCAAACTCTTCTCGAAAGGTCCAAATCAGACGTTCTCATCCTGCTGGACTGCTGCGCAGGAGCCGCCAGCGCCACGTTCCCCAACGGCAACAGCATCACCGAAACGATATCAGCGTCCAGTTGGGATGCCATCGCTCCTGATCCGGGACGGTACTCCTTTACCAACGCCCTCATCGAGGTCCTTCAAGAATGGCGCCTGCGCACTTTTTCTGCCGCCATGCTGCACGCCGAAGTATTGGCGCGCTTGAAGCACCCTCGTCCCATTACCATCAACGGCAAACATTTCGAGGCGCGATCTACTCCCGTTCATTTCATGATGACGGCCAACCACAAGGCCCCGAGTATTGAGCTGTCGCGCGTACTCCCACCCGAGAAAGTCACAGAATCAGCGTCCTCTCCCCACCACACAACGCCACTACTGACAGGACGAGCCGCAAACTCGGGAGATCCCATCTCCAATGGCTTGGCCTCGAATGAGCCAAACGAAGATACTCCACACGTCATGATCTCGCTCGCATTGGAGGACGATCAACGATTAGACATGAATGCATGGGAACAGTGGCTCAATGCATTCCCCTCCATGGCAAAATACGTCAAAGTTCAAGGTGTATTCAAGAGCCATTCAACATTGATGCTCGTCTCCATGCCCGTCATGGTCTGGGATCTCCTGCCAGAGGACCCTGCAGTCTCTTTTGTCGCATTCATCCGCTCGAACAACTTGGCTTCGCAAAGAAAGCAACCCCAGCAACGAGTCGCGGTTCCCGTCGCATCTCATCAGCAGCAAAGGGATGTCAATAACTTCGATAACCAATCCATTGCAAGTGCCGTGTCTGGAACGACGTTTGCCCCGACAGAAGACGTGTCTTTCCAGCAGCAGCACGTCAGGGCATCTCCTTCGTACGGAGACACTGCCGTGGAAAATGCTTCGTACGATGTATCATCGCGAGTCCCATCTTCCAGTCAGCCTCCCACTCCTGGAAGATCAGCGTCACCATCCACATCATCACCAGCAGGTTATTCTCGACCCATGCGACCAGTTGCCTCTGCCACGTCTCTCAACACATCACAGCGGCAGGCCACGGTTCCTGTCGCGGGAAGCAGCGGGATGCTGTCTAGACAGATGATCTTGAACCAGCAACAATCAGTGAGACGCACAACGTTTGAAGAGAATGCCCCCGAGCCGAAGAAGTTCTCGGCACACGTCGAGCGCCGGCTCGAGGAGTATTATCAACAAGAGCCGGCGCCCGATGACGCCCACAGTGCCTTCATAGCATCCAATCTAGGCATAGAACTATGGCATCTCAAGGCTTGGTTCCATCACCGCCGGGAAAGAGACTCAATCTCCAACAAGCTAGCTACCATGAAGCTCAAAGACGTTGTGCTCGAGTCCAACGGTCACGAGCGCCGAATGATTCTGCCCGCAGACCTGAACCGCCTCCTTGAGCTTTCACTGCCCGGTGACTCTCTTCTCTTCGACCTCAGATCCGCGGCTGAGTATGAACGGTCGCATGTCCACGGGGCAATCAACCTGCGGGCCCCGAAGAGTTTCCTCCAAGCCGCACCGCTTGACCTGATTGAACGCGCCATCCCCGACGAACAGGGCAGAAGGCAGTTATCCCAATGGAATGCTGCCAAGTGTCTCGTCTTCTACGGCCGCGGACTTGAGTCCTCGAGGGAATGCCCAGCGGCGGAGATCATGACGCAGAAACTGCGCGCACAGGGATGGACGGGCCACTGCTTCATTCTACGCGGTCACTACAGGGAGTTCAGCCAGTCCTTCGACAAGTTCATTGTAGGGGCAAAGACGACGCAGGCTGCCAAAGACTGGAACAGCAGCAGCAGCAGCAGCCAGGCGCAGGCGACGGCGTTGACGGCGGAGACAGACGGCGCCCCGGTTGAAGACCAACACGCCCCATGGCCAGATTGCGCCGTGGGCGAAGATGGAGCGTGGCCGCCATCCACGTCTCCCGCGCGAGCGCAGGACCGGCATCACGAGGCCATTGAGACGCAGGAGAAAGACTTGGAGGCCGAGTTCAGAGCTCGTTGCGGGCCGCTGTTCAGCAAAGTAATGGACATGCACATGAGCAGTCATGGCTGCGACAACTTCGGCACCAAGGCCGGTATGGTGGAGCATTTGGATCGTGGCCTCGACAAGATGCGAGGCGCGGCCCACGCCCACGCCCACGCCCACGCACCTACTGCCGCGTTTGCCCCCGGACACACCAGGTTGGCCTCTGGCGATGGCAAGGCCTCGCAGGAACAGGATGTGGACGCCGAGTACGTCGAGGTCAGCAGGTCAGACGGGCCGGCCCCTTTAACTCCTGCAATGAGGTCTGACGCCAACGTCACATCTGATAGAGCAGGCGGGCGTGGCGGCGGCGGCGGCGGCGGCGGCGGAGGAAGTCTTTTGAACAAGATTTTTCGTCGATAGGAGGCCATTTTTCCACTTTCCCTTTTCCCGCGTCGCGTCATCCAAGTTTCTCCTCTCCACTCATGACAAGTCGTGCAGGTTGCAGACACGTGCGTGGCAAGCAGGACAACAACTCGTACGCACACGGGGATTCCAAAAGTTCACGCGACGCCATGTTATGAAGACGAGGCATGCTAAAACCTAGCATCAGACGAGATCTCACCCAATGTTCACGCCGGAAGAAAGCTAAAAATATACTTCCGTCACGATTTTCACGGACAACGACGCCATACTACACCTACCCTACGCGTCAACTTACAACTCGATTCCACGGACTCGCAGACTCTACTCTGCGCATCATCAGGCAAATCCATCCATCCTTATTCAATAGACAATAGACCTGCACAACAAGAGTCGGTCGTTCACCTCGTCTCACCGCAAAGTTGAAAACTAAAAATGCTATTGGATTCCGCCCAGCAGGACGAGGGACAAAGTCCGGCGTTCAACTACCCTCTGCAAAGACGGCTCTGTTTATTTTCAAGACATGCAGTGCACACATGCGGTCGGGATTGGAGTCGTACTGGGAGCGCACGGGGTTGCACGAAAATTGGTATCGGGTGGGCGGGGAGATGGGCGTGGGAAATCAACAGGAGTTATGGCTCGTATAGATGGGTAGGATCTGGAACTTTGAAAACTGACATGTTCGGGCTGGAAGGCACAGTACTGGATGATGGGGCTCTTGGCTTGACTGGATGGGGGGGTACCTCGATTCCCATTTAATTGTTGAGCAGGATTTGCGTGTGTGTATGCTTTATTGGCAGTTTCGCTCGTGGGAAATGCAAAGTATCGTGGGTTGGCTATACAAGAGCTATTTGCTGGCAAGGAAAGGAAAACCCATCCAAGCACACCGGAAGGAATGGGATGGGTCTACTCTGGAAAATCTGGGCTACTGGCTTTGAGAAGCAATCGGACGTCAGGGTTTCTCGTTGTCGAAATAGCCCGTGGCCGCTTCGAGCTCGTTGCTCCAAGGACACAAGCCATCGTTTACCTGCATCCCGTATCTGCTGTAATCAGAAACATGCTCCCACGCCGCCCATGTGGCCTTGGTGTTCCGCTGGCAACAAGGAGCGGTCGTACATATTTCTTGTGGCCCCGATACACGTGAACTCGTGTCCGTGGTGCCACAGAACAATGCCCATTCTTGAGCAGGACCGGCCTTTCGATAGTTGCCGATGTCTCGCGGCTTGTGTCCCTGGTAAGACATCATACAGATGCATGTACTACGGGGTAAATGCCGGGATTGGCGAGTTGGGCCTTTGGTCCTTTGCTTGTTTTTTTTTTTCTCTTTTAACGCGCCTCCGTGTCATTAACGACGTGAGGTGCTCCCTGACTGAATTGAGGTCACTGGTCTTGGAGGGATCGAGCATGACAGAGGGTGGAGCCGTAGATATAGCTCTGATGTTCCGAGTCTGTTTCAGGTTCGAGATTTCGGGAGGGATCCTGGCCTCGTATTGACGTTCCGAGTTTCTTGTTCAATTGGGTGGCTTGCTGTCTAGAGTCTCTGCTTCTGATCTCGTGTAGAAGCTTCTTCTGTGTTGCCCCAGAAAGTGGGATGAGGCATCGCGCTATTGAAGGCGTTCCCGAGGTCATCTTTTCTTGCATTACGGGTCTAAGCTGCCTTGCAGGGACGTGCGAATTCCAGCCTAAATAAACGGAACCTCTTGGGTTTAGAGTTTGCGTACGACGTTCATGTCTAAAACACACAATCTGTCTGCACCGTGGTTCGTTAGTTACCAGCGGGATAGCAAAGCTAAAACACGTTGTTTTCTTTGGAACGCACGAGATGAATTCTTGTAAGCGACGGGACGAAGCCGAAGTGTCCCGTCCTGCTGCCCAAACGATCCATCCATTCACTCACGTTGGAAAAGTTGAATGTTTCAGCTAGGCTGTGCTGTACGTAACCATGATTACTCGAATCAAGGAATCAAACTGGTTTGATAAAATGGCATTTGTCCTGTACGAATTCTCGCCATCCGGTGCGTGACATCTGCAACGAGTCGAGGAGCCGCATCCCGCAATCTTGCTTCGAGTCGCAATAAATGGCCCCCCGCCGCCGCCCTCAATTACACGGACATGATTTTCGCGTAGAGATGACCACACTGGAGCGTGTCATATAGATAGCGTAATTGTCTCACTGCTGGTCGTAAAAGTAAAGAGAGAACCCTTGCTTCCCTGCCTGACCGCTTCCCGTCGTCATTTCATTCATGGCTGTGCAATTGAAGCAGAACAGAGCAAAACATGGCCAAGTTGCGGGGCATCTATCCGAAAATTTCGGATCAATTAACCCACTAATCCGTAGGCTAGCTTTTGCCCGCGGGGGTAATAGCCAGAGGGCCAAGGCCCCGTAACAGAGAGAACAACAGAGAGGCAACAAAGAGGCAACAGAGAGACAACAGAGAGACAACAGAGAGACAGCAGAGACAACAGAGACAACAGAGACAGCAGAGACAACAGAGACAACAGAGACAGAGAGACCCCTCTTGCCCACTTCAGTCGACCTTGCGAGCGCCTCTCTGACCTGCCAAACAGACATGAGTGGGGATTTGCGGGTGCATCGGGTCCCTGTTGCCGTCGTTGGAAAAGTCGAAGATGTGACAGTGCAAAAGTGCGGATAACTACTAAGCAGTTAGTCCGGCGACGCTTGCAATAAACAGGGTAAAGCCACAAAGCACAAAAAAAAAGCATTACACAAAGCACTGTTCTTCCAAGTTCTCGCGTGTACTATTCCTGCGTATCCTCCCGCTGCTCCCGCCGCCAGCCAGTCAAGTAATGAGGAGCTAGAGAGCTCACACCCAGTGGTGAGGTGATACCAACCACATGTGGGATGCATGTGCGACTCATTACTGACGTTCGTGTCAATCATACCAAACGCCCGTTCGTTGTGATACTCGCTAGTAATATGTGACAATAACGGTAGCGATTCCGAAGCTAGAAGCTGCGAGACACGGTATAGCGGGTATCGACATTGGCCTCCAGTCGAAGCTGAAGCATTAAAATTAGCTCGAGAACCAGAGAACCAGGCTGACATGTGCCTTGAATATTACGACGGCTGATGCGCCCAAACAATTATGGCGATTCCAGAAAGTACAGTTGAAGGGTTCGGAATGAATTTGTGCGCGGAAAACCGTCCTATATCTGAGCCCACATGAAGCTGACGCTCGGCCGATATGGGGGCTGAAGATTGTCGATCGATATGCACAAGTCCAATACTGGACAACGACAGCGGGCTGCCTGCCAAGGGAAATTCGCGCTGCGAAGCCTGGTTTTCAGTGATGCCGCAAGCCAAATTGCACGAGTCTGTACTCCGTACTCCGTATCGGAAGCAAAACTGGCTCCACCATATCTTCGCCAAGGGTTTGTTGTTTCACCATTACTGATCGAACCATTCAGACGGGACACTCCGTCTTTACATACGTTTCTCTTGTCCGTCTTCTTCTTACAATAGACCGTGGCTCCCGAGTGGTAGACAGCTAGTGCGATTGGCGCCACCACCCGCAGATGGCCGACGGTCTGCCGTGTGCCTGTAAGACATCCCGAGAGACGTCGGTTCGTCTCGGACCCCCCCCCCCTCCCGCGTCGGAATGCCTAAGAATTAAAAATTGGGGGTCTCTGATGACGGACAGCTTGTGCCAGACCACTAATAATACTTCTTATCAGCATCTAAAAATCGGCGTGGCATATCCGGGATATTTCTGTCAGATTTAAGAAGGGGTACAACCCTTTGCCTTCGCGTTGATTCCTTTGTTTGTTTGCTTTTATGCTCAGGCCTAACGTCCAACTCTGGCGTTGTTTTGGCCTATAGCCAGCGTACTGCGATGTGGCAATTTGTATCTTCTATCAAACCTCAAGGCATGGATCAATATAGTAAATGGCCTGCAACGTGGAAGGAAGCTGAGCAAGTTCCCCTTGTATGATCAATATATATGCAGGCGTAGTTGCCGAGAGCTGGAGCAGTGGCGACGGAAAATCATGGAAACGTTGAATTGAGTCAGACACCATCATCTTCTGCCTGGATGATTCGGTCAGCGTGCTTTCCTGCAGCTGGTCGCATGTCTCGATCACCGTCAAAGAGAGGAGGTAGGTTTGAGATTGAGGCGTGCCAGCACAGACGACGCGTGACTACGTGAACTGCAGAGTCTGCAGCAGTGCAGGTCGTTCCTTCCACGTTTAAAACGGCGCTACGGAGTACTTCCTTTGCACTCGTTTGTTGTTACGACATCCCGACACGGGGAAAGCTTCGGTTCTCGATTCTCGATTCTCGTACCTCGCAATTCGCATTTCGCATTTCGCACTACACCGGACAGTACGCATGCATGGTGCGTCCTGGACCGCGTGGTCGCCATCATCATCAAACTCATCATCGTTGGCAGCGTCTGTTGTGCCAGCTCTGCGCGCCCCCTTTCTTTGTCCCCCTTCTTTGTCCCCAATTCATGTCTTCAATTCCGACCCATCCACTTCGGCGGATATCCCCTGTGACCCCTGTGACGGATGTCCATGCTGCCCGCCAGCCCGACAGCCACGCACGCAACCTGCCAACCTGCTAACCCAAGCGGCCAAGCCCGACGACCAATGACGGCTGGACGGATTAATGAAACACAGACACACACTGGCACTTGACAAGTGATATCCCCCCACTCGCACCATTCGACCATCTCCATCCCCGGATCTCGACCAAGCGATCACCGACTCATCCTGGCCATGTCCTGTTAGCCAGTCGCATTTCACGTCCTGCTGACACGTCATTCGGTTCGGCTGGCTGGATCCTGGACCGACTGTCAACTAATGCAGGGTTGGCAGGGGCCTCAGCCTCGACAAGATGGCTCGACTTCAATGCACTATGTAGATAGTACACTTTCCAAGTCGTGGTCGACTTCTACAGCACAGCATTCGAAGACGGCTCACCACCTTCGATGTCACTCCACTAGCGGAAATCTCCAATGTCGGCTCATGGTGAAGGTGAGCAAGAAGGCGCAATACGCTACATTGGTCCGAAAGGTCGGGCATGCCTATCAGTAATGAAATTAATTCACGAGATATGCTTCGTCTGACATCACAACCGTACGTCCTCTAGCATGGTCTCGCACACCACCAACCAGGGATAGGAGAGGAGGACGAACACAAGCATGTGTGCACTTCGCCGATACTGGGGGCCAAACTTGTCAGTGTCGGTTTCGGTGTCTAGGCTCGACGTTGATCCATTTTAGAGCTGGCTGGGGAGAAAGCAAACAATTGGACAAGGTCGCTCACACCGTTGTTGCTAAATGGTGACACGCGCACGGCGTGGCGTTGACGTGGGAAATACCCGGGAGGAGGGGGCGTGCAAATGAAACACGACCCAATCAGATGACCTTCTCGTGGCGGCCTTCACCACGACATTATTCCAAAAACTTGGATCAATTGTGCACAGAACACCACGGGGTATTGGGAAGGAAACGTGATACAGCATGTGCAACAAGCACCCTCCCCCGCGGAAAGGGTTGAGCCGATGGGATACCTTCATCGATAGATTGGCCATTCCTCGAAGCTCAGGAGCCATATCTCGTTCTGCTGGCAGCACGTGCACGCACGATCGATGAACAGCGCGCCAACACCTGAGCAGATAACGTGAGCTTCTCGTGGCAAATTGGCAATACTTGCCGACCGGCATAACCCGACTTGTCGCCCAAGCATACAGGCCCTTAACAAGTTAACGCGGGCATTTACTCGCAGCGGCACAACATCACAACGGAAGGCTCGGCGAGAGCTTCTGAAATTGAGAGACAGACGACTTGTCCGTCCCTACGTGTGTTGAGGAGGACAAGTCAAGTCCTCCTCAACCCGTGATATTAATGTAAGTCCGGAACCACTAAATCCGCTCTTTGGACATGCCTCGGCGCATCGACGACCAGCAGGGGTGCCATGACAAGGTCACAGCACGGCCAGTGGCAGGCAGGGTGGTGTACATAACTTTGTGTTGGCGCCTCAGCCCCCTCGGCTGGGCCGCTTTGTTGCAGAGCGCCTGGATGCAGGTTTGGCATCTGCTTGTGCTCGTGCCCCGCGAAGCCTTGAGCCTAAAATCACTTGTTGGGTCGTGGGATTTGCTCCCCGAAGGAATCAACCGGGCGGCAGGCCGTACAAGGCTCACTGCCCTTTGCGCGCGAAATCGACATGCCCTGACGGACCGACGGGATATCTGATGGCTTCTTGTAAGTTCTTTACAGTCGATATTAAGAGGCTTCTCACCCATTGCCGTGGCCAACCTGGGTTTGGGGCGCACGCTCAAGTCCCACAAAAGAGGCTGCCTTGGGGTAAATTTCCCTTTGAATGCAGACTGACGTCTCAGTGCTCACTCCCTCCCCGATTGGGGCCACCCGTTGAATTAGGGCGTGGGTATCAAGCAACCCTGTTTTGTTAAATAGCAACCCTGCCTGTGGCTGGTAGCCTAGTTGCCCCGTTACCGGCCGACCACGTGATTTTCACGGGCGGCTATATACTAGTTAAACATAGCCCCTAGCGCTTATATAGCGTATATAACACTATAAAATTAAAAATTAAGCTAGATTAAAGCTATCTTTAATAGCTAAAAATATATAATATCCTATTATTATAAAGTCTCTCTTTAATTATATTTTCCCTACTAAAGAGGCTGCCCTAGAGGCTACTAGAGCTATAGGTAAAGAGCTTAGCTTTAGTCTTATAATTTATTCTAGAAAGCTAAATACTAGTAATTATAACTAAATTATCCTTTAATATTATAAAGGTTAGAACTATATATTATAGTATTATTAGGATATTTATCTAAAGAAAGCTTAGAAGAACTTAAGCTTATAGATAATAAGCTACCTATATAAGCTTATAATTACTATTATTACTAATAAGAATTATATTATTAAGAGGTAGCTCTAGTAAGACTATAATTATAAGCTTACTAATAGCTAGTATCTTAGTTAATTCTAATATAAAGTTATCTATAAATATTATAAAGAGATTATTAACCTTTATAATAATAGTTAGATTCCCTTAATAATACTAGCTATACTATAATATAGCTACCTAACTAAAGTTAAGGGTATTATAAGGTAGGATATTAAGAATACTATCTAATGCTATTAATTAAATAAACTTAATAGCTAATCTAAGATTAAGTAGTTATATAACTAGCTTAAAGATAATAATACCTTTATCTTTAAGGACTAATATAGCTTTAATAAGTGTATTTAAAAGCTCTTTATTATACCTATCTCTAGGCTTTAATTATTAAAGGAAAACCCTAATTACTTCTTCCTTAATTATATATATAAAATAAACTGCTTTAACCTCCTATTATTTAATACTTATAGTATTATCTTAATAAAGAAGACTTTCTAATTTATAGCTTACTTTATAAGTAGTAAGACTAAGGCTAATTTTAAGTAAGTAATTAATACTATTATAAGTATTCTAGTAAAGAGGTTAATTATAAGCCCTTAAATAATAATTATAGACTATAATAAGGGATTAATTAAGGTAATTAAAAAGAACCTAATACTTAATAAAACTCCTTATATTTTATACTATTAGTATATTAATATAAATATACTTACTAAATATAAGCATTACTTCCCTAGGGTAACCTATAACTAAGAAAAACACTATATAAAGAGAGTATCTTAATTTACTAAATTCCTTAATACTTAGAATAGTTTTCTTCTAAGTAAAATAAAGCCTAACTTTAAAAAAAACCTAGTAAGCTTCTAGTAGCCTAATAGGTTCCTAGATTAAGCTATTAAATATATACTATAGACCTAGATTAATCTATATAAAGAGAAGCTTATCTTATACTATATTAATTAATATTATTACTTTAGTTATTATATTACCTTTATTATTAAATTATTAAATTTAGTAATAAAGCAAGCCTTTTAGAGTAGTATAGGTAATTTAAGCTATGTTTTTTAGCGCTTATAGAACTATTAAACTAATTAGGTTACTTAAGCTTAATAAGCCTTAACTTATAAATTTTATAAGCTACTAAATCTTTTATAGTAGCTATACTATAGCTTAATTTAAGAGAAAATTTTATATATTATATTATAGCTAATAATTAATAAAGAAAAGGTCCTAAGACTAAAGCCTATAAAAAAGCTAGAACTTACTAAAGAAAAGCTTATAAAAACACTATACTTACCTTATAAGCTTATTATATTATATAGTATACTATACTAGTATTATCTTTAGTATTATATTAAGAAAGGGTAGCCTATTAAACTTAGTAATATTAATAAGTATTAGTACTAATATTATAGTATTATTATACTATTAGATATAGGCTCTTAGGTAGGACTATTTAAACCCTTAGTAATAAAAGTAAAAGGTAAGCTAAAGGAAGCCCTTAGATTAGAAAAGAGAAAGAATCCTATTATAGGCATAAGTTATAAGCTCTCTAAATTTGAGCATGCCTAGGTAAAAGAGAATAATAATACCTATACTACCTAGGGTACCCTTTAATTACTACCCTTAATAGCACTTACTATAATTTAAATATTATAAATAGCTTTAAAAAAGGTTATTAATATCTCTAATAATAACCTATATAAGCTAGGCACTAAGTATTCTTAAGCATATACCTAGATAGCTATAAGACTTAAAGATACTTCTTTAAATAATAGAGAGGATAATAATAATAATAATAAAGATATTAGTATTAAGGAATAGAAGGTAAAGATAACTTTATAGGATACCCTAGGGGAGTTATTAATATTATAGGAGTATTAGTATTATATTAATTAAAATTAAAGGTAGGTATAAGAGGTAGGGTTAATAATATAGGATAGTCTAGATACTTAGTATAGACTTACTATATAGATTACTATAGGTAGCTAGTATTAGGTATCTTAGCTACCTACTAGCCACGATAGGGTTGCTATTTAACAAAACAGGGTTGCCTTTTACCCACGCCCTTGAATTATATCCGCACCCCGACCAGAGCGACGTCCACAGTGCACACTGCACATGCACAGTACAAGCCCTTGCCAGCTCGTTTAGCCCAAGTGCCCTGGTCCGTTAATAGTGGCTTGCTGGCGCTTGTTTCTTTCTATCTGACTTCCTGAAACGAGAATCGAATCCAGCTGGGACTTCCGAGCCGAGGGGTCCATATGTAGTATGGTAGTCCGTATTGCTCATCTGGACATGCCGCAAGACACGTCCCTACCTGCCTGTGTACAAGCAAGTGTGTCGTGGAGACCATTTCGGCATGTTACTCACAGCACTCCGCGCTTGATGGCGCATGTGTCCACGGCTCATTTTACGAATTCTGCGTGCTCCAAGCTGAAAATGAGACGTCGTCAAGGCGATCGGCAACTTGAAGCCACCAAGCCTGGTGCTTTGTTTGTCTGCGCAGGGCCAGCCACACAATGCTTTCACTCGCAAATCTACAAGTCGTGGCTAATAACGACCAGCAATACAAGGCCCCCCCCCCTCGTCTAGCGCCAGGGAAGAAGAGGTCATGGCCCAATTCCCTTCCCCATTCTGCCAGATCCACTGGTTCCTTGGTCAGTCCCGTCCTCGGCCGTCACCCACCGCCGTGGGAGGGGCCTGTTCATGGGTATGGGCATGGGCATGGATGGGCATGGGTATCCCACTTAAAGTTAGTACGGTGGGTTGTCTAGCAATCGGGTTTTGCATGTCGGCTGTTCACAAAAGAAAAACCGGGAGAACTGACGTTTTCCCCCAAGGGACATGCTGCTCGTTATGGAGCCGATGCCTCTCAACCCATTCCCCTTTTTGGACATTCCATCCGGGCCCCTGTCCGTTCATCTTAGTTTCTTGTCCACTGAACTGCCAGCTTCTCAGGCCCTCCGTCTACTTTGTCCTGTAACCCCGGCACTTTATACCTTGGAATATACAAAAGATACTGTCCATCCCACCCATCTTGTCCCGCCGAGCGAACTTCTTCCAATTAGTCCTGGACATTCGACAACTCCCGGCTTGCACTTACGACATACAACTCCACCATCAGCAGCCAAACAATACACCAATCTCCCAACTGTACCGGTGATATACATGCTGATTCCATCGTGGTCCTAGACGCCTTCATAGGGGTCACCAGAAGCAAGCACCTGGCCTTTACCAGTCAGTTGTGCTCTCGCCACCCAAGTCAACAACCTAGCAAAATAAAGTACGGGGAAGTCCAAAGGTCGGGTTTTGTGACATTGTAAAACGATCTCAGTTACCCGTTCAGCCGTACGTGAAGTTGTCCACGGGACGGACTTTTTGCTGTTCTTCTTCATACAGCCGGCTCGGGCATGGAGTATAGCCCTTCACAGCACATCGACTCCCGCACCAGTTCCAGGCAACAACAATCTCGTCGTCAAACCAACATGTCCATTATTACGATGGCTACGCCGTCCCCATACTATATCTTCAACCACGACCTACGTTGGGATATGCCTCGGCCGTCCTCTGACGCCTCCCGCCCTCGGACAGAGTCCAAACACATTGCTCTTCCTTCCATCCGCCAGGTAAGCGTCAAAGTTGCACTCAAATCCTACAAGAAGGACACAAGGAAAGCTTCAGCATGAACTAACTTCCCGGGGAAACAAAGACATTTCCTGACCTTCATCTCGAAGGATCGCTGGTAAATGTGGCTTCTGACCACCCATCATATTTTAAGCCATCGCCACCTACAAACGCTGGATCTCTAGCATCACCAGAATATGTCCATTCGCCAAGTGCCAACAAGAAGAGACGTATTTCCAACGAGGATGAGCAAGAATTCTCAAGGGCCAAACAGATTCCTCGACTCTATCGCAGCCCCGAGGTGTCTCAACGCCGACCGATTTCTCCTCACCAAGATCAACCACCACCACCATTAGCAGCCAAGGAACACTGGCCAGGGGGCCCAATCAGGAGCAATGGCTACGGTGCTGGCATTGCCGAGTTGCCTCCCCCCATCGAGACGAACAGCCACTATGGACAGCGTCCCGGCTCATCAAGCCTGTCACCGACACTCCAGTTTGGCAGAGACAATTCAGCCATGCCCAGGCCCGGCGAGCACATGGTTGAGCTCGTCAACGTACCTAGAGCAACTGCATCAAACCATGGGACGCCAGCAGTAATGGAAAGACAGCCATTGCACAGTCAAAGTCAAGAGTATGGCTACTCCTACCACCACCCCTCGCGCTTCCAGTCTTTGTCCACGAGCTCCATCCGACCTCACGACCGGGCTCCATTCTCAGCCGGTGCTGCCTACGGATCTCATTACCAGGACATGGGACGATATGGGAATGCTGGCATGGGCGGAGATGCGAAACAGCGAAAGCGTCGAGGCAATCTGCCCAAAGAGACGACCGACAAGCTTCGAGCCTGGTTCATAGCGCATCTACAACATCCTTACCCTACCGAGGACGAAAAGCAAGACTTGATGCGACAAACTGGTCTGCAGATGAGTAAGTTGTGCCACCCTGCTCATCTACACAAAACCTGGGTCAGTCAGTACTGACAAATGCATCCAAGATCAAATCTCCAACTGGTTCATCAACGCCCGACGCCGCCAACTTCCCACAATGATCAGCAACGCCCGAGCTGAGTCGGAAGTCATGAACAGCCGGTCCAGCGGCAGCAACAATGCCGATGGCAGCGTGCTGACCTCGACAGAATACGCATCTGATTACGGTGGCAAGCGTGATGATGGCCTCCCATTGAGTGACAGCGAGGGCGGCGCATACGACGAAGACATGGACACCCTTCGTCGACGAATAGGCGGCAGCTTGGAACGGGAAAGCGTATAGCCGACGCCGGTTTTCTTCCATTTACGGTGTTCATCGTGGGCAGGGCGTTTTCTTGCCCGCTATTCAGGGCCCAGGGCTGCCAGCGGTGGTGCGGCGATGAGCATCAGCATCCCAGCATCTCTCCTCATATCACGGACAGCGTTGAAGATACCAATTGCCGTGGTTTTGTCTATTTTCTTGCAGATTTATTCTTTCAATTACTTTGATGATGTCAATCTGACCCGTACGGGAGTTTTCGTGAGGCCATGCATGCGTTTGGGAAAAAAAAAAAAATTTGGGATGGACATGAATTCAGCATTGACGCTTTTTTTTTTCTTTTTCTTTCTCCTTCAAAAAAGTGGATTTCGTGTAGGCCATAATCTTTGTATTCGTGATAATCTTCCTGTCGTGCCCCTTTTCTGCATTGGTCGGCTCATTGAAGATAGTACCAGATTCGGGGAGTAGTCTAACGACACGGTTCTTATCATGTACTACAAGACGGATGGATGGATTGGGGTGTTGACGCGGGTCAAGAAAAGGATGACGGTTCCGGTCGATAACCCTTGAAATTCCTTGAAATTCCCTTGTTAATTGAAGAAGGCACAACAACTTGTCACATTTGAGGCGTGATTCTAATGATGATGATGATGATAGTGTGAGCTAGCTAATTCAAGCCTCCACCACCCTGCATAGCCTCCATCTAATTCCATCACATGTTTGTTTCAAATGCGCGATAGTTGTGGCTCCTTCAATTAAACCAGGGAATTTCAAGGGTTGTGGGCCGGCCGGACCCCGTCATCCTTTTTTTCTTGAACGCGCGCCGTGTTTGAACGAACAGTCAGTCAGTACAAGTGGTTTGTGACCAAGATGTAAACCGAGGAGTGCGTTGTCGAGCAGACCAAGACAATGTACATGTAAAGGCTGCTAGGCCCCTGGCCCTCTTGTTCCCGTCCCGTCCCTGGACAATCCATGGCAATCCGAGGTAGCATTTCATTGTAAGCCACGTACGTATTTTTCTATTTCCGCACTTTTATGGTTCCCCGGCAGTCATTCGAGGTGCATGTAAAGGAAGGCCGTTGACACAGGGGCGGGAAAGCCACTTTTCTATTATAGATTTGTTTGAGATGGTGCAGATGGACCGCAATAACCAGGCACATATAATGCCCAATGGCGGCCATGTCAAGAGCGTGCCTCCCAAGTATGGGACTGTGGTCTCGTTGAATGGTGGCATGAAATTCAAACAACCATGCGCTACGTTGTGCCTGGAATCTACTTTCGCCCGGGACCAAGACGAGGGGGGGAGGGGGGAAAGGGAGGGGGGAAAGGGGGGGGGGTCATATCTCGGCTCGGAATGTTCCGCATGCTTTTTTTTTTTTTGCTTGCTCGACGTCGAGTGTGTCAGTCAGTATCAGTAACTCCTCCCGGAGGAAGCAGTGTCCGACTCCGATCGGCTTGGGCGAGGCGAGGCATGGTTTTCCATTGCTTTTACAACTAGCTAGACGGGTAGACGGACGGCGGTAGACGGGCAGCTGCGGCGGGCGGTATTAACAACTTCCCGCACGGCTGATTGCCAAGTGATGCACGGCTTCAGGTTCGGACCAACATGTTCGTGTGTTGGCAATCAAATCAGAGGGAGAGAGAGGGAGAGAGAGAGGAGCATTTGGCGGGCCCCGCCGTTTGTGGACGGATGAGGAAGGTCCAAGCAGATGTCTGCCAGCGGGGCGGGCGCATTGATTGATAATCTGCTTGCCTTGCACGATGCAGTGATTTCACCTGTCGAATTTTATTCTTAGACCGAGACAACACTACAGGGCTGTCTCTTTATGATGGATTTCAGCCCGATGCCGGCATGTCTTGTCTCGGGTCTCAGTTGTACGTTTTGTACGGACTATGTAACGTCGGTCCGTCCTGTCCGTACGTCCATGTTTGACTCGGTGGGCGAGACTTGCCTTGTTGCATTTGGCCCCCAAAACAAGACAACCACCCACCCACGGGTCCACGACGACGGCACGCACGCACGCAGGAGTCCCGCGACAGGGGGGGTCCATACATACATACATGTATGTACGGCGCTGGGTGACATCGGAATGTGGACTGGTAATCCGTAATAGATGCTGAGAAGGGCGACTGACGATTCTAGTAATGCTTGCTTGCTTGCTTGCTTGCTTGCTTGCTTGCTTGCTTGCTTCGAACCAACCCGCCGCGAACCTACGCGTCTTGGCCCTTTGGGTGCCGAGGGTGCCGAGGGTGCCGAGGGAGGGAGTATGTAGAGTACAAATGCCGCCGTGACAAAGAAACAGCCCGACTGGACCTGACCAGCAACAAGGAAAAAGGGGGCGATTCTGGTGTTGAGTTTATTACATACGGATTAATAAATACATGATGTACACGTACGTACACGTACGTACACGTACATGTATGTGACTGTGACTTCCTTGGTCCTCGACTCCTCGCCAACATGCGGAGTACCGAGGCACGTGACCCCCAATCCAACCCCGATTTGTGCGACACCCTTCCCCGGCAGCCCAGTTCAAGTATTCTCCGCGGTAAATACCGTCGTCATCCCGGCCAGTTTCATGTTGAAAAAAGCTTAATTTCCTTCCTCCCTCGGCTTGCTACTCTGCAGTGGTACCGAGTTACTCCGCAGACACCCTGAATCATCGAACCTCTGTCCCGCTCCAAACGACTTCCTCAGGAAGGGGGGGGGGGGGAGGGGCGACAAGCCAGCCGCGTCTTCTGGGTCCAGCAAAATGATGGATGGCATCATGGTTGGAACAAATCAATCTGACTAGTTAGAGGCGGCTGGCTGGGCGGCCGAAAGCTAGTGCTAGCTCACATCAACTCAGCCAACGTGCCAACCATCCCGGATTGACCATGCAATCCAACCCCCATCCTGCCGAACCCGAGACGTTCGGCGGGAAGAAGGCCGCGCTGTCAATTCCGTTGACACCCTTCTCCATACGGAAATAGACTCGACTCATCTCTCACACAGTCAGTCAGTCAGTCAGTCAGTCAGTCAGTCCGTTCCAAGCTAGGAAAGGCCTAAGTAGCCATGGGTGTCAAGAAGATGCCACCGTGATGCTGCAAACCCTTCACTTTGGGACCACACCGCCGCCTGCAGGGGAGCTGGTCTCTTGTCTCGGCTTATCGTCCGGCTTCGATATAAACATCTATCCACCGGCCGGTCATGGACGTAGATGTGACAGGGCTCTTCCCGTGAATCCTCGGCATGCCTGTTTCCGAGCTTGCTTGTACTAATGTACGGATGGATGATCCCTGGTTGTGGCAACAAAGCTCGGGCATTGTTTAAGGAGCCGATGAAGACGAACCAGCCAACAATCATGTCCGAGCACATTATTACTTGAACAAAAAAAAAAAAAAAAAAAAAAATCAGGGAAATCATTTGCCACTACATGGTTCTGAACATTAATTTCATATGTATGAAAAACATCTGGATGACGCAACTGTGAGACATTCATTGGGAGCTTTCACGATATCGGCGGCCAAAGTTACGGTTCGCAATCGACACGCCTTTCCGAATGACATGTCACTTATCAACCCCCTTTTCTTGGAGGCGCAACGGTGGTTAATGCTTGTATTTGACGGGAGTTTTTCTGTTAAAAGGATAGGAAACCAAAAAAAAAAAAAAAAAAAAGGGAGACAAGGACATGATGATGAAGCGCAAAGGAGACATGATTGGGAAATAAGAGACCGCACAAAACGTGCAACCACCATATTTCCCCCAAGGTTGCGAGCCGATGTAGTTGAATAGATTTCGCTGCAGCCCCCGCAACTTCCGTCAAACTTTTGATTTTCAACGGTGAGGCAGCCATCCATCCTGCTTCTTTCTTCGCATGTGAGACGTCACTCTGCCCCCTTCGCCATCACCTCACACGGCCTAGCATGTCGAACAGGCTGGCCGGCCTACGTTGATTCAACGCCCATGACGTACGTGAGAAACAAGCTCTCCAGCACATTCATGTTCCTGCTTCCAGGGGCTCTTG
This sequence comes from Epichloe coenophiala, assembly GCA_018801565.1. NCBI lineage: Eukaryota > Fungi > Ascomycota > Sordariomycetes > Hypocreales > Clavicipitaceae > Epichloe > Epichloe coenophiala. The sequence continues at coordinate 239,248 of JAFEMN010000069.1, forward strand.
CGCGACCCCGGTGTGCCATTCACACTTCACACGCTGCCGTGGTAATCCCACATCATGCGGCGGCCCCCAGAAGAAGATGGAACCGCACAACTCGCCAGCACGCATGATGCAGAACGAGTATCTGCCCTTTCCTAGACACGTCGGCGGGAAACCCGTCGATTGCATTGTCAAGATCCATATTTACAACTCCAGAACCTCTAGAAAATGCCCCGCAGTAGCCCTGCAGTAAGTATACCTAGCAAAGAACAGCAATGAGAGCCTCACGGCCCGGGACCGACCGACCTCAAGTCAGAAGAATCAAACAACGTCAGCAGCACAAGCTTGAAATCTACGCCGGCTATCCTCGGCCCGGCAAGCCACGACAAACAGAGTTATGAAAATAGAACGCCATTGTACAAAAAAACACGTATTATATAAAACGCCGCTTTTTACATTGTGGCGTGTTTATATCAACAAGGCCGGGACATGCAAAACCCCTCGCCCCGTCTGGTCCTCATGCGCTTCTCCAGTCCAAGTGTACTTGCTTTGCAACAACTCTGGTGTCCAGAGGACATCTGATGGACATCACATCACTGTACCTTTGTAAAGAATACAGGTATTTTTCGATCGGGCATGGAATGTTCCTGCGATCCCCCATGTGGACATGGCATGTTGCCTCACCGGCAGGGTGTCTTGTGTATTTACCTGTCTATCGGCCCGACCAGAGGCGAGGCCTGAAGATGACATGCATGGCGTGCAAAGTCACTCATCAAACTTGACCATATACGGTTGTACATGATATCGGTCTCCAGTCTCAAATGTTTGAGTCCCTGCCGCTGCATACTGGCTCGCCTCATCACACATCACCTCGTTCAAAGGAAACCAGCAGATTGAAATTTTAACAACATGGCGTTTCTTACTCGCGTCTAGTCATGCAATAGCCATTCTATCCAGCCATGCCTTCTTTCTTATCCTAAAAGACCATGACGCCATCGCGATGCAAATCAATTGGCTTGCCGAAACGAAAAAGATGAGAATAAAAATAAAAATAAAAAATTCCAGTCGAAACCCATGTATAGGTGTAAAGCCTCAATGCAATCAATGTAAGTCGCTTCCAAAGAGTAGCTGTTCGTACTTCTTTCAGAGCATGAGAGCGGCTGCGACCGCCACAGCGCCCACAACAGCTGGCGTTGTTGCAAGGCCAAGCCTCGCTGCACCGCTGTCGTCCTGGGATGTATTTATTATGTTGGTGCCACCGCCGCTGCGGCTTGGTATTCCCGTGGTGGCTGCGACCGGGTTTCTGGCTTTCGTGGAGGATGGCACTGCGCTGCCACCGCTCTTGATTTCCACAATGTTCGATTCAGTGACGTTGGATTTGGCGTTTGCCAGGGAGATCTCGTTGTTGTCCATGTCGTACACCACGTAGGCGCTTCGCAAAAATGTGTCACCGAGAACGCTGCTCGAGTCTGCTGCGGGGACGATACCAAACAAGCATGCCTCGGCACCGTTGCCAAATTTGAGCTTCTCGCCCGTGGGATCCTCCAAGTCTAGAATCATTTCCGAGAGAGACACCGTGATGCTGGCGGGAGAGCTGAACCTGAACGTCATGGTGGCATTCTGCTTGCGGGAAGAGCAAGGGATCAATGCAGCGCCGTCGTCTTCCTGATATGCCGCGTTGACGAGCCCGTATATCCTTGTCGTCAAGTCCTTGGGAAGATAGGTCAGTGAAGAACCCGAGTCGAGGAGCACGCCGAGGGCCATGTCGCTCGCAACCTTTGTGGGCCCGACGTCAAGTCCCGTCATGGTGATGAAAAACTGGTTATAAGCGTTGTTGACCTTCTGAATGGGCACACTGACGAGAGTTCCTTGGAATTTGCTGGTATCCACACCCCCAAAAAGAATGCTACCAGTCTCGGCGTTGGCATCGTTTAACCAAAGACTAAAAGAGTTCGAGGATATGATGCCATCCGCATGCATCTTGGCTGGAAGATTTTGATACGGCTTCCGCCCAGCCCGTGCGACCTGCACCTCGTTACTCGGGTACCCTATTCCCAATACATTCTGCGCCGAGGTACTTTCGTAGCGAACTGGAAGGACGAGATTGTTTGACCCGAAAACCGCATAACATCGGTGGCATAGTCGCCCGCGGCGCCAGTGCCGTCAAGATAGGAAATGTTGAAGTAGCCTCCAACATACCTGTACGTCGACGAAGCGTTGGCTGAATAAGCCTGGGCATAAGAGCAGGGCTGCTGCGCCAAGGCGCAGAGACGCGAGGCAGGTGTATTCACCCACATGTCACTGCTTCCCGTGTCGACATGAAGGCGCACATCTTGAGGGGGCGTTCCTAGCGATGTGTTGAGAAAATACAAGGTTTGCTACCAATTGTCAGTTGTGTTGACTCATTCGAAGGGGAAGGGGAAAAGAGAGAAAATGATGAAAGGGCATACCAAGTTGTCCAGAGTTCCCGTGACGGGTCCATCTCTCTTCCGCATCCTGCTACTGTCATGCGATATAGGATCCCGCACCTTGGATCGGTGAACCGGCAAACCTACCACGCGAGGCTGTGCATCTTGGCCTTGTCCTCGTTGTTGTTGTTGTTGCTGCTCCAGTGTTGACAGACTATCGGCTATTTGGAGGAGGGTAGAGTAAATGACCAAATTTGACAATGACTTCATGCTGAATGAGTATGTCGAACTTCCATCCGGTGGAAAAACTAGAGCCTGACGAGACAAGGCAAAGCGAGTGCTTTCAATGCGCGCCAATGAACAATTTAAAATCCCGGAATAGTCGTCGTCAAAGGGAAGCGAGGCAATGGCAGCAGCTAACGGCAAATGCGGCTCAGGGGATTCGTGTTCACGTCTTGTTAGCGAACGCCACGATTTGAGTAGTTGCTTTGAGGCGGAAGAGTAGCGATGCAAGTGTAGGAGTTGTTCGAAACAGGACGGCCAAGTCGGGGCGATGGGGCGGCGGCTCTTAGTCGACGATGGCGTCGTCACCCATACTCTAACCAACAAGTATCTATGCTTCCTATGCTTCCAGGTCGTGTGGCTGGTTCAGGGAAGAAATGATCCAAAAGCGAAGGGGGAAGGAAACACACATCTTTCCAAGTCTTTCCAGGATGGTAGAGCCGGTTGCGTCCCATGAAAGCTTGGGACTTGACTCGACTCGACTCCATGACGCGCACGATAACATGCAGTACCCGCCCCATCTCGAGGGAGAGGAGGACTCATAGGAGTGACGGACCAGTTGAGCTAAAACTCGTCCAGGCAAATTCACACGCATTGATACTTTTCAGCAAAGAAACGTGGAGGCAACGTGGAGGGAGGCAACGCGTAACCCGCCTTCTCGCCTTCTCGCCTTCTCGTTGGGCCGCGGGGGAGGGACGAGCGGGAAGTTCGATGGCCGCGCGAATATGGGGGGACTCGGGGGAGGGGGGGTTGATGATGTGGATTCGTGGAACCCCAAAGAACCCAAAACCTCAGCTGGGACAAATGTGACGCGCGGCCCAAAACGTTGGATGAGGCACCATTAGCACCATTGGTGGGTCAGCGACGGATGACGCCAAATACATACATACGTATGATGTACACACGATGACAAATGCGTTGAACCGGCATTGAACCGGCATTGCCACGGGAATGCTTCCGTGCCTTTCATCTCAAGTCGTCTGAAACCGTGGTTTGCAAATGTGGTGCTGAACGGCGGTAGCATGCGCTTCATGGCTTTATGCGGGCGTCGGTCCTAGATCATTTGGCGATTCGGGAGAGACGAGGTACTTGGATGGGTCTCTAGTAACTATTCTACATGTATAAATCACGAGGTCCAAGCATGGGAACAAGCACGCCATGTGTGTGACGGGAATACGCAATGACTACTGGACTGGCACGCGAGGGTAGATGAATGGTCAATTAGTCCGTAGAATCGAGAATCGAGAATCGACAATCGACAATCGAGGGGGTATCCGCTGCTGAGTGTCTCCTTCCATGATTACAATAACAATAAGCCCGCCGACTACGCCCTACGCCCGCCGGCTGCAATGAGAGCTCACACGGCCCATTCATCGGCGTCGTCGTCGGCTGTGATGAACGGCTCGTCTATTCGCTTGATGGCAAAGTCACTGCATAGAAGACTGGAGAAACTTGGGTTAGCATCATATCGTGTTACTCAATGATGAATAAATGACCTCTTGACTTGGGAAAGGGAAAAAAAAAAAAAAAAAAAAAGATAAGACATACCATGCTGACGCAACAAGCGCATCAAGTTCCGCAACCACCGCATCGCGCTTCGCCCCACTCACCACCCCCTTGTGTATCTGCGTCTGCAACGACCGTATCTTTTTCGAGTTCCCGTATCCAGACTGCTCCAGGACCCTCTTCGCCATGCAGTCTGAGTGAAACGAGTGCTGGCAGGGGAACACAAAGAACTGCCTGCTGAGCAGCGGCAGGCCGCACACGTAGCACTTCTCCCCCGGCTCGACAATCGCATACCGGTGGTCCAGGGCCGCAATGTCCATCTTGATGTTGCTCGCCGTCTGCGAGGACTCGTCCATCTCCTTCCTCAGACTGTCAATGTTCCGGCTGTAGTCCTCGAGTGCTTCGCAGATCTCCTTCTTGAAATCGTCAATGACGACGAAATCGGGGAAGAAGGGGATCAGGTCCTCAATCTTGAGCAGGTCGCATCGCCTGAGGAACTCAATGGCGGCTTTGATGCCGTCCGACTTGGAAATGACTTTGCGGGCCACGGCCAGCCAGAGCTTCTTCCTGAGTGGGGGGTTGGCCATCGGTCTGTCCGCGATGACGGCCGCCAGCTCGACCTCGTCGTGTGACAGGGCCAGATCAACGGCTTGCAGATATTGACCCATGCTGGTGTAGATGTGGACGCATGAGAGTGTGCGATGATGCTGAATGCACAGCCGCAGCGCAAAGTCGGGGTCGTATCTTGGTTCGTCGCCCTGAGCCTGCAGATAGGAGAGCAGCCCGGATTCGTCCTTGGAGGGGTGCGAGGCGTAGATGGACACCAGAGTGTTGTGAATGGCGGCGTCTTTTGAGCCGAGCTGGAAGATGACGTAGTTCAAGTAGCGCACTGCCTGGTTGTGCGAGTCGGGTTCGCCAGAAAAACGCCGGTTGTACTCGAGCAGTGCCGGGATCAAGCGGCGAGGCTCGAGGTCGGGGAATCTCATCAGAATGTCCACCACCTCCTGCGCCACATGGGTCATCAGCACGCTGCTGTAGCGGTAAAACACGTCGGCATCGGTTTGCTTCTTCAGCACGGCAAGCACCTCTGGCCAGCGCTCTCTCTGAACCCAGTATGACAAGACGTAGTTGTAATCGTTCACGGCATTGGCAAAGTACAAAAGCTCGCCCTCTCTGCCGTGGCTGCTGCTGATGTCATATACCGTCTTGCGGTCGAGTTCATTCTTGTACTTTTTGACAAAGTCGTGGTACTCGGTCCTGACCGACTCCGCCAACTTCCTCGATTCCGCGGGATTCAGATTCTCGGAAAGTTCAGCCTGCGTAAGAATGGTATCGTCAAGGGAGTTGAGTTTGGCCATGAAGACTTCCACCAGCCAGCTAGCAACAATGACTCTTTGAATGATGGCGCTTTTTTTCGTGTTGGCCAACTTGGTCAGCAAGAACTGTCTCAATGCGTCAGGCTGGTTGTTGTCGATGAGGCTGAGAGCAATGTCTTCGAACGGCTTGTTACTGCGGCCGTAGAGAGTGGCCGCCTCGGACCAGTGTCCCCTCTTGGCAAGATGGTCTCCATACGCTGCTGCGACCGTCTCCTTTTGATTTCGCGTGCGGGCGTACTGCAACGCCGAGTCAAACTGCCTGTTGCCCATCATGATCTGCCAAATGTTCCTCTCTTCGTCCCGAGCGACAATCTCAAAGATGTCCTCGGACGTGATGAGCCAAAACGTTCTCTCCTGCATGTCCATGGTGAAGGCAATCGCCCTTTGACCAGCTGCCAAAACATGTTCCGAAACGGCATGGCCGGTCAGACGGTTCGTAACAACGACGCGGCTTCCAACGAGACTTATGACATGCCATTGAGAGAGGAGAATGGCGTCAATGAACTCCGTAGTATCAGGCTTCCGTCGCCCACTTGACTCGGACGCAATGATCTGAGACTTGGACACTGCTTTCGACTCGGAAAAGATCTTCGATCCGAGACTGTTGTCTGGTGGTGTGTTGGATAATGTTCCATGGAACACGCCCTGTGACGACAGCCAGGCGTAAGCCCTGTCTGGTACATCCGCGCCGTGAGCGTTTGGCCTCGCAGGATCAGGAGAAACCACGACGGCAGAATTCCCTCCCAGGGGGGTCCTCTGCAGCTCATGAATCACGGGCTGCTCCGACTCGAACAATCTGGTATAAACAGAGCCACTGCCGTCGTGACTGCGGCCGATCTTGCCGACCAAGTGGAACAGTCTGCTCTGCGTGCCAATCATGACCCTCCGGACATCCGATTTGCCCTTGATATCGTCGACCCAAAGTCCGGTGATGGAGCCATCAGGAAGCTTATGGAGGTTCTTGAGATGTTTGACCTCTCTCTTGTAAAACTCGGTCGACGTCTCGATGAATGCTTCGTAAATGTTGCCATCGGCAGCACCGATGAGTATCTCCCTGGTGGACGCCGTCGGAAGGGACGGGTTCCATGCCACGCTCTCGATTGTAACCCCCCGTAACTGACTCAGCGGCCGCGGCTGTCTGGATTGTGAATGGAGGTAGTAGTTTTCGCCAAGCGCAGTGCAAATGAGCAGATGTGAAGCGGTCGGGTCGAGAAACATGCGCCGGATAACACCGATTTCGGATGCTCGTTTTGGTAGATCAATATCTGTCAAGCAGGTAAGCAGGTAAGCAGATGATTCCCCATACCCCTGCAATTCGGGGCTGTCTCCTTGTCCAGGTCTCGACTCCAGGCGCCTACCATCAATATCTTCGGGTCTCCTGAGATCGATTCGGAGGATACGACCGTTGGACAAGGCCAGTATCATGACATTGTTCGCTACCTGTGCAGACACAAACTCGGCCGTCACGGAAAAGTTCATCTCAACGCGCTCCACGTTGAAGATGGGGAGCTCATCGACGCCGGCGCCATCGTCGGTCGGGAAGGCTGCGAAGCCGTCTTTGGGACTGAAGGACATCGGTGGCAGTCTGCGGCAGTCTCGCCGAGCTGCTCACGCTCTCAGTATCGATCACGTCTGCGCTTTGAAAGGTTATGGATGATGTCGTCGTCGTTGGCGTTGGAGTAGCTCCCGAGCCCCCACACTTAATGCATGTGTGTGGACGCACAAAACGCACCCCCACGCAGACGCAGACACGCAGACGCAGCAGCGTTGGGGCCAAGTCAACGGGGTGTTGTGTGTATGTGTGTGGTGTGCGACGGAAGCCAGTCATTACATCACCGCTCATAACTTACGATATTGCCATTCATTGAGCGCGCAGCAGTCGCGCAGCAGAATTGCTAATTGATCAAGCACAAAATTGAAGCCACTGCTGGCCGAGTCGATTCCTCTTTTAAAGATCTAATACTATACCTAGGCACCATAAATAACAAGCGTCTCCGCCGTGACGCTTTGGTCTTTTTTTTTTTTTTTTTTACACGTAGGACACACGCCACAACGCCAACATACACTCCTTACACGCAATCCCGAGCTGTCATGACGAAAAGAGAATAGAAGGGTCCCCCTCCCCATGTTTAGCTATCCCATTTTTTTTGGGGGTCGCTCAGGGCGGCCGAGTGATTTTCATACTCGCTCTGTGTAGTGAGTGATATTACTCGAGGACTTCGAAGACGCCGGGGATTCAGCGGCGGCGCTTGGTTTTCTTGCCACAATAACACGCATCGTGAGCGTCATGGTCTTGCACGTTTCTTCATTCTGCGCACGGTTTGCAAGCTCCCGAGCCGTTTCGCGAAGGTCCCTCAGAGCAACGTCTGGATCCCAGCCCCCTTGTTCTGTTAGTGTCCGCAGGGCGTATGCCTCTAAGCCGTCTAGCCATGCCATGAGCCATAGCTTGCCCACCATGTCTTCGTGAATGGCCATGGGAAAATGCTTTTCTATGACCTGGACATCAACAAACCCGGCCTGCCTGAAAAGATCTGGATCAAGGTGGTCGATGCCTCGTGAGCGCCCGGCTTTCTCTGCTCCATCGAAGAGATCCTTCATGATGCGGAAGATGGGGGCGTCGGGGGGGAAGCTTGAGAAAAATTGATACGAGCCTTCCTTCCCATCCATGTCCGAAATCTGAACCCAGCCGCCGGGCTTGAGAGAGTTATAGATGTTTTTATAGAAGGAACACCAGTCACGGAAGGATCCCTCCAACATTCGGACATGGACGAGATCGTAGTGCTCTGTAGGTCGATCCCACTCTTCTGCGTCCTCGATCTCGAAGAAGACATTCATCGGAACACCACGATTTTCTTGCATCGCCGATATGTCTGTTCCCACAACCTCGCAGTCGGGATAGAGCTCTGCGAAGCGTATCGCCCATTCGCCAGTCCCGGTCCCCACATCGAGCACATTCGACGGATTGTCGATGGGAGCCAATGTGAGCTCCCCGTCGAAGGCATGCAAGATTACCTGGTGTTGAATTGTGAGGCGAAGCTGTTCAGTCTCATCGTTGGGCATGTGATAGTTTCTGCAATAGCTTCTGCCATTGATTTCGCGATAATCAAGGTCCCGCGCCCACAGAGACCGTGTTGAAGAGCCTCTGAAGAGAGTGAGATGATTGGGTTAGTCGCTTCATGGTTGACCAAAATTCACCATGGAGATCGATCGGTATGATGATGTTCTACCGGAGATATATATAGTAACCCTGTTGGCTTACCTGTCTGAAAATGCTCTCTCGCAATAGGCTGTCCCACATTCACTTGGCGGCCGATAATAACCTCGCTGGGGATACAATGTCCTTGTCTCACAATCTCGGTCCGAACCATGACACTCTTCACTTCCCGCATCATCTTCGTCTTCATCTTCATCGGAGCAATCATCAGAACTGGGCACGTCGTTGTGACTGCTGGAAATGCTCGCCATGGTTGGCTGGGTTCCTTGGTTTACACCCACGCCGCCGTCCTTGGATGTGCCTCCACTGGCTTGTCGAGTTGGGTGCAGGCGTGCGCCTTCCATGTCCCCAACGTGATCAACGTCGGCAGTCAAAAACTTTGAGGTGCACCAGCTAAAAGCAAGTAGTAGGTGTTGAAATGATCGCGGACGAGGGCAGCCTTGGCCTTGATGTTGTAGTTGGTTTATGCAGGGGGGCCCACCGTTGAATCGTCAGCGAAACACGTAAATGGTCCTTTTTTTGCGAGCAGCCGGCAATTGAAAGACGTGCCGAGCATGTACGGACTAAGACGGGTTCAGCTCGGGGCACTCGGCGACGGGGGCTGGACTTCTCGACGCAGGTTTGACGCAGGTTTGACGCAGGTTGACGCAGGTTGACGCCAGCTGCCAGGGACACGCGTGATTTACCCGAATGAGGTGGTGGAACGACGGCCAGGATCAAAGGTAAGAAGCGAGCGAGAAGCGGCAAGAAGCGAGATGTCTGGTGTCTGGTGTGTCTGTCTGATGCGTCTAGACGGTGTGCGGCACCGGATGGCTGCTGCAGGGACCTCTTTTTTGTCTTTCTTTTGTCTTTTTTTTTTTTGAGCACGGACCTGGGGTAGGGCAGGGCGGGGCGGCCAGGGGCCCCAGCTCAAAGTGCTTTCAGAGTCATTGCTCTCTTCAACCACTAATCGTGCCACGCCCCACTTCTTTTGGTTATCGCCGGGCTCTAACCACTGAAGGTGGTGCTTATTATTGCAACAGACTAATTAGTGCAATAGACTAAATTAACAATAGAATACCTTTATTAGCCCTTTTGTATATAATAAGTGCCCTTTTTATTATAAATAACTAAGGGTTCTAAGCTATTATTATAATGCTTTATATATACTACTTTTATAGCTTTAAAAAACGTGTTTTTTACGTATTTATAGGCCTTTTTCTCTATAGCCTTTATAATATATCTTGCTTCCCTTTTAAGGTTAATCCCTTAAGTGTTAGCTATAGAAAGCACGCTACCTATCTTTAGTAATTAATTCTTTATAGTCTTATATTATTATAATACTAATTTAGCCCCTCCTAAGCACGAGGTAAAACTGCTTAGTATTTTACAGCCTAATGCCCTATTCTTTTATCTTTTTCTTATCTACCTTATAAATCTTATTATTTATATTACCTTTACTTTTTAGCATTTTTTCCCTTATAGTATAAATACTATTAATTATCTTTAGGTTAGATTTATCTTTACTTCCCTTCCCTTTACTTTTCTTTTTTTTTACTATATTATTTAATATTTTAGATAAGGTAGTGTCCTTTTTATTACCCTTAGCTATGCTATTATCTAATTAGTTAGGGGTTAATTAGTTAATTAGTAATGCAGAACCCACCTAGCGATTCGAATTGAATTAGAGACAAGTAAGGATAAGTTATGTTTGGTTTGCCTCGGAGCTTTAAAGCACAAGTGGTAAGCTATAAGATAGAAGAGATATGTTAGTTTTATCTCTTATAATGCCTTAAAAGCATCTGTGTTAACATGTTAGTGCAGAGAGAGATGGAATAAACACGGTTGTAGAGGAAGGGGGAATCGCGTTAATTTATGCTATAAGTAAAATAAGCAAAACTTGAACGAATTTAAGTTTAACTACGGTTACAAATTATAACTATATATTACGCTAATATAGCTATAAAGTTTATTACAAACTTTACTCTAACCTTATAGCCCCTTATATTTATAACCTTAGAGCTTATTTATTACTATAGCTATAAGAATTTAGTTATTAATTGTTTTACTAGCTAGGTATTGCTAGTAATAATTATATGTAATAAATTAGATGCATTAGCTATAACCAATGATACTAAAAAAATTATAAAAATCAATAATACTAATTTAGCTACTTTTATATGCCTAAGGTCTCTTTTTATCTAGATAAGCTCTATAATAATAATAAGGTTTTTATAGTTAAAACACTATAAATTATAGCTAAATTTATTATTAAGCTCTTTCTCTTTATACTATAAGTCTTAAAGCTTTATAGTAACCTTATTAATTTGCTATAATATTATTAGGGTCTTAAAATCTAAAGATCTATAAATTAATGCTTCTAGAAAAAGCATATAAATAGGGGCTTATCTAATAAGCTCTTTAATTATAGGTTATAGATTAAAGGGCTAAATTCTAGTTTTATAAAATATAGAGATTATTATAGACTCCTTAAAAGCTTATTTTTATATACCTTTAATAATACTAAGGAATTTAACCTTTATAATATTTATAGCCTTATTATAGACTAGGATATTAAGAGCTTTAATATAATAATACTTAAGGGGCTGGAAGACTATAATATTAAGAGGCTATAATAGATATATTAAATACAGAGGTAGTCTAAAAGGAATTATATTATAATCTATATAGAAATTAATAAATTTCATTATATTATATAATCTATAGCTATTAAGAATTAATAAGCGTTTTTTACTAATAGATATTATAAATTTATTAAAGTGCTTTAACCACTTAAATATAATTTAGTTATTAGTGTATTTAGATAATAATAGTATTATCTTTATCCTTAGATTAAGCTCTTTAATATAATACTACTATTCTATATGCTTTTAACCTATAAGGATAAGGAAGGCTAGGATAACTTAGCTACTAGCTATAATAGCTTTAATTATAGTTATAGATTCCTAATTTTTAGGTATTAAGAAGAGATATGCTGTCAGGTGCGCGCGTTCGTGGGCGGGCCTAATAATCAATTGTAAGGTGCAATGCAGCGAGAGTTAGCATTGATGGATCTTTTGGTCTAGTGGCTTACCCGCACACCTTCGGGTTCTGACATTAATGCTAGCTCTCACGGGTCTTCTAGTGTATGCTAGTCCTAGGTTCGAATCCTTATGAGTAGGGCATGTGCTAGTCCTAGGCAATTCCTGTAGTTAGATTAACCTAACAAGTCTAGGTTTAAATTGCTAGGCTAGGTAGCTTACATTAGGCTTATAGGGCAGGTATAGTTACGCTTGTATGATTACGATGCAACTGTGAGGTCACGTGCACTAGGTAATATATAGGCCTAGTTATCGTGCGTACTAGGCCTTAGGGGTTCATAATTAGTTAATTATCTTAGAGGCTACAGATAACTAGGCCTAATCTAAGCTAAGGTTACGTTGCTACTAGCCGCTGGCCTATGTAGGGCCCTTGGCTTAGGGCAAGCCTTACAAGGGAAGGGATAATTATTAGGTGCGCGCGTTTATAGGAGGGCCTAATAATTAATTATAAGGTGCAATGCAGCGAGAGCTAGCATTGATAGATCTTTTGGTCTAGTGGCTTACCTTGCACACCTTCGAGGTTATGACATATGCTCTCTTTCTCTTTATTATAACTATATAGTCTTTTCCTATACTAATTTAAAAGCTAGTCTTATCTATATTCTATATATCTATAGGACTAATGCCTTTATTAAAAATAACCTCTTTTAGCTAATTAAAGTATAAAGTAATAACTTATATATCTTCTAATACCTTATAATTAAAGGTAAGCTTCTTTTAAAGAAGCTTTTTATACTTATAGTGCTTAAGAAAGCATATAGTCTAAAGCTTTCTAATAACCTTTTCTTTACCTTTAGTTAATAATAATACTCTCTCTTTTAGAATATAATTTATAGTATTTATTATAAACTTAGGTTATATAGTAAGGTTTATATTATTAAGTTAGTTAATATAGTAATATAAGGTAACCTCTTCTTTATTTAAAAGCTTTATTTTAGTTAATTACTAACCTTTTTTAGGTTAAATCCCTTAACTTTAGTGTATAAGGCAACTATATAGTATGTTAAATTAATTCGTAACCTCTTAAATACTTATATCTAGATTATTATTCATATAAGTAAGAGCTTTATTAATATATAATTTAATATTAGGTTTTATAATAGGAATACGATTTATAGTAAAATTTATAGTTAAAGATATTCTATTATTAAATTAGTTCGTTACACTAATTAGTCCGTTGCAATGATAAGCACCACCTTCAGTGGTTAGAGCCCGGCGATAACCAAAAGAAGTGGGGCGTGGCACGATTAACAACAAATCAATATTTCGACCATATACATAATAACGGCCCCCACAAATGCCCAATTCCAGGCTACTAGTTGTTGTATTCATTCCATTGCGCGCGCTTCGTCACCGTGCGACAGGACAAGATATACACCCGGTCCCGGTCCCGGACGGACAACTGACTATTAATATCGTGGCATAATCCTCCTCTTCTCCAAGAGTCCTACACGGTTCGTGTAACAGAAGGATTCGGCTTCCGGCTTCTACTCCGTATGAGTAAAACAAACGCGCAGTTTCGTACAGAACTCAAAATACGCAGTACTATTAATAGTAACTAGTCCCAAAACAGAGGCAGTACCTTGTGCATGTATTTTTTTGAGGTCCTTCCACGGTTTCTTCTACAAATAACATAATAATGCAGCACCCCGATTAGTAATGAGTCCTAAAACTGGAGTATTGCTATTCGTGCGGCCAGAAATTGCTATCGGTGCGGCTGTGTCACGGCTTGTTCGTAGGGTTAAATAAACAAAGTAATAGCTAAGATTCTTGTAGTTACTACTAGGAAGATACTAGCTAGGGGTAGGTATGTAAAGGTTTTAATCTCTAACCTAGCACTAAATAATATATATAGTCTTTAATAAATACCTTACTTTATAAGTATATAGCTATTTTATAGCTAGCTAGCCTTTTTATTATTTATATAGCTTAAATATTCTTTAAAGATTTACTTTAGTAAATATTTTATCTTTAATCTTTATACTTCTAATATAATACTCCCCTAATATATAATTAACCTTAATTATAAAATAAGCTACTTACTTAGGGTATAGTTATTATAATAAAGCTTATAAAGAAAAATAAGATAAGGTACCTTATAACTAGATATATAAATAAATAAAATAATAATAATAATACTACTAATTATAAATAACCCCCTTTATTATAGGTAGTAGTGTTTAAATAGTAGCTTATATATAGCTTTAATATAGTAAAATAAATATTATTACTTATTATATAGCTAGACTAAAAAAAATAGATAACTTATATTAATTTTTATAATTAGTTTAAATAAATAAGGTACTTAATACTATAGTTCTAGATAGTTTAACTAAAGAGCTTATATTATAGTTACTATAAGTTTATAGCTATTAAGTATATATATAAGTAGCAAAGCTACTAGTTATTATTATAATTTATAGATTACTTATATATAGTGTATTAGATTACTTAAGGGGTCTATAGTTAATATAAAAGAGACTAATTTTTCCCCCTTTCTATATACTTTCTTTCTCTTATAATAATCCTTAACCTTATAAGTTACTTTTACTAGCTAAGTAGTAGCTTTCTTATTACTATTATACTATAGTTACTAATCTTTTTTAGTCTCTAAATATTATTATTATCTATTACTATTTATCTTAGTCTTTTATCTTATTCTAAGTTATTAGTTTATTTACTTCTAGTTATAATTTATATCTAGTTTATTATAGCTAACTTATAGCTAGTCTACTATATCCAGAGTATTGTTTGTAGTGTAGTTAGTGTAGTTTTTGGGAAAATTTTGTATTTGTAGTGTAGTTTTTTTTTCCTTATAGTTAGTGTAGTGTAGTTTTTTTTTTGTAGTTAGTGTAGTTACTAACTACACTAACTACACTACACTAACTACACTACACTATAAAAACTACAAATGTAGTGTTAGGGAAAAAAAAAGTGGGCCTTTTTATTATATAAGGTTATTATAAGAATTAAATAAAGGATAGTTTTATAAAGCTTTTATTATTACCTATTTTACCTAATTAGTTATATAATTTATAAGATTTACTAATTTTAAGGAATTTACTATTGATTTTTATAATTTTTTTAGTATCATTGGTTATAGCCAATGTATCTAATTTATTACAACACATAATTATTACTAGTAATACCTAGCTAGTAAAATAATTAATAACTAAATTCTTATAGCTATAGTAATAAATAAGCTCTAAGGTTATAAATACAAGGGGCTGTAAGGTTAGAGCAAAGTTTATAATAAACTTTATAGCTACATTAGCGTAAGATATAGTTATAATTCATAACTATAGTTAAACTTAAATTTATTTAAGTTTTACTTATAGCATAAATTAATATAATTCCCCCTTCCTCTGTAACTATGTTTTTTCTATCTCTCTCTAAACATAACTTATTCTCACTTATCTCTAATTTAATTCGCTTCACTTAAAATTAGTAAACATAATTAATACTTTTTACAAGACACGCATAACCTAATAGACACATTACACCTAAATCGCTAAGTAAGTTTTGTATTACTAATTAACTAATTAACCCCTAACTAATTAGATAATAGCATAGCTAAGGGTAACTAAAAGCTAGGGGCAATAACCACTAGGCTATAGAACCTTTAAGCTATCTAAAAAGCTAATAAAAATCCTAATTAAAAGGAATTTAAGAAAAGTAAGAATAAGAAAGGGAATAAAAGACTAGAGAAAAAGGCTAGATATTTAGAAAAGATGTTAAAAAACACAGAACTTTAATCATTTAAGCAGTTTTACCTCGTGCTTAGGAGGGGAAGGAATTTACTATAACTAGGGTTATATATAATATTATAACTTTTAAATAATACTATTATACTAAATACTTTATTTTACTAATATAACTTAAATAAAAACCTTCTTATTATTTTATTTACTATTACTATTAATTATTTTTGATTTTTATATTTTATTATTATTATTATAAGTAAAAAATCCCCTAAACTAATATAAGAAAATTAATTAAGAAATCTAAATAAATATATAGAAGTTAATAAAATATATACTTAGTACTAAAATATTATTATTAATATAATAAGACCTTAAAAAAGCTTAAACTATTTATTTAATATTTAAACTAATTAAATATTGCTTTAAGCTTAATAATTCTAAAGCTTTAAGAAGTTATATATAGTAACTTTATATATCTAATTCCTATAATATATAAAGAAAGAATATAATAGACTAATATTTATAATATATTAATAGATTCTTAATAGTATTATTTTAATTAGCTTATATAGCTTAATTAAGCTTTAATAAATAAGTTTAACCTATTGTTAGAAATAATACTAGGACTCACTTTTATTTAATATATTATAATTTTACTAAAAGCTGTAATAACTCTAATAACCTTAATTATAATGAGTTTAACCTATTTATAGAAGTAATACTAGGACCCACTTTTAATTAATATACTATAATTTTACTCAAAGTTCTAATAACTCTAATAACCTTAATTACTAGTAGTTAAACCTATTTTTAGAAATAATACTAGGACCCACTTTTATTCAACATACTATAATTATTATAAAAGCTCTAATAACTCTAATAACCTTAATTACTATTAGTTAAACCTATTTTCAGAAATAATACTAGGACCCACTTTTATTTAATACACCAAAATTATTATAAGAGCTATAATAACTCTAATAATCTTAATTACTATTAGTTTAACCTATCTATAGTAATAATGCTAGGACCCACTTTTATTTAATATACTATAATTTTACTAAAAGCTCTAATAACTCTAATAACCTTAATTACTATTAGTTAAACCTCTTTTTAGAAATAATACTAGGACCCACTTTTATTAAATATACTATACTTATTATAAAAACTATAATAACTTTAATAACCTTACTTATAATTAGTTTAACTTATTTTTAAATATAATACTAAGGCTTATTTATTAATAATATATTATAATTACTATTATCCTTCGCATATTCTTCCGCACCGCTCTAAAGGTCCGGAATTGCCTCTAAAAAACAAACCACATTAATATTTGAATTCCTTACCTTTATTTACCCCCCCCTATAATATTATATTATAATAAAGCTAGAGATAAGTATAAGGTTAGAATACTAATAGTAATTAATATAAGAGAAAGGGGGCTAGTATAGAGCTACTACTACCTAAATATAGGAATTGGATAGTTTAATATCTAGAGTATTAAGAATAACCTAATAATAGATTAAATCTAATTTAAATACCTAGATAATATAAAATTTTATAATAAAATTACAAGCCTTATCCCTAGTAATAAAGTTACCTAGGTATAGTATATTACTAAAGCTATTACTAAATAGGCAGTAAACTATGCCTAAGCTAAAGTAAGGATAATAAACTATAATAATAGTAATATTTATATTACTAAAGAAGCCCTTAAATAAGCCCTTAAAGAGGCTATTAAAGAAGAAGCTAAGGAGAGTAATACCCTAACCTAGGCTAGTATTACTACTAGCCTAGCCCCTAAATAACTAAATACCTTACCTTCCCCTCTCTAAATCCCTAGTAAGTAAGACTAGGAGGTACTTATTAAAGGGAATACTATCTAGGAATTACTCTAGTCTAGGAGTATAAAAGATATAGTAATAGTAGTTAATAAAGCTATAGGCTAAGCTATAGTAATAGTAGCTAGGAGACTCCCTAGTAAAGATATAATTATTACCTTTAAAGGAAATACTACCTAATATAAATAAGACTAAAAATAGATTACTAATATATTTAGACTAGAAGTAACCCTTTACTAATATATACTTAGTATTATTATTAAGGGGTTTCTAACTAAATATACCCTTATTAAAAACTTAGTAATAGAAATTAGAAAAGCTAATAAGGTAAATATAGTTAAGGTAATAGTAAGGTAACCCTATAGTAAAGGTACTTAAAGGACTACCCTAGTACTAGGCCTAGCTAAAGTTAAAGATACTAATAAGATATACTATAATAATATAGTTTTTAAAGTAAAGCTATTCTAAACTAAACTATATAATAAAACTCTATAGCCTTAATAATATTATAACTATTTCTAAATAAGCTATATTACTAAGTACTATAAGGTAGCTCTAAGGTATAGTAAGTATAGCACTAGCTATTATAAGAATAAGGAATTCTCCTACCTAATAAAAAATAAATAAGTAAAAAAAAACTATATTCTATACTCTAAACTATACCTAGCCTAGTTAAGAGACTACCTTATTCTAAAAAAGAAGTAAAATACTACTAAAGTAAGATATCTTAAATAACCTTCTTACTTTATTACTTACTCCCTAAGAAAAAGCCTAACCTTTCCTTATAAAAGACTTAGTATAGCCTTAGAACCTATTATTATAGCTACTAGAAAAAGAGAATATCCTATAAATATAGAATATAGCGCTAAATAACTAAGATTAGGAAGTATTAAGTAATATATAAAGTAACTTAAAGCTAGAATAAAACTAGTTTAAGATAGTAGTAACTAATAACCCCCCTAATTAATATAATAATACTATAAGTCCTTTTCTAGAATATAAATAAGAAAAATAAACTAATATATATAGCACTTTACTACTAGACTAATATAGATATAATTATAATTTAAGAATAGGAATATATAAAAAACCTATAGCCCCTAGCACTAGGCCTAGCCTAGTTCTAACTTATATACTATAATAAATATAATATAGTATATATAAATAAGAAATATAGTATAGGATTATAGTTAGCCTAGGGAGAAACTAACTAGTTACTAGTAAAACTATAAGGAGTTAATATTTACTCCCTTTATTTAGAGGGTTATAGTAGTAACTAGAATACCCTTATTTATATAATTAACTTAGAGAAGCCTTATAACTAAAGTATATTTATTAGTAACTTTAACTAAAAGCACCCCCTTTAGGATAAGCTAGATAGGATAACTAATAAAGTAAATAAACTACTAGAGTTTATAAGCTAGTAAAGGCTTAGACTTATTATACTCTAGGGTAAACCTATAAGATAGTATAAAGATAATAGGGATAGTACTATTAACCTAGCTTAGGCTATGCTAGATATTAGAGTTTATTATAATAGTATAGAAAACCTTACTAAATCTAACTATATCCTATAGCTAATTAGTATCTTAAATAAGTAATAAGAAGCTACCCCCTAAGCCCTTAGATATATATAAGAAGCCCTAAATAAACTATATATAAAGGCAGAGGCTATAATTTAACTCTTACCTAAAAATACACTAGACCCTTATAATAAAGAGGGAATTAATAATTATATAACCTAGCTTATTATAAACTTATAGTAAATTATAGATATAGTAGCCTTAAAGAAGCCCTAAGGACTACCTAGCCTAGAGGTATAGTAATTAAGGAGAGTATAAGAGTTAGTTAGTAAAGTAAAATAAGCTAAGAGATAATAAAGATATAGAAGGACTAATATAAACTAGTAAGCTTATACTAAGGTAAATAAGGATTAGGAATATATTATTAGAGAAGAAAGAAGAAATATATAAAGAGATACCTTATAGAAAGCTAATATATAGGAGAAAGATAAAGAAGTTTAAAGGCTAGAGAGATAAGCCTAGCTTTAAAGCTAGGCCCCCCTAGAGCTCCCTAGACTCCCTAAGCTAGAAAGAAGTAAAAATAACCCTAATCTAGCTACTATATATAATAATAAAGCTAGTATACTAGTATAAAGATTCTTCCCTAAACCTATAGTAAACCTCGTTTATATTCTAGATCTCTCTTTTCTAGAACTTAAAAACACACTATTTCTAGATAAAGAATAATTTAGATAAAATAAGATTATAAAAGTCTTATTAAATATAGCTAGTTAGAAAGCGCTAGGGGATAATAAACTTCTAGTAAGCCTTATTAAAGCCTATAAAGACCTAGCTAAAGACACTATAGCTTAGCTCCTAAATATAGTTCTAGAAATAAGCTACTTCCTAGCTTACTTTTAAACTATAAGAGTAATAGTAATTAGAAAACTAAGTAAAATAACTAAGGAAATAAGAAGAGCTAATATATAAAGACCTATATTACTACTTAATATAGTTAGAAAAATTATAGAAGTAGTAATTATAATATAGCTTATAGCCTTTACTAAGGCTAAAAGATTACTCTCTAAACTATAAATAAGTAATAGGGTAAATAGATTAATAAAGACTGTAATAAGAGTTCTTATAAAGTATATTAAAGAGGCTTAGGGAAGGGGTAATATTACCTTACTAGTATAAATAAATATATTAGTAGTATTTAATAAAGTTAGCTACCTATACTTAATATACTTACTTATTAAGATAGGAGTTTTATAATAGCTAATTATAGTAATTTAAAGCTTCCTTATAAATAGAATAAGTTAGCTTAGCTTTAATAAAGAAATCTCTAGACTATTTATAATTAAAGCTAGTACCTTATAAGGCTTATCTCTCTTACTAATTCTTTTCTTACTTTATTTAGTAAAGCTTTATATTTATCTCTAAGCTATACTAGGTATAATAGCTATAGGATTTATAGATAATATAAATATAGTAATATTTAGTAAAATTACTACCTAGACTTAGAGAAAACTTAAAGCTATATAGAAAATCTATAAGAAATAAGTAAAGTAAGTAAGAGTTAAGTTTAGCCTAGCTAAAACTAAACTTATATACTTTAGTAAGTCCTATAAACCCCTCTAGACTAGGGTCTAACTTAGTATAAAGAAGATAATGCCTATAAAGTTATATAAATTCCTTAGAGTATAGGTTAATAAAAAACTTAACTAAAGTACCTATAAAAACATTCTTAAAGGCAAATTTACCTAGTAATAACTTATACTATCCTTACTAGTAGTATTAGTATAGGGCTATAGCTTTAGGGATACTAGGCTTTTATATATATAAGTAGTCTAACCTATTCTTACCTATAAAGTAAGTACTTACTATACCCTTACTAAGAAGGGAGAAAAGCTAAGAGAAGTAATAAAAAGCTTTATAGTAAACTAATTAGCTTACCTTTAGATTATTATAAGGGTATTTAAAGCTACTTCTATTATATAACTAGAAGTTAAGACTTATATTCTCTCCCTTAATCTATACCTAAATAATATAAAATAGAAGTTTAAGAATAGAATTATAAATAATAGAATTATAAAGAAAATCTAAACTATAGCTAAGTTAGTAGTAATAGTATTATACTATAGGAGAAGACCCCCCTTAGTAAATAATAAGCTAAATATAGACTTATATAAGGAATAGAAATATTACTAGAAAGACTAGTATAATAAAGAAAGGCTAGCCTAGAGTAAATATATTAGAGAGCTAACTAAAGACTACCTCCTTACCTATAACCTAAAAGAGATCTAAAAGTTCTATATAAGGCTAGATAAATATATCTTATTAATAATAATCTAATTATATATAGGGAATATAAGCCTTAATAAATTCCTATTTTATAGGAATATCCCTAGGGTGGTTTTGCCCCTATATAGCTATAGCTAGGTAGTAAAGGACTAATACTATATATTAGTTAACTATAGTAACTATAACTATAGATAGCCTTAATAAAGATAGCTTGCTAACGCATAGGAAGTAAGGCTAGCCTTAAATAACCCCTTAAAAGCAAGATTCCTAGCTAGATAGTTCCTAGGTATAGAAAGACTTTAATACTACTTATTAGTATAAAAGCTAGCTATTAACTAACTTAGAAAATTAAAGAATCTAGGCTAATTCTAAAGATAAATAGAAAACTACTTAAATATAAATATAAGTTAGGAGATAGACTAGGTAATATAGAAGTGCTAGTAAGTTAGAAGTAGACCTAATACTATAGTTATAATAAAGAATATCTATATCTAAAATAGTTATTAGATTAATTTTAACTAAAAACTCTAGGTATTATAAGTCTAACTAGCTTATTACTACCCTAACTCTAAACTAAAAACTAGCTACTATATTACTTCTTTTCTAGGATAAGGATAGTATTCTTTACTACCTTTATATAATTCTTTATAAGGATAGTAGTAAGTAAGAGATAGTTTATCTTTACTATATATATATTAAGGTATTAGAGCTAATAGATAAGCTTAGAATACTATTCCTTAGAGAAACTAGCCTAGTCTAGGCTTACTATAAAGGCACTTTGCTTCTTCTTAGCTTAATTACTAGCATAGAGTTTCTTAACCTAGTCTTAGAAGCTATCTAGGACTTAGAATAAAAGATATTAGTACTAGAACTAAGCTACTACTAAGCTAGATTAGAGGTACTTATATTACCCTTAGTAGCTATAGAAGCCTAAGTCTTAACTAACTACTAGTGCTTACTTTACTAGCTAGTTAAGTTTAGCTACTAGGTAGGTTAGCTATAGACCTAAGCTAGAAGAGAGGTAATTACTACCTTATTATATTAATAATTCTATACCTAATAGTTAAAATATATATTAGTAACTACCCTTACCTAGCGAATTAGCCTTACTACTAAGCTAGAATAGGACTAACTTACTAATAATAATATAGCACTAATACCTAGGCTTTAAAACTAAATAGGACTTATAAGAGATATACTAGATATCTTTTAAATTACTAAGCTAGCGTAAATTAGTAATAGAATAGGCCTAGAATAGAAGTAAATATAACTTATAGAGAGATCTTTATTCTTAACTTACTTATACTACTTAGTAGTTATAAACTTCTTTAGGAAGCCCTTATACTCTATAGATTCCTAGGTAAGTTAAAGCTAGAAATATAGTAATATTAGAATACTTATAGGTTTTATTAATATTATACTAGGTTTCTTTCTAATCTATAATAAATATTAGTAATTAACCTAAATCTAGCTTAGAATAGCCCTAAATAGTCTAGAAAAAGAGAAAAACCTATAAGAAGTTTAATATAAAAAGAGGAAAAAGACTAAGTCCTTAAGGAAAGGGGAGCTTTTTTTTATACTTAATAAGAGAGAGAGGGGGATAAATTAGATAACTTACTTAAAAAATAAAGTATAATAGGCTTAATAAATCTAATAATATATAACTAGCTTTAGCATAGGACTGTTCTAGTCCTAGGTTAAAGCTACTCTCCCTTTATAATAACTAAGTAAAACTAAGTGCTTATACTTTATTAAACTAATAAGGTAAGGCTAGGCTAGAGTTAGCTAAAAAGTAAGGCTATAGAAAAGTTAGTATAAGAGTAAATAAGAAGTAAATTAATATTATAAACTTAGATTTACTTTACCCTAAGTAAAAGCAAAAAGACTTAGGATAGACTTATTACTAAGCTAGAATAAGGTCTAAAGGGCCTAGGAATACTTATTTTATATATTTCTTTTTTCTCTTTTTTTTTCTATAGGATAAGGCTAGTGTAAGCTAGTAATAAATACTTATAATAGGATACCTATTAAGTAGCGTAAGCTTACTATAGGGCTAGCGCTAGCCTAAACACAAATATAAGAGGGTTTTTCTTCCTAGGTTAGGGTTTTCCCTTTTAACTTAGTAGCAGGAGTACTAGTAATAGCTATCTATAGAGCTAACTAGCGTAAATAATATATTATAATTACTATAATTAGTAATACTAACTTACTATAATATTAAAAAACCTAAAAGAGAAAAGAATTTTATTTTATTAATAATTTAAAAAACCTAAAAATATTAAATAACTAAAAAGTCTAGCTCTTTCTATAGTAATTTACTTATACTTACTTATACTTACTAGTATTTATATTTTATTTATTTATAAGTTATTTATTTTAAATTAAACTTTAACACTAATTATATTATAAGTATTATAAGCAATATTAGTAATATAAGTTATATAAGCTATTATAAGCTATAATAAGCTATAATAAGCTATAATAAGCTATAATAAGCTATTCCTATTAAGTTTATTAGTAGTTTATTTTATTTATTTACTTTAGTTTAATTTTTTTCAATTAAAAGTAATAGTAAAAATTCCTAGAAATATAAAATAATTAGTAATAATAGTAAATAATATAATAAGAAGGTTTTTCTTTAAGTTATATTAGTAAAATAAAGTATTATATATAATAGCATTATTAAAAAGGGATAATATTATATATAACCCTAGTTATAGTAAAATCCTTAAAATAGTATAATATTATAAATTATAAAACTAATTAGATAAAATAGGTAATAATAAAAGCTTCTATATAACTAGCCTTTATTTAATCCTTATAATAATAATAACTAATAAAAAGTTCCACTTTTTTTTTTACCTAACACTACATTTATAGTGTTTGTAGTTAGTGTAGTTTAGGGAAAAAAATTTGTAGTGTAGTTAGTGTAGTTTTTTTTAGCTTATAGTTAGTGTAGTTTGTAGTGTAGTGTAGTTTGTAGTGTAGTTACTACACTACACTACACATTGTAGTGCAATACTCTGACTATATCTAATACTTATATAGGAACTCCTTCTTTATTAATAGCTTCTAAAGGTTAAGCTATTAAGAAATCTTCTTTAAAGTCTCCTAAGAAGTTTTTCCCTTAGAAGCAAACCACTTATAAAATTTTAATATAAGTTTATTATATCTTTATAGTATCTTTATTACTAACTTATTACTAGTAGTATAATAAGTAAGAAAATTCTATATATATAGTGCTCTTAGTAAGTAATAATATAGAATATCTTACTAAAAAATAGTACTTATAATATTCTAGGATATCTTATTAATAATAAGACCTTCCCTATAGAATATAAGAATTTATAAGTATAACTTCTTTACTTACTTATTACTTCTTTATTACTAATATTCTAATAAGCTACTTAATAAAATATACTTACTACTTCTAAAATAATAAAAACTACCTTATAGTATATCTTTCTTATCTAGAATTTACTTACTTATTACTAATATATTACTAGTATTTAGCTTAAATTATATAGCTTTATAATAAGCTATTTAAACTTATTAAAGCTACTTTAGAAAGTAATTACTATTATTAGAATAAAGTAAGTATAATTTTACTACCTAGATACTAGATTATTACTAACTTACTAGTAGTTTATTATAAAAGTAAAGAAAAAGCTATAAAATACTATTCTATTTTATAAAAATTCTAATAAATATAAATATATTTACTATGCTTAAATAATTACTAATACTACTTATAAAGTAAAGAGTAATAAGTATATTATAATAGTGCTACTAAGTAATACTATAAACCTTAAGATATAGATTAATATTTTAAATAGTTATTACTTTATAGCCTAGAATATCCTAATAGTAAGCTTTCTTAATATATATAGCTAATACCTAACTAACTTACTAGTAGTTTATACCTTATACTACTAACCTACTTAATTATATTAGTCTTATTTAGCTCTTTAGTAAACTTTAGGTTTATATATATAAAGAGAGAGATTCTAATAATAAAGATACTCCTAAGGCCTTTACCTTTATAGTTACTATAGCTATTACTATTACTAAGAAACTAGTAATCCTAGTAACTAACTCTATTATAAAGGGGTAAGTGCTTAGTAGCTATATAATAGATTATTTAAGTTATTTAAGTAAATTAAGTAAATTAACTTTATTTTCTAATATCTTACTATATTAACTTATAAATTATAACTATCTTATATTAACTTTACTACTTACCTATTACTTATAATTATTAATAATTTCTCTAGTACTAAAATCCCTTTTTAATACCTAAGAATTATTTAAAGTATTATAGCTTTTTTATTTAACTAAATATTTATAATACCTTTTATTATAGTAATATAAAATAATTCTCTTAACTTTAAACTCTTATTTATTATCTTTAATATTATCCTATAGTAAGGATATATTTTCTATATTAGTTAGGTTCCCTTTAAAAGGCTTAAGATTAGTAATATTAATTATATTATATAATTAAGTCCTAGGTAGTAACTTTAATTAATATACTAATCTATAACTCCTAATTACCTTTTTAATCTTATAAGGGCCTAGGTACTTTATAGCTAGCTTCCTACTAGGTTATTTTAAATTAATATTCTTTATTAATAGTAAAATATAATTACTAACTTTAAACCTTATTAGAGTTCTTTTCTAGTTATAATATTTCTTATACTAAGTCTATAAGTTACTTAAAAGCTATTTAATTATAGTGTGTTTTTCTCTTAGTACTAAGACTTTACTTTTAGCTTAATTATTTACTAAAGGGATATTTATAACTACTTATTATAAACCTCTAGGATTATAACCTTATAATACCTTTACTAGTGTATAGCTATATATTATATAATTACTTATATTATATATAAATTACACTAATAATAGGTTATTTACCTAATTAGTCTATTTAGTATAAGTAAAAGCCCTTAAATAATATTCTAGGACCTAGTTTAAATATTCTATCTAGCTATCTATCTAGGGGTAAAAAGCAGTGCTAAGTAGCTACTTAGTTATAAGAAGATAATAAAAAGTTATCTAGAAACCACTAGTAAATATAAAACCTTAGTTTATTATAATACCTTTTAAAGCTCTATAATCTTTAAAAATATATTCTAAGAATATAGTTACTAGCCTATTACTAGTTAGTTATATTAATATAGGAATATAAATACTATATTTTATAAATTAGTTAATAATAACTAGAATTATATTATAGGTTTAGTTTAAATCTTTTACTAGTAAAAGTCTAGTAATAAAATCTATTAATAATTCTTAAAAAAGGTAATTAAGCACTAGTAGTATAGCTAGCTTACTATATAGTTTATAATACCTTAGTTTTAAAGTTTAATAACTTATATAAGTGCTAATATATACCTTTATATCTTTCTTTATTATTAGCTAATAATATTAGTTTATAATCTAATAAAGAGTTTTACTTACTTCCTAATACTTAGTAGTAAGGTTATTATAAGTT
Organism: Epichloe coenophiala; assembly: GCA_018801565.1. Lineage (NCBI taxonomy): Eukaryota > Fungi > Ascomycota > Sordariomycetes > Hypocreales > Clavicipitaceae > Epichloe > Epichloe coenophiala. Next base: position 265,941 of record JAFEMN010000069.1, read on the forward strand.
AGTAATAAAATTTCTTTTCTTATTTCTAAAGGGATAAAAATATAATTCTTAAATATTAATAGCTTAAAGGGTTTAATAAACTATATCTAGGACACTACTAAATTACTACTTTTAAGTAATTTTAATTAACCTATAGTAAAGTTATTCCCTTACTATACTTTATATAATAAGACTTAAATTAGGGGTTATAATTCTAAGCTCTTTTCTAAAAAGTTAGAGATAAACTTAGAAGAGATTCTCTAAATAGATTAAATCCTAGCTATAATATCTCTATAAATAATTAGTTTAATAAATACTTCTAGTCTTATAGATATATAGATAAGTAATGTTTTTAAGGGATACTCTTACTACTTACTAGTAATAACCTATACTAGTCTACCCCTAATAGTAATAGCTAGTCTAATAGGAAAATTAAAATAACTAAGTAATAAACTAAATATACGCTAGGTACTAGTAGTATTACTATAGCTAGCTTATTACTTATTAATAAAAGAATTAAAAGTATTAAATAACCTTACTAATATAACTCTTCTAAGATTATCTAGATTATTAGGTTCTTTAGGAATATAGTTAAGTTATAATTTTTTAAAACCCTAGATATTAGTAGTATTATTATAGTGTTATTATAACTAACTATTAGTTATACTAAGTAATATTTTTATAGAACTTATAGTACTAATAGTATTACTAAGGTATTTCTATTACTTAGTATCTATAAATTTAGATAAAAAGATAGGAAGTTATATAGTTATTACTTTTACTTTTCTTACCTTACTTATAAAATCTAGTCTTCTTAAAAGTAAGTTAGTAGGATTTAATTTCCTTATATAATATATAATCTTAAAGTTAAAAGAATAAAGCTTATTAAGCATAGTTACTTACCTACTAGTAAGCTTAGGCTTTATAGCTAGGTACTTATAGTTTAAATAATTTATAATAACCTTAATTATATAAGCTAAATAAGTAAGGTAGTGTCTCTATATATAAAAAGCCTCTTAGATAGCTAATAATTTACTATTAGGTATTAAATAGTATAATTTAGTATTAGTTATCTTCCTTAATATAAATATAACTAGGTGCTAGTAACCTAGTATATATATTATAAGTATAGCCCTAATTATATATCTAGATATATTTATCTTTACTCTAAGATATATAAGTAGGTTAAAATACACTAAAATTAGCACTTCTTAAAATTTCTATTAAAGTTCTCTAAATACTACTAACTTATAGGGTTCTAGGTTAAATATTACTAGTTACTATTCTCTAAGGTAATTTATTAATAAAATAATAACTTTACTATACTATTTAATAAAATAGCAGTAAAATCTAGTAAAACTAAGGAATAACTAAATATTAAAGACACTATATAGTATTAGCTAGATTATAATTACCTTAACTCTTACTAAGTCTATTATAATACCTTTTACTAATATCTTAAAGCCTAAGAATTTAACTTTCTTAACTAAAAATTAATACTTTTTAAGGTTAATAAAAAGGCTTATATCCCTAAGCCTATATAGAATTTATTTAATATATTCTATATACTTCTTAACTATACTACTATATATTAGTATATTATCTAGGTAAATAATATAGGTCTTATTAATAAGTCCTTTAAGAGTATTATTAATATACTCCTAAAAGGTTACTAATATATTAACTAGTTTAAATAGTATTATAAGATATTTAAAGTAGCTATAGTAATAATAAAAGGCTATCTTTTACTTATTACCTAAGTAAATATATAGCTAGTAGTATATATCTTTTAGATTAAGGACTATAAAAATAACTATACTTACTAATTAATTAAGGATTTTAGTAATAAGGGGCAAAGGGGCCTTATCCTTAATTATAATCTTATTTAAGCCCCTATAATTTATATAAAGCCTTAATTTCCTTTCTTTCTTTAGAATAAATAAAATTAGGGCTTTAGCTAGGCTAACTAATTTTCTAATTTACCCTTTAAGCTATATACTTATAAGGTACTCTCTAAGAACTAATAGTTCCTTTTTAGCTAAATTATATATAAGCCCCTAAGGTAGTATTTTCCCTTCTTCTAATTTAATTATATAAGTATAGCCCCCTAGTTTAGGAAGCTTACTTACTAGCTCTTTAGAAAAAATATCTATAAACTCTATATATTCCTTTAGAATTATTAGTATAAGGTATTAGGTACTTATACCTTAATTTAATATAGCTTATTTATTACTTATACTTTCTAAAATTAGTATAACTATAATACCTTTATTTCTTTACTACTAGGAAGTATATTCTAGTAACTATATAGCTACTTTACTATTTAATTATACTTCTATTATTACTAGGTTCTTTAATTAGTTCTTACTTTTTTCTTAAATTATTATTAAAAAAGGATTAGGAGAATATAATCTAATTAGACTAGGTACTAGAGAGTATAAGCTAAAAAAAGATTCTATATTAAGGGATCTTAAAAATATTAATAAAAGTAAAAGATAGTATAGGATTTATAAAAGTCTATTAAGTTAGCTACTATATTACTAATATAGGTAAAGGGATAATACTAGGTATAGATTAGACTAAAGAATATTTACCTATAATTATATATTAGGATTAGGGATTTTAGAGATATTTAGTAACTATAGAATACCTCTCCTTTATTTATAGTAAGTAGTAAATATATAAAAAGAAAAAATAAGTAGTAGTTTTATTACTATTTAGAGTAATAAAGATTAGGCTAAGTATTCTAAAAATTAAAAATTAAAAAGATAAATTATTAAGAACTATATACCTATATTAAATAGCGCTTTTATAGCTAATTACTAGTTATCTTATTATAAAGATACCTATATTCTTATTTTATTATTTATAGGGTATTTTATAGTAAGATTATATTCCTAAGTCTATACTATTTAAACTAGTATTATATTAGGTAATATAGCTTTATTACTACTTTTACTATACCTCTTAGTTATATACCTATTACTTTTATAGGTAAAATAGTTAAGTACCTAATAAGCTAGTATAGTATATCTAGGCTTTCTATATTTATAGCATACTAAAAATAGCTTTTTTACTTAATCTCTGCTTTATTACTATACCTTATCTATAGGTAATATAAAGTATTATCTCTTTTTTTTAGGGTCTTAACTTTTTTTATTACTTTAGCCTAAACTTATTATAACCTTTACTTTCTTACCCTAGCTTTATAACTAGCTTTAAGTTATTAGAATCTCTTAGCTAATTATTTACTTTCTTATAGTATTATTTAAGCTATTTAGAAAAATAGTAATTTATAGATATATTAAGGATTACTTTAGGTAACTTAGCTTTTACCTTAGTCTAAGCTTTTATAAAGGCTTAAAATAATTAGTTACTTTTTTACCTAAGATTTAGTAGTATTCTTATTATTTCTAAGTATCTTATACCCTTATTTATTATTCTAGTTTTTAGCTATTCTAGAAAACCTACCTATATAAATAATAAGTAATTTATATACCTATCTATAGCTATATAATATATTTATTATTACTTTATATTATTAGCTAGGTAGCTACCTATATATACTACCTTAGTAGTATTATTCTTAAAGGTATAGTAGTTTAATTTAAATAATATATTTAAATTTACTAGGAAATTCTATAGGTTCTTATATATATTCCCTTTATATATAGGTATTTTTATTTATATCTTAATAAGACTATTTTACTATATAATTACTACTAAGTTACTATAGACTACTAGTAAAACTATAGCTAAAGTTTAAGGGGTAATTATAAGTCCTAGAGAAGGTCTAGCTAATCCTAGATTTACCTTAAGCTCTTTAATCTATACCTTTATTTATAGAATCTCCTATATTTTCTAAAGGTAATATAGCTTAGCTTATATAACCTTATAGTATCTTTATAATGCTTTATCTAGGTTATTTATATTATCTATACCTTTACCTAGATTAGAATTAAGTAGTGTTTACTATACTTTATTATTATTTATAGTTCTAGATTATAAGGGTTCTTTACCTTCCTAATTATCTATAGCTTTATTATTATAAAGTACTAGTATGTTTTATATAGATCTTTAGAGTATTAGCTATATAATAATCTAGCTAATAGTTTATATTCCTAAAAGGGTTTTAAAGAGATTAATTTATTATAGCTTAAGTATAGGATTAAATAAATAAAGTAATAGCTAAGATTCTTATAGTTACTACTAGGAAGATACTAGCTAGGGGTAAGTATATAAAGGTTTTAATCTCTAACCTAGCACTAATAATATATATAGTCTTTAAGGAATACCCTGCTTTATAAGTATATAGCTATCTTATAGCTAGCTAGCCTCTTTATTATCTACGTAGCCTAAAGGTTCTCCAAAGATCCGCTCTAATAAACGTCCTGTCTCTGACCTCTGCGCTCCTAACATAAGCAGTATATTAGAGATTTTCTATAAACCTACTATTATACTTTAAAGCTAGAAGTATAATACTCTAGGTTTAGTCTTACCTTTTATTATTAGGATATATAAATATCTTATTAATATAAAAGAGAACTAAGAGGTCTATATTCGTTAGGTATTTACTCTTTAGTTCCCTTTTCCCCTTTATTTATTATATATTAACTAATTCGTATTATAGAAGGTTTATAACCCTTAAGGCAAGATCTTTATAGCCTCTATAAATAAAGGCTTAGATAAACTAGGTAATTATTTTCCATAAGATATGGATAATAATTATTACTTTTATAAGTCTTATTTATATACTATGCTACTAGATCCTAGGCTTAATCTTGTTACTATATAAGATAGGCTTAACTTATAAGCAAGGACTAGAATAAGGCTATTAGAAGACTTACAAAAAGAATATAATTCGTAAGTATTATTATTATTATTATTATTATTACTAATAGATTTACTAGGATTTTACCTACCTATAAAGAGAATCAGGCTAATCAAAGCCTAGGCTCTGAAAATTCAGAGTCAGAAAATACCCAATTTCAAGTGGAAATTAGAGGGCTTAGTTAGCCTAGGACTTTTAATAATCCAAGGCCTAAACTAGCTTCTAAGCTATATAAAGGTTTATTTATAAATAAGAGAGATAAATTGATTCAAAAAACTAGAAAAAACGAAATCTCTACCTTTACTAAGCTAGAAGCTAAAGAAGATAAGGTAAGCTAGAGTTCCCTAATATTATATTAATTTACTAATATTATTATAGGAGGATATCTTTAAATAGTGGGAAGATAACCTTAAATCTTTCCCTATTTTAAGTATAATTACTAGAAAGTATTTAGCTATTCCTGCTACTTCTAGTGCTATTAAAAGTGCTTTTAATACTAGAGGGAATATTATTATAAAAAGAAGAACTTCCTTAAAGCATTTTACTATTAAGGAATTAATTCTTTTAAAGAATTAGCAAAAGGAGGATAATATTATGGTTAAGTAATATTCAGAGCTTTACAATTACTTTAGCTCTTTATTAGAGAAATCTTAATATTCCTCTAAGAATATCTTTAAAGATTCTTCTAATGAATCTTTAGAAGATATTTATTCTAACTTAGAATAAGTGTATAATAGGGGTTTTTTCCTAGTTTAGTCTAGTTTTCCCCTAATTTACTTTTTTAAACATTAGTGCTATTATTACTATTATTACTATTATTACTATTATTACTATTATTTTTACTTTTATTATTATTTTAAAAAACATAAAAGAGATAATATTTTTATATTTTTAATATTTTTAAAAACCTTAAAATACTAAGTTATTAAAAACTATAGCTTTTTCTATAGTAATTTCCTTATATTTCCTTATATTTATATTTAAGTTATTTATTTATTTACTATTTTATTTTTATTAAACTTTAATACTAATATTATTCTTAATATTATTATATTAATTTATAATAATTATTTTAAAAAATATTAAAGAGAAACCATTTTTATATTATAAATATTTTTAAAAACCTTAAATTACTAAGTTATTAAAAACTATAGCTTTTTCTAAAGTAATTTCCTTATACTTACTTATATTTATATTTAAATTATTTATTTACTATTTTATTTTTATTAAACTTTAACACTCATAATATTATAAAGTATTATAAAGTATTATTAGCTATTATTAGCTATTATTAACTAGTATAAGCTAGTATAAGCTAGTATAACTATATAAGCTAGTATAAGCTATTATAAGCTATTATAAGCTATTATAAGCTATTATAAGCTATTATAAGCTATTATATTACTAGATTTAAGAAAATACTACAAATACTACAAATACTACATGTAGTAGAAAAATCTCCTTGTAGTGTAGTATGTAGTGTAGTGTAGTACAAAGCTCTGTCTATAAGTCTTGCCTAGCTATTATTATTCTTATATAGTTATAACAGCTTTAATAATAGCTTTTTTAATAATATTAATACCTTTAAATATTATATAAATAGTTATATTAGTTAATAGTAAAAATTAATAAACATAAGCCACACTAAAATTAGGTATAAGAACTATCCCTTCGGATTGGGACTAACGCAATATGCGCATTTAAAAAACGTAATATACGCGTTTAGTAACCCTAAGTTTAAGGTGATTGGCGCACCTGATCCGGCCGAGCTTATGTTGTCGTTGTTTTAAATTTGTTGCTATGCTGTTCATAATCCTAGACAAGCATTTTCCCGTGTCGCTTAGGCACATCGTCTCACACTGTGCGTCTGAATCTTGGCAACATGACTACTCAGTCGTTCTTCTGACAGTAGATTGAATAATAAATTTTCTATATATCCGTCTCCCGCCAATGCTACAAGACCCGGCCACTTGTATCTTATTTCCTGACTGCATAGACGCCTAGACAGTCATCCGCACGGCCCATGGGTTCGTCTTTCATCAGATGCTCAATGTCTGGCATTATGTGACCTTCGCTCACAATAGGAAATGGGGTCAGAACATGGCTTATGTCTCCCCACCATGATTCTCCATACTTGCAATACCAATCCGCAGTCGTTTTCAAGCCGTCTTCAAGATTCGTCATCTGATTCCATCCTAGCATTCGTAATTTTGTGCCATCGACGGCATACCGACGGTCGTTGAAAGGCCGGTCGTGCGTATACTTGATCCATTTGCGAAATTCATCTGGCGTCTCATGTCCTATCCCCATCGTGTCCAGCAGCTTGGCGCATAGATCTAGATTGGATGTCTCGTCAGATGAGCCAACATTGTAAATATGACCAACCTGGCCCTTGTGAAGAATCGTGTCAAATGCATCAGCAGCGTCTCCAGCGTAGAGATATCGTCGCGTCGGACTGCCGTCACCATGCAGCACAACAGGCCGCCCTCGATGAAGAAGGCATGTAAATTTCGGTATGATTTCTGCACACAGAAGTTAGTGTCAATCCGGAAGAGACTCATCTGCAGGAGCCTTAATTGAGAAAAGGAAGAAAAGTGCTGGCTGACTCTCGGGATACTGGTGCGGCCCATACACGTTGTTGCTTCGAACAATGATGGTTGGGAGCTTGAAGCTCTTGTTGTAAGATTGGACAAGCATTTCAGCCGCTGCTTTGCTCGCTGCGTATGGGTTCGTTGGGGACAAAATACTGGATTCGACCAAGTCATCGTCATCCTCCTTCACTTCTCCGTACACCTCATCCGTAGAAACGTGTATGAAGCGTCTGATTCGAACCTTCTTGGCACTCTCCAGCAAAACGTGCGTCCCATACACATTGGCGTGGGTAAAACTGTACGAGTTTCCAAAACTCAAGTCCACATGAGACTGTGCAGCAAAATGCAAGACCGTGTCGATATTGTAGCGCTCCATGCAATCCAAGACTTCGGTTGGGTTTGTGAGGTCTCCATGGTAAAACGTGAAGTTGCGTCTATCGTTAAGCACACGCGTGTTGTTGAGAGATGAACAGTAGTCCAGCTTATCGAAAGACACGATGTTGTATGCTTTAGGATACGTAAGAGTCAAGTGGCGCACAACCCATGATGCTCTGCTCCATTAGAAATCCAGAAGTCAGTCAGTCAGGGGTTCTTTTTTTTTGGCCGCGGACGACTCAAGAAAACTTTCATGTTTGTCGCCGTCCACTCACATGAAGCCTGCGCCACCAGTCACCATGATGTTCTTCACATCGGGCAGCGGTTCAAAAATCGTGGATCCCTTGAGTACGGGTGCTTGTTTCCATACGTCGAGGATTTGAAGATGTTTGGGCGAGCCATCGGCCGCGTTGCCTGTGATGTCATTGTTAGCGGCGCAGAAACCAGGTCAAGTTTGCCCCTGCCCAGCCAGGACAGACTGGCCTCACCGTTGGCGACATCATGAGGGATTGATGGCACAGATTCAGGCGACGAGGAAAAGACTGAGGAGGCAGCCTTTTCTTGTCTGCGTGACTTGCGGGACACGCTCAACTGCAGCTTCTTGAACAGCCGGCGTGTCATGATGGAAGGTGCGATGGACCTCGGACGCTCCGCTGTGGCATCACCATGGCATGCTTCTCTCAGCCATGGAAAATTTGGCGCAGTCTACCTGCTTTTATCATTCACAGTCTGATGTATGTGATCATACAATGCTCGAAGCTGGTATGAAGAGTGCACGCAGCAATGCACGCAGGCCGAAATGTTGCAAGTTGGCGTTGACAACACGAGGGTTGACTGACTGCTGTTACCTTCCATGTCTCTGCGCGCTCCAATGAACTTTGAGGAAATTCAGCGCAGCAACTTGTGGAGACGGAGCCAATCGGCCAGACCCTCACTGTAGCTCAATATGTGTGTGGAGTAACGGAGGGCGTTTGGGGCTTTTTTGGTTGGCTGGTTGGGTCACCTTCTGTGTACCGCCAAGTACCACCAAACCGTCAGAACTTCCAAAGATTCCAAAGAGGACTGGGGCGATGCTTAATAAGGGGATGCTTAACGGGATGCAGCATCCGGTCAGGGAAAAAAAGGGTCAATCCATAGTTGAACGAAATTGAACATGAAAACAAAATAAACGGTTTCTCGGTGAATCCGAAAGGGAAAGATGAGAGGAGGAAGGAAAAGATCATGGACAATTCAGCTTCATCTCTGACACTCCATTAATTCGGTAATAGTCATGAACTGCCGCAGCTAACCAAACACGCGAGTATTTACAAGTTGAACCTCTTGCGGTCCTTTTCCATCTTGGCTTTCCACTCCCACTGAGTAGCGTCCTCGCCCTCGCTGCCTGCACGTCCAATCCCCTTATCTACTCTTCTCAGCTTCAATGTAAATCTGGGACCGAGCTCTTGTAATCCAGCACGAATGCCCTCTACTCCTTTGACCTCTATACCATCAGCCCCGACAATACTCTTCTCCGAAGCACGTTTCTCGCGGAAGACGTATCGATGACGGCGCACGAAGATGTAATCTCGTTGATTGTGAAGGGTAATGACCTGACGTCCCCGAAACTCGGGACGAGGCGGGAATAATGTTTGGAAAATCTTCGCAGTGAGGAGACCAAGTGGCGTCTTGAAGTTGCTGAGCAGGAGCTCCGGATAGTGGTTGGTTGGATTTCCGTGTCCAGGCAGCTTCCTGCCTTCCATCCAATTCGATACTGAGAAATGAAAAGTTGGCCCAGCGGGCAAATGAACAACGGACATCCCAGTGGGTTTCTTCAAATCTTCTTTGATGAGGAGAACGGCAGTGTACTCTCTATTGATGGCATATTTGCATATCTCCCTCAGGGAATACTTGTGTCCGTAGCGATGTGCTGATCGAGGAATGTAGGTGCTGTTGGGGAAGAGTGTGCTTAACAGTTGAGCCTCGGTGTGGATGGTGGAGTTAAGAGACGTGGTGACGAGGACCTTCGGGTCTGGAGTAGGAACGTCGCTATATAGTGTTGGAAACTTCAATGCCAGGGCAGCTGGTGTCAAGTCGAGGTTTGTGCTTGTTGTTGAAGGGGCAATGCTGTTATCTTGTTTCGCGCGCTTGTCCCTTTGCTTCTCCATGGCAGCCTGCTTGATTACCTCGTCTTCTTCATCTTCTGACTCCAGCATACTGTCATTGTCGTCTTCATCATCCTCGTCATCTTTCATTTCCGCGTCGAGGGCTGTTCGCTCTTCAGCCTCAGCCTCCTCTATCTGCCGCCTCCTCAGTTGTTCCAAATCGACCTGAGCTCCCAGAGTATCATCGTCACCTTGATCCCATACTCGCTTTTGATCTAACGTAAGAGTCTTGTTTTTGCTGAGTCGTGCTTCCTTGAGGGCAGGTTCTAGATTTTCGGCTTTTCTGCGACGGTGTCGTGCTTCTCTTCGCTCCTTGCCAGATGCCTTCTTGTGTTGGATGTAGAGTTCCTTTCGTTTGGTCTTGTTCGCTGCTTTCAGCGCCTGAACAGGCGGCTTCGTGAACCCCATGTCGATTTGTTCTCTTCTCTGTGGTTCCAAGAGGTGTGGCAGGGGGGAATTTTTAGGTGGAGGGACACGGGAAACAAATGCTAAAAGGCCGGCAGAAAAGTCCAGAAATTTTGGCGGTGAGCGACAAGGCTTGATAGCTGATTGGTGGAGCCAAAAAATTCGAGGTCGCAACTTGGTAGGGACTGGGTTGCAGTGCGGCACGTATTGCTTGCGCTTTTCAAGGACTTTTTCTTCTTCTCAAATCGACCTCACCGTCTTCAATCGCTCTGTCGAGCACAGGAAAGTTTGGCACGATGGGGGCCAACGGCGCGAAAAAAAGAAAGCTGGGTCATGACTCATCAGACGGCCAACCACAATCAAGAAGGGCACAGAAGGACTTCTTCAGGCAAGCCTCCAATTGGAACCTCGAGCAGGACTATGAGAATCGACCACGAAAAGGCAAGAAGGCCGAAAAGAAGAGCAGCAGGCTTCCCATGAAGACGGCAGATGGCCGACTAGAGCTCCTCAAGGGTCTGGATCCCGAAGATGACACGGCGACTATCGAGAGTGATACGGAATGGCTTGAGGGACAAGACAACGAGGTCGATTCCGAACCCGATCTCGAGCAAGAGAAGGAACTTGAGCCGCAAATCCCCGAGTCCCAACAAATATTGGAGGCTCAAGAAGAGCTCGCAAAAATAGCTACATCGCTCAACGAAAATCCAGAAGAGAATTTCAGCGGCTTGAAGACGCTCGCCAAGATTGGCGAGTCCAGAATACCCACCATCCGCATGTTGGCTCTCATTACCCAAATGGCTGTATACAGGGACATTATTCCTGGATACAGAATACGCCCGCAAACTGAGGATGCAGCAAAGGAGAAGCTTTCAAAGGAAGTTCGTGGCCTGAGACAATTTGAACAATCATTGGTGGCAGGATACCAAGCCTACATCAAAGAGTTAGCGCAGTACGCGAGATCACAAACAACGTCGATCCGTAATGGGCAGAGCCTCTCCAATGTCGCAGTCACCTGTGCATGTACTCTGCTCACCTCAGTACCTCACTTCAACTTCCGCACTGACTTGCTACGAATTATCGTTGGTAAACTGAGTCGAAAGAATTTAGACAAAGACGGTGCAAAGGCAATTGAAGCCCTTGAGACCCTCTTTCGCGACGACGAAGAGGGACGTCCTACGCTGGAAGCCGTGTCACTCGTCACCAAGATGATGAAGGCGAAAGAGTTCGCTGTCAATGAAAGGGTACTCAACCTGTTCCTCAGCCTTCGTCTTCTATCCGAGTTCTCAGGGAAAGCCTCTCAAGACACGGTCGAGCAAACAGCTCCCAAAGCCAAGAAGAACAAGCGCGAGTTCCGCACAAAGAGGGAACGAAAGAATATGAAGGAGCAGAAAGGCCTTCAGAAGGATATGGACCTAGCAGATGCGCTCGTCAGTCATGAAGAGTTCGAGCGAATGCAGTCAGAGACGTTGAAGCTCGTCTTCGCCACGTATTTCCGCATTCTCAAACAACGCTCACCACACCTCATGGGTGCTGTGCTGGAAGGTCTGGCGAAATATGCCCATCTCATCAATCAAGACTTTTTCGGTGATTTATTAGAAGCTCTGAAGGATCTTATTCGCCACAGCGATGAGGATGCAGAGGATGGCCCTGCAGAGGATGAGAATACTGAGCAAGTTGATGACGAAGAGTCAATACGAAACTTGACAAGAGAAGCCCTACTTTGCACTGTTACTGCATATGCCTTGTTAGCAGGTCAAGATGCCCACAAGTCCCGCAACGATCTACATCTGGATCTGTCCTACTTTACAACGCACCTCTTCCGCTCCCTTCTGCCGCTCTCCGTCCAACCCGATCTCGAAAATACCCGCCTCACTACTCAATCATCATCATCATCAGTCAACCCCTCGAAGATTAATGTTCAAACTACCACCGTATTGTTGCTTCGCTCTCTGACTGGCATTCTGCTACCTCACTACAATATCCGCCAGGTAGCCCCGTTGCGGCTTGCCGCTTTCACAAAACAGCTCATGACTACGTCTCTACAACTTCCAGAAAAGTCTTCTCAAGCTGTGCTCGCTCTTCTCAACGACATTGCTAATGCTCATGGCAAAAAAATTAGTAGCCTTTGGAATACCGAGGAACGTAAAGGGAATGGACGTTTCAATGCTTTAAGTGAATCTGTGGAGGGAAGCAACCCGTTGGCGACAACCATCTGGGAAGGTGAATTGTTGAGAAAGCACTTCTCGCCCAAGGTTAGAGAAGGCGCCAGGATGTTGGAGAAGTGTATGTCGGGGTAGATCAAATCCATGCAATTAGGGAAGAGAACTTTTGCTTTACGTTGTAGTGGAATGAAGAATATGTCAAGATTTTGCAGAACGAACTTTTTTGCTTGGAAGCCTCCGGGTGTTTTGAAACCAACTTGAATCTGTGTATTATGTGTGCCTGTATTAAAGCAACTCTCGTGCAGTGACCTCGCTACATGATCCTACATTCGGCGCAATATTGTACAGTCTCATGCCAGAATTCAGGTAACACTTGTGTTCCACTTTGGCTTGAGGGTATGACTGTCTGTCAGCAATGATAAATTGCAAATCTATGCCCTCCAAAACTTGAACATTCTTCAATGTCGGCACGCACTTAGCTTAATCCATCTGCGCTGGTGGGTGAGCTGCCCACCTTGAGGTAGAGAGCCCCTGTATCGGCTTGGCTGGAACTGAGACCATATTTGTCTGACTCAATGGGCAACTAGTCGCTACTGGCTGACCTGGCACACAGACTGCGTGGTTCACAGGGACTTTTGACACAATGTGTTGCATAGGAGGCCAGAAGCCACGTGAACCGTCGTCGCTTGGCTTGTTGAACTGTCCGGTGAATGGAAACTCTTTTTCAGCTTGAAATTCATCAGTATTGGGCTTAAGAAACGTATGATATACTCTTACATTCATTCTCGCTTCTTTCAACTTCGGATGCAGATGGAACGAAAGCAGGTGCCTTGGGCCTCAACTGCGTATTTATGTGAGGTGGTGTTGAACCACCATCGTCAGGCTCATTTTCTCCATCGATGGTGATGCTTCTTTTGATGCACGAGTCTTTAGCATCTTCCAACTCGGGTGGTAGGTCTGAATGCTCTGCCAGTAACGCCAGAAACGTTTCAAGGATGGTACCAGAAGTACTTTCTTGTGCATCCGTTTCTTTGAATGAAAACGAATTCAAGAGTTCGGCGAGTTTTTCCGCATTTGCATCATCATTGTTCTTCTCATCATTTCCTGCTACACGGATTCCATCGCCCTTGCGATCTTGTGAACCGACGGGCGGTGGTGTGCCGATATCTGTGGTCTTGGATGAACATGGGCTATTAAAAGACGTGCTCACCAGTCGAGAGTTTGCGTCAGGCAAATCAGATTTTGGCGCAACAGACGCAGCTGACTCCTGGTCCGCTCGACGCAAGAAATCGAGGGCACTCGTCATCATTGGAGTATTTGCACTGACACTTCGAATCTGCCATCCTGTTTCCAGTGCTTTTCCATCATAGTGTCTTTTCGAGGGTGGAACTGGTTCCCTGACTTCTACGAATCGTACAGCATCTGCAAAATTATCTTGTTAGTGATTCATACGCAGGAGAAGGCTTCCCGTCATGTTGGCATACCCGCACTACGCCCCTGCCGAGAAGAGCCGCTACTTTGCTTCGGGGGATAATTTTGCTCTCCTGTCTTGAAGCTTTGGGCAAGGGCTCTTGCGTCAGCCAGCTTTTGCGCGTCGTTGAACCCGGTAACATTCATGGCGAAGAAGTGTCTCAGGGGGCGGTGTTGACCATCTGGCGATGTTTTATTTTGGACAATCTGTTGAAGCCGCCGGAATTTCTTGCTTACCAGATCGAGCTATAGACAGAACAAAAGTGAGGACGCAATTTGTGATCATGTACTCCTCTTCTGGCAGCGGAGCGTAACAGCTGCATGGCACCTGCCAACTCCTGGCAGACTGCCAGACAGTCCGTCGCGCTTTAAGGGGCGAATGTTTTTTTTCCCTGACTTTCGCGTTGGCTTGGCTTTGGCTTTGGGTCAGCTTCAGGAGAAGGAAGAGATCCAAATCGAACCCATTCGTTTCAAGTCATTTCATTGCTCCTTGAATTCACAGCCAAACAAATTTGGCGCTGGTACGTGAATATAACTGCCGATGTAGCCAGCATACTAGCCAGAGAAAGTCTTGACTGAAAGAATTTTCAACGAGTTTTCGAATGATCAGTCAACTTTATCCATTAGTTTTTGCTCGTCTTAATCCTTTTAGTCCCTACTGTGGTCTCCACCACAGCTATGTGAGTTGGCTTGTATTGAATGCTCCCCGGGTTATTCAACCAAGTTATATCCACAGAAGCAACATGGCCGTCAACAAATGCCCATAGTGCTTCCACGCCTGGAGCATTCTTCTTGATAGCTAAGGATGATACTCGCGCAATTCCCAAACAAGCAGCCAGTCTATTGGAGCAGGGCTTAGATAGTCCTATCAGCTTGATGTTTTTCGTTGAGTCGCCTTTCCTTGATGCAACACCAACCATCTTGGGGAAATGGCAATTGAATGCGGCTGGCTGATTCCCCTCGAGCCACGAATATCATACTGTAAGGATGATCCGAGCTGCCTCTGTTTTGACTGGTCTCACTGTCGCTCGACATCATTTCCAGCCCTCTACTGATGGCATTGAATCCGACTACGATATGGTCGACAAGCTCAGGTTTGGCGGGCTTGGGCACGGTAGCCTCTGATTTCACCTCTGTTGCCGAAGCCTCTCTTTTAGCTGCACGTTTTCCTTTCGACGCCTTTACATGCGTTGTTCTATGCTGTCCTATGGGGTTTAACAGGCTGAGCGCATTTGTTAGAGAATTTTTTCACGGAAGTTCAAAGCGCAGACCTACTTGCACAGCAATTCTAGGATAGTGTCCTGGTCTCCTAGCGATATTTCTGGCCTGGAATGAGGTTAGCACTGTTAAGGCATGCCAGTCAGGCTCTTCAATCTAGACCTTACCAAGGGACTGTTGAGAATGGTGTGTCCAAATGATGCATCAGGCGTTTGCGTCCAGCCGCTTGAGATGGAGTCGTCATATTTGTTACCGGCCAGCAACACGAGATGATCCCTCCTTTCTCGACACCTCTTTGTTTTCACGATTTTATCAACAAAAAGAATAACTCCGCCGTGGTAGTGATATTATGCGGCATACAAGCCATGTGAGAGATGAGATATTAACACGATGGGTTGATGAAGGAAAAGCAGAAACAAATTGAATAGTGGAACCACGCGGGCAGAAGAAGTGGGGCAGATGATCTGTCACTGCCAGGGCAAAGACGACACAAAGACGACATAAAGATGGAGAATTGTTGGAGACGAAGTTTGAGATAATAATTAAAAGAAGTCATATACTCCCCTTGTGAAATGTACTGCGTTGCTGTATATCCGATCTCATTATGTCCAAAGTCAGCCACGCCAGGGCAGTGTAATGTACCAGCGTGAAGTACACCGACTTTGAGTGCTCTTACTTGTGGATACTATTCCCTACCTAACTATCTAGGTAGATAATTATGCAGGAAGGGAAATAATAAGGATTCTTTAGGTTTTTTTTTAGATTCTTTTCTGACAATCAGGTCCATACTTGAGTATATTCGACGGTGCGTGCGACACAGATTTCATCGTGAGTGTTCAATGGGGCTACTGCTGTGGTAGTAGCTTTTGCACGAACTTGTCTTGTTACTCCTATACGGCGATTTATTTATTAGCATAATAAATATGGGGACAGGCTCATGTGGATTGGAGCGCAATTTGGAGTATACAAGTACCAGACCGTCTATGGCCGATGTCCCGTCAAGTTTTCTTATTTTCAGCGTCGTCTCTTGCAGGCAAGCAGCCCACTTGATGTCATCTGCCATCCACGCGCGTCAATCTGGTGGAACTTTAGCGCAGGCCTGCTTGGTACACACTCTGACACTGCACGAGCCCGCGTAGGTAGGAGATGCTTATTATTATTATTATTATTACGGACGTAGGTGCTCTCAAATGGTGCCCGTCTGGACTCTGGAGCTGCCCCTCGCCCCTCAGTTCCCTCTCAGTTCCCTCAGTTGGCTCGTCACGGTTCCACACACAAGCACCGCGTCCCATCAGCCAATCCGCTGCTGCCATCGTCTACACCTCCCTCACCACTCACACTGACTTTCACAGCTCGACTTTTTCTCCATCCTCTCCAAATCACATTCACGGCGCCAGCTGCCGTCTATTTTACCTTTATTCTTTTTTTAGCATATAACGAAGCCTGTCCCGGCCTCTGCTGGCCCATCTACCTGGCAGATCTGCTGCCGTTACCTCCCTTGTTACACATGTTAATTTTCTACAGCTGCCGCCCAGCCGGCTCTCACGACGCTGTGACGTCTTTGCCCGATCTGGCCGCCCCGTGCCATCGTTGCCCGTCATTCCACCAAGCAGATGGACAACACGTCAGACAACCAGATGGACCGGCCCTCGACTCCTACAGACGCGGCGGCAGCGAGCATTTCGCCAGACGATCAGGATTATGTTCCCTCCCTTGATCCACCTTCCACTCGTCCAAACCCTTTCGACGACAGCGACCTTTTGGCTCGCAAAAGACGTCGAACATCCGGTTCGGCATCACCCCCACCATCTGCCTCCACGCCCTCCACGCCCTCCACGCAAGACAAGACGCCTCTGAGCAACCACATCAGCGCCGAGGCCACTGGCGCAAACCACACCGCCTTTGCTCAACAAGTCCAGGATGAGGTTGTGACGGCCACCGAAATCCCAGAGCTCTTGCATACGCCGCAAGCGCCTACGTTCATTGCTCCGAACAGCTCAACGCCTCTCTCCTCTAGCAAGGTCACCATTAATCTTAGGAATTCCAATGGTCTTACACTTGATGCCTCGGAGCCATCGTCACCTACATCCAAGCAACTGACTAGCCCCACCATCACAGACAACGGAAGTCATGCTGGAGGGAGTATTGTGTACACGAAGAATGAGCAGCTACCAAAGACAAACATGGGAACATCCCCAAAGTCCAGGTCCAACTCCACCAGTCCACCTGTGGAACTGATATCCGTATCCGACACGTCCTCTGAGGAAGGCGACGACAAGATGGTGTTTTCAGTTGACGACAAAGCTGCAGCCATTGTCGGTCATGACCTGCCATCCTTCGACCCTATTCTACAGTTTCCTTACTCAGAGCCTGAAGACGATCCCTCTACACCACTGCATCGCTTGCTCGAATATTTATCCACACGTACGTGCGCATCTCACTTCTTCTACTGTCGGCCATTGCCATGTGAATTGTCGCAACTAATGTGAACAAGACTCGCCCATTGACAGCAAGATCATCGCCCAAGTGCAAGCCTGGATCGAAGATCACCTCAGTTTTGCTGCATCATCCGAGCAGTCTGTTGTTCTAGACTCTCGAGAGACTTACAAAGGTTTTTGGCTATCGTTTCCAAGTGTCATTTTCCAACTATCAGCAAGAAGGTATGACAGCCCAGTTGTTCGCCTGGTTTAACAAGCTCTTGTGGAACAACTATCAATGCACAGGTGGCGTAACCTAGCTTTTCAATTTTCGAGTACTAATTGACCACACAGCCCAGAATTATCCAAAATACCTGAGCTTCGCAACAGCGTCATTGATCTTTATTCAATCTTTACTTGCCTCACGGCGCGAATGGTTGTCCTGGATGTGGCGGCCATCAGACACACACGGTCTAACCCCGGCGCGGGTAATCAACAGTGCCCTGAGATATTTTCCGCGAGATACCTACATCAGCTTTATGAAGTGCTTGCTTCTGATGCTTGTTTGGCGAACGTCAGAGATGAGGCACGGCCCGCCCCGGGATCGTCACAACATGACGTTGGATCTTATCTCATCGTCAAACTCCAATCCAGCCAAGGGGGTAGTGTGAATGACCTGTCGCAATTGGCGTCTTTAATTATTTCGCTCGTTCCTCAATTCCCCAGACTGATGGATGCACTGGCGCCTGTAGCACAGATGCTCGGGGCTTGTATGCGAGAGGCGGCATTGACGATCAGCAATAATCAGAGCGGCAGCCGTGTGAGGCAAGCAAATGCGCAACTGCAGACTGGGAATCTGGCTTGGACTCATCTCTTCAACTGCTTGGAATTGGTGATTGAAAAGCACGTAACCCAATTATCTGCCGATACCGCGACAGTTCTTCTGCATGCCTTGTCCGATATGCTCAAATGCGCCCTACGAGGGAGCCACCAACAAGCAACAGGTGTTTTGCAACAACATATACACGATTTCCCCGGTCTGCCGATTGCGCATACTATTGAAGCTATCGCATGGAAATGGAGAGTCAGAGTGTTGGAACGTTTGATACGTTCCAGCCAGATGCAACTACGTGTCATGGCCATCACCAAATTGTGCGGGGATCTTGTGTTAGTCTGGAAAAGCGCCGCGAGTTCTTCCGACGAAGACAATGCTCGATTTCTCGAGCACCTCGGTACTCACCTGCTTCAAACGCACCTGGTCGACTATATTTTTAGCTTGAATTGCCACCCGGAGATTATCGTAGAGAGCGCCAATATCCTTGGGTTCCTCATTGTCACCAAGATGTACAAGCAGGAGCACACCGATCGGTTGTGGCAGGGCTTGACACTAAGCCAAGATCCACGGGTCGCGGAGGCGTTGGCTCGTATGATCTCACATATTACCAATTTGCTTGATTACGACGGTCTTCTGGTCTGGTGTGAGAAGTTCCAGAC
Organism: Epichloe coenophiala; assembly: GCA_018801565.1. Classification (NCBI taxonomy): domain Eukaryota; kingdom Fungi; phylum Ascomycota; class Sordariomycetes; order Hypocreales; family Clavicipitaceae; genus Epichloe; species Epichloe coenophiala. The sequence goes on from JAFEMN010000069.1 coordinate 285,024, forward strand.
ACTTCCATTGGAAGAATTTTCTCCTGCAATGCGCACGCTGTGGGATAACATCATGGAAGGTATGTTATCACGCTGCCAAACGGAGCAGCACCCACCTTCTTTCCATCCATACAAGCTTTGCCTGAGGCTCTTGAGAGAGGCTTCAATTTGCACCGCGGCATGCCAGACGGCGGACCCTGAGCTACAACTCGCGGCCATGCAAAAGTTGAAAGAGTTCTTCGCCTTCGGTCCCAGCCCCGAGGATCGGAAAACACTCTACTTGAGCTGTATTGATGATATCGCCCAACGATCAGCAACAACTCGCGGGAGTTTGTGGTGCCTGTCCATGGCCATTAGAGGTACAGTGCCCAGAGATCTCCAAGTGTTGACTGAGCAGCATGACCTTGCGAGGCTCGTTATTGAAGAGCTAGCACACGCAGTTCGCGCTGGTCATCAAGCGGGAGCAGTTGCTGTCCTGTCCGGCGATTCAAATATACCAAGAAGAGACATGATTGCAAACATAATCCACTTCCAGCCTTCAGCTGTCAATGATGAACTCGGCATCAAACTTTTGGATATTCTTGTTGGACCAGAGTCCCCGTGCGCAGAGGACAGAGCAGCGGGCTGGCTTGTCATCATCAACGTGATGAAAAAGGTATCATTGAAGAACACCTTTCTTCAGACCTGTTTCTCCACATATTTGCCTGATCTTCCTGCGTCCTGTTTCTCAGATGGAATGCTAGAATTTGTTCGTGAACGCGTTCTATCGCTTGCTGGAGAGGACAGTGATTTTGCCTTGGATGACTCCGAAACCTTGTCCAACAGTGGTATCGAGCAGCTGTGGAGGATCATTCTGGAAGCACATGATTCTCACCTAGTTTCTCGTGCTATTTCCACGCTTGCCATCGATTTGTATCTCCAAAGCAACACCATGCGGCGCTACTCTACAACCCGCACACGGAAAGTTCACTCTTCACTCGTGACTCGATGCTTGAGCCAAATGAGAGCGGCAGCGACAAAGATGAAGGGCTCCAGCGATGACGATGAATCTATGGTTATCGTGCCAACTGATGAGGAGTTACAGCAGCAAGAACTTTTCTTCAGGCGCTCACTACAGTTGTTGAGGTTTTTTCTCGAGAAACATCAAGCTCACCCCAAGTTCGCTGTTGCTGACCTCAGACCTCTCATGGTCAGTGCTGCAGATCAGATGGCAGGAAGCTCTGCAGAGCTAAAATATCAATCCTTCGATGGTTGCGAACAAAGCAGCATCAAACCTTTGCACATTGGCCGCGATAACACAGTTGCCTGTCTTTTAGCTTACATAAAAAGAGAGACGGGATTCGAGAATTTTCGAATATACTACCGTGGACAGCAGTGGTTTCCTTCAGAGCACCAGATCGGTCTTGCACTACACGAACTGCACATTCAAGATGACGTGATTTTGGTGAAAAGAGATGAAGATATCTCAAGCACGGCCTCATGTGCCAGACCTGGGTCGTCACAACTGGAAATTGAGATTTTGTCTCATTTCAAGGAATTATGGGAGTACTTGGGAATGGAAGAGAAGCTTGCAGAAGATGTACGCCCCTTTCTTCCCGTCCCCGTTTACAACTTGCAGCTGACGCGATTAGATATATGATTTTCTTGTGCAGCTTCCTGCTGATGGTGAATTCACAGCGCGGTTTGAAACGGATAATGTATCACATCTCGACATCTTCCTCAAGGGATATCCTTTCAAAACTTTATACGCAATTCACGCTATGAGTGACTATGTGGAAGCTGCCCGATACCAGAGACTGCAAGCTCGTCCGGGCACCGAAATCGCCTCTGAGGGGCCTGGATCCTCCCAGAAGGCGCTCGAAAGATCCCTACGCTTAGTTGTTGATGCTATTTCTGACCCTGAAGTTCTCGATGTCGTTTCTTCGGCATTACGACTACGAATTGCAGGATCTTTAGTACAAGTCTATGTAAAGCTGTTCAACAGTGAGCTAACGCGATACTTGAAGTATATTTTATTGGTTTCGAAATACTGATCAAAGATCACAGTTGCCACCGATTGTACTCCACAAATTGGGCTCAAAAGCAGTCTGCTACCCTCAGCGACCCGTCTTTACGAAATTTTGTGCCTGGCGGAGGGACATGACGGTGACCCGAGCTTGACTTTGATCGATCGTACTTGTGCGGCGATCCTTCGTATAGGATCCGCAAGCCCTGATTTCTGGGAAACAACAGTCTCGGAAACAAACTTTTTGGAGACAGTTGCCAACTTTGTTCTCAAAGACCCCCGAAAATCCGTAAAGCAATCTGTGGTCGAGCTCATCGAAGACGCGACGAGGGCTCCTCCGAGTACCTCGCTTGTAGCAAGTAGCAAGCAAAAGCCACCCCAAATGGTCGTCCTTTTATATTCAGCCATGACTGACATTCTGTACGACTGTTTGGATTATCCGTCAGAGCCCGAGGAGTATTTCAGATCACTGCTTTATCTGTTGGAGCAGACCAATGCGAGATGGCCATCGGCTACCAATGTTGAAGCTCTTGCTGTCACGACCCTCGATCTCTTGATGAGGCATACCTCTATTGAGGTACGTTGAGGATCATACGGGATATGAGGAGCGTAGGCTGACAAAAATTACAAACTTTTGCAGACAATTGATCAGCCAGATATGATTGACCCGGTTGCCACAGGGCTGACAGCATTACTGCACACATGCTTACAACTGGACGAGAGGCTGGTGACTTGTGCAGCCTTTGACGAGTAAGGCGTCACATGGACAGAACCCCTCGCTCATTTTTGCAGAATTACATACTGACATTGAGTTAGTAATATCGCTACCCACCTTTTTTGGAGACATCTTTTCCCACGGAAGCGCCGTGGCGATAGGGGTACAGTGCCCCGCGTAGTTCACAATATGACTACAAGGATGAAGCTACTCGAGATTGTTTTCCTCTTTATTGAGTGTAAGCGCACTACATTTCGTCAGGTACTCGAGACAATGAATGGGCTTGTGCCTTTTTATAGTGAAGAGCCCGGTGTGTGATTTCCCCAGAGCGATGATTTTGTTCGGAGTGCCTGAACACGCTAATAACGTGACGCAGATGACCCATACATGTACGAGCTGCCATTTTCGTTTGAGCGATCAAAAGCTGTTCGAGCACCGTGCGGTTACGTTGGGCTCAGAAATCTCTCCAACACTTGCTACCTGAACTCTTTGCTTACTCAACTGTTCATGAATTTTCAATTTCGAAGTTTCATTCTGTCAATAGAAGTCGAGGATCAAGGAGACAGTCAGCAGCTACTTTTTCGCACACAGAAGCTGTTCGGGTACATGCAGGAAAGTTGTCAGCGATACGTTGATCCGTCCGCCGTGATTACCTCCATAAGGACCTATGATGATACTCCAATTGATATCCATAGTCAAATGGACGTTGATGAGTTTTACAACCTTCTTTTCGATCGGTGGGAGGGACAGCTGCTTGGAAACGACGAAAAGAAGAAATTGCGCTCATTCTTCGGCGGCCAATTAGTCCAACAGGTCAAATCCAAGGAATGCGAGCACATTTCCGAGCGCATAGAGCCATTTTCCGCCATTCAGTGTGATATCAAAGGGAAAAGCACACTTCAGGAAAGTCTGCAGGCTTACGTTGATGGCGAGGTAATGGAAGGCGGTACGTTTCCTCAGCCTCCCCTTGGTGTTTGAAAATGACTAAACTAACGAGGACAACGCAGAGAACAAGTACAAGTGTTCGACATGTGATCGTCACGTCGATGCCGTCAAGAGGTATGTCAAGAATTGTGCGCCATTTTCATCAACCCCCTCCGTATTGCTGACACATTCTCTAGAGCATGCTTGAAGGATGTGCCCGATAATCTCATCTGCCACCTGAAACGCTTCGACTTCAACCTGCGAACCATGCAAAGAAACAAGATCAATGACTACTTCTCATTTCCATTGTCACTAGACATCTCGCCATACACGGTGGAGTACCTCAACGCAAACGGTGATGCTACACAAAGCGATGTGTTCGAACTTGTTGGAATCCTCGTACACTCAGGAACTGCCGAGTCTGGTCATTATTATTCCTACATTCGAGAGCGAGGGCCGTCGGAACCGTCAACTTGGGTCGAGTTTAATGATGACATGGTCACTCCATGGGATCCGTCTTTGATGGAGAGCTCGACGTTTGGAGGTACAGATCGTCAGCCGATCCACGAGGCTGCGAATGGTCTTCTTTTTGACAGAACATATAGCGCTTACATGCTTTTCTACCAGCGAGCGTCGTCACTTTGCGCCGGGTTACCAGCCAAAGTGGCCGCGAGCTCCGAGCACCGATTCTCCACCAAGATACCTCCTCCCATGAGGGAGCATATCTCGAATGAGAACAGGATGCTCCTCCGACGACACTGCCTCTTCGACCCCAGCTACACGCTTTTTGTACAAAAATGTTTTGGACATGCAATTCATCTTGGAGAGAGTCAGCCGAGATGTTCACAGCCATCAGATCATGAAAGCGAAGCCGATGCGGATACGGATGAGTCTCCACATCAGTTGCAGAACTTGGCCATGGAGCTGGCACTCTCTCATTATGACCAGGTGGTGACGCGAACCAAGGATCTGCCGTTCGTGGGCACTTTTTCTTCCCTCTTGGAGAACGCCATTACGAAATGTTATGATTGCGCGTTTGCGTTTCACGACTACTTTAGCATGCGTCATCCTGCCTTCCGCGCCCTGGTTCAGCGCAATCCAGACCTGGAAATCAGAAGATTTGCCGGGAAGGCTCTACTTCGGGCGGTAGAAAAGATTCGCACCGGCCTTCCCCGTCTCTATTACCACCCACGCCCAACCAGCACACCGATTGGTGCAGAAGTCGAAGAAGACGATGAGGACTGGGCAGAAACCGATGTGCCCACGTCAGTGGTGCAAGGCACCATTGACCTCTTTAACCATTTATGGCGATTTTTCCATGTCCACATTCGATCTTGGGATGAATACTTCGCAATTGTGTTGGGGTTCGCGAAGCTTGGGGACCTTGAAGTTGGGTACCTCTTGGGAGAAAACTACCTGTTGAAACTTTTGCGCATCATAAATGCAGATCCGATGATTGATCAGCCGATTTATTACCAGCGAATGGTCACCAATCTCTTGAGACGATTCGCCTCCAAGCCTGCATCTTATGTGTCAATACTGGCACTGATTGACTACTTGATGTCTCAACTCGAGCCGATCCTGAGCGCGGAAGTCATTGTGGAAGAGGCTGGGGACCGTCGTGGATCACGACGACCCTTTGCGTGGACATCAGATGAGGTTCAAGCCATCCATCATCACCCAGAACGGCAGATGACCAGCTTCTTCGTTGAGAAGCTGCTGGATTTGGATCAAGCTCCTGAGTCGACGAGTTCCATCCTGGGTAGAATGGTTGAAAGTGGAGAGGAGTTGGACATGAAGGTCTTTGCCACGCTGAGGAAACAAATCCAGGGAGATACGTCAACGAAGCCGATGGACTCATCCATTCGTGCTGCTGCGCACTACGTGGAACGCAGTGAGTCTACCGAGAGGGCACAGTTGCTCATCCGACATGTTTGTGTTCAGGCACGAAGTCTACAACACAGCGAGGGCTCCGCGTTTGTGGAATTTGTCGAATCGGTTCTGGTGTCTCAAGGACCCGGCGAGAACGCGGGCCGTGAAAGACGCAACTTTGCAACGCAGTCGATTCCTCTCTGGGCACCCTATTTGCTCGTCTACAATGATGAGCAAACGAGGATCAGTGCCGAACTGGTCATCAACGATGCCTTGTTTGAGCCTCTTTTGCGCACGACTCCCGACCAGACTGACGACAATGACGATGATGACGGCGACGATGACGCCAAAGGTGAAAAGAGATCCCTGTTGGCCGTGATCCGACAAGTTGGGATAAAGTGTCTGTTGTATCTGCGGGAAGTGCATGTAAAGAGGGGAGTTCAGCTGGAACGCAATGCTGCGAGTAACATTTCGCGCGTGATAAGTAAATGCGCCCAGTTCTACGGACCGACAGACGGTGCGAATGACCTTGACACGGAAAGCGTCGAGTTCGCAGCCATACAAGCCGGTGAGTCTATCTTCCGAAGCAGACGTGCGCAGACGGGCGCAGACGGGCGCAGACGTGCGTAGCTGGGTTCGCAAGCTGACCTTGCTCTGTGATGATAGAAATAAGGAGCCCAATGCAGCGACTCTTGGTGGACGAGGTGGACGACGATGGTTCCGGTGAGTGGAACTGGTTTTTTTTTTTTTTTTCTGCGCAATAAGTAGAAGCGATCAGGAAGCTGACTTTATACAGACTGGGATGGATCCTGTGGCTCGTCAGAATTGATAGATGATGCGGGCATATCAATGCAGACTGGTCACGATACGAACGATTGAGGTTCTGCACGTTGCGATTTGTGAGTTGAATCATCAACTCGGACGTACATGGCGTTCAAGGGGAGGGACCACAGAGGTTGGGTGGCCCTTTCTTTTTTGCTTTGGCTTCATTTTTGTTGATATGATCTCGGCTTAACGCGATTTGATGATGGCCTATTTATTGCATTCAGTACAGGCATTTGCAGTGATACGAAGAGGTCAGCTCGGATGTACGAGCAAGGTTTTTCTTTAGAAGGAAAGTGTTTGGTCTTTTGGTCCTCGAAACACTTCAGCAGCGGAGTCCAGGCGCAGGGAAGTGAAGCGAGTAGTATGCATACTCGATGATAACACAGCTGTTTTTACCCCCTCAAGTTTTTTATCTGAGGGGAGAAGGGGGGGGGGGGTGTTCTTTTGCTCCGTTTTCCGTGGAAACACGACTGTCTAAGCACCATAATGCAATGTAGCCAGACAGGGCAAAGTTCGGACGAGACGAACAAGAGGGCTTGTTTATAGATTGCAATGAAAGAAATGAGGGCTCCTTGAATACATTTATGACTGGCGGCGGATGGTGAAACCCGAGAGGTCCGAGCCGACTAGCGATGGTCAAATTCGGGGCCATGTGGGAGGCATGACGTTGCGAAGTACGGAAATTGAAATAGAAACTAAGACAGAAAGCATGAGCCTTCTGGGATATGCATAACCGTCTACTTGCATTACCAGAAGATTCCCTGATGCTTTGATATCAAGGTGTGCAAGTCACAAAGAAGACGGCGCCAGTCGTCATGTTGTGGTGTGGGTGAGGTGTTTGGCAGGATGGACATGGATGGATACGCCTCGCATAATACGGAGTATGTATGTACCGAGTAGCTATACATAATTACAGGGGTTGCTGTTCTTGTCTCGGGAAATTTTCCAAGAGCAGAGTTGGAGGCTATTTTTGTTCGTTTCCTTCCTTAGCCGCCCGGGTGGGGAAACAGCCCAGACCAGACGAATCATTGGTGCCCGCCCACGGCCGAAAATAGCAACTTTAGCCGCCCGCCGCCCGCCGCCCCGACCGAGAGTTCTGTGAGATGGGGGGGGGATGGGGGTCCTGATTGGCTGCCACGGCGGCAAGCCAGATAGATTCCGTCGGTTTTGCAATGAGAAATATCCGCCAGCAAAACCTTCTTGCACCGCGCACCGTGTGTTCATGACTGGACCCCCCCCCCCCCGCTGCCCACAGAACGAGGTTGAACCGGGGTTCGACACGTTGACTGCCCTGCGTTTTTCAAGCTGGGCTGTTTCAAGAGGGCCCCCATGTTCTCTTTCCCGCGTGATCATTGGATAAAAAAAAATTTGTTTTGGTTTGTTTGGAGTAATCTGTATTATGTATTCTTTAAAAAATAAAATGAAAACTCTCCTCCCTATTTCATTGAAATTTCTTGGCTTGCACTCGAAATGAATTGCCCCGTGGGTGCGCGTACATCTCCATATACGTACGGTGCTTCTACCTCTTATTTTAGGTCCGCCGTGCCTTTTGAACTGCGTTGGCCTGATTGCGGGACACGACGTCTCATCACTTTTGAAAACATCTTTTTTTTCTTCACTGTTTGCCGTACTTTCTTTCTTTTCGTCATTTCCAAGTCCGTGACTCGCGAGTGTTGGCTGCCAGCCACGGCCCTTCTTCCGTTGGGCTTGGGGTGTTTCCGCTGGGTTGCTGCGGCCGGGGCATAATTTGGGTTGGGGGGATCTGGTCGGGTCATGCATGGTCTTGTCCAATGGCCACTCTCGCCGACGACGACGCCTCCCATGACTCCGTGTACACCATCTTCTATGGCGACGGACTGCCCTGGGCCCATGACACCAGGTGGTGCTTCTTGGCTGCGGCTCCTCCATGCTCCTGAATTGTCGGCCAGGGACCAGAAGATCCAACGAGCCGCGTTCACGAGGACGGCGCAGAAGTTCGGCCTCGGGTAAGTTCACTTGTAGATGTGAAATAATTCCCCTTTTGATCTTCCTCCAGTGCGTCAATCTCCCGTTGACTTTGGGGGGTTGGCTAAAAATTTACACAGGTCCTCACTCACACCCGCCGTCAGCCCCACGGCCTACGGCCTAAGCAGCCAACTCTTCACCAACTCCCTGATCCAGAACGAGGTCCTCTTCTCCTCCGACGGACTCACCATCCTCTCCCTCGACCGGCTGTACAGCCTCAAGACGGCGCTGTCGAGCTACTCCAAGACCAAGTCCCCCCTGCGCCTGGAAGACGCCGTCGACGAACTCCGCCGGTACATCCTGTCCAGCAACGGCGCCAAAGTCACGAACTCGGACCTCTGCCGATCATACGACTGGCTGAGCATCAGCCCAGCTGCCGTGTCGGACCTGGATCGCATGTACAGAAGGGCATATGGCGGCCCAGACGAAGTAGGCGCCATATCTGGCGTCAAGCGCGCTCCTCCTCCTCCATCCGGGGAAGCACCACACCACCACGCAGCACCACACGCCCGAATGGGCGAGCCCTCGATCCGCCCAGACCAAGATGGGTTCGCGCTCGCGCTCGCGCTCGAGTCGGACGTCGGAGATTTGAGCCCCTCGCAGATCGGGCTCGCCGTCACGACGTTTGAGACCAGCAAGCCTCCTTCTCCGAGGAGGCCTGCCCTCACGCTCCAGACCATGTTTGTATCGAGGCCGTTGGTGCTGCGGAGTAAATGGGACTATGACGACGACGGTGGTGGTGACGACGGCGATCGCACCGCTCGGCCACTGGACTCGCTGCCGGTTGGGTTCGTCTCCTGGACCAACAGCACCTCCATGGACCAGGTGCTCGGCGCGGGCGTGGCAAGTCCAGATGGGAGTTCCGTGCGCGATGGACCCATGACGCCGAACAGGTACGAGGACATATCGCCTGTTACGAGGGGCGAATGGGGGTTTCTGATGGTGGACGATGCGTTCAGGGGGGAGAGGACCGTGGCGGTGGAAACGTGTTGAGGAGTTCGGGCGTGTAGTCAAAAAGTAAAATTATTGGATCAAGTCGATGCGGGAGTCTGGGAGTCTGGCATGGTTTGGGTTGGAATTTATAGGCGTTTTGTTCGGGGTAACTCAAACATATACAACACAAGAAGACACAACAAGTCGAGGTCGATGCATCACCAGCCATATCGACTGCTCGCCTCCTTCCGATTGCTCCTCCCCTTGGCAAAGCTGTCCTCCAATGCATCCTTTTGGTTCTGCACATTCTGCACCAGCTGCTTGAGGCTGTGTTTGCCGCTCTGCAGGGCACGAACGGGATTGTGAGTCTGCTGTTCGCCCGAGGCGCGCACGTCCTCGTTGTGCCGGTATTCCCTGTCCATGTTGAAGTTGACGACTTTTTTGGCGGCAAAGTTGCTGCCGTCGCGGCCGAACAGCTCTCTTCTCGCTGCGGCGGAGAGGTTCAGGTCGTCGGCCATGTTGTCGAGAGACTCAGACGCTCCCGCTGCGTTGATGGGCAGGAGAGTGTCGTACTGTTTCTCGACCGGGACCGAGGATCCAGCGCTCGCAGGGTCTGCTTCATAGGCCGTTTCGAAGAGAGGCTCGTATGCGTCGTTGGCTGATGACGTCGTGGGGGCAGGGTCTGACGGCTCTTCGGTGTGCATGGAGAAGAGGGACACCTTCGTCTCGGGTGCTGGCTCGGAGGGAACTGCTAGAGTAGGCAGGGCAGGTGTAGCGTTTGAGGCTGGTGGTTGTGTTGTAGAGGCCGGGCCTGGCTTGTTCTTGTTCTTCTTCTTCTTCGCATTCATGCCCACTGACAAGGGGCGGAACATGAGCGGCTGCTTCCCAACCAGCTTCACCTCCTCTGCTGGCGTTTGACCCTCTGGTATTGACGGGGCGGATTCTTGTCTCTTGGGCGGCGGCAGGCTCAGCCCCCCCGATGGTGAGTCTGATATTGATGCCGGAGCTGCGAACTGTTGCATAGTATCGTCTTCGTCAACATCGCGGCTGAACCCTGGCGCCGCGCTCGTCTTCAGCTTCACCCCCGGTCTTGTGGTGTTGCTGGTCGACGGCTTGATGGCTTGCTTGCCGGTGTTCTTTGGCGCAGGCAGAAACGAGTTGAAGTCTGAGAATAGTCCACCGCCTGTTGTGCGAGCGCGTTTCGCAGGAGGCTCATCGCCATTGCTGTTGCTGTTGCTGGTGGACGATGCTTGTGTCGGCAGGCTGACGACAATCTTGCCCGGGTTGGAGCGATGGACGACTTTCTGAAATGGTTTTTTCGACGAAGCTTGGGAGGAGGTTTTGGGGGTGCGTTCTGTGGCAGGCTCGGCTTCGGAGGCGAAGTCTGAATCGTAGTCGACGAGGCCCATGGTGCAAGAGATGGGTGGCTGGGCAAAAAGGTCGACAGGATGGTGATGGTGAACGAACAAAAAAGGGTGTTTAATTATGTTGCCCGATGTTGCCCGACTCGCCCCACCTCGCCCCATCGGACAAGTCGGAGTGACCTCGATCTACGTCCGTACGTCCCGCACATAAATCTGTACATAATGTAGGTTGAACCCCGTTGAACCCCCACGTCCAGCTACAAGCCTCACCTCGTGAATCCAACCTTCACGGACGGTATGCAGACAAGGGCTGTCGCATATCTCGACTGACTCTCTTGCGAGATCGCCATGTCTGTCATTCAGCTCGAAGAGTAAGCTCTGCCATGCCCACGGGCCAGCAACGATATCTTGCAAACACGATGGGCCCGGCCTCCCCACCGGGGCCCCTAGACTCTCCAAACTGATGCCGTCTCTCCTCGTTCTAGACTTGTATCCTACCAGCTGCGGACGAGCTACCTCGATGAAATCGCCGACGGTGTTGGCGAGCGTCTGCTCACCGTCAACGACAGCTTTCTAAACTCAGCGCCGTTCAAAGCTGCCGGATGGCGCCCGAACTCGTCCCATGTCAAGCGAACGCATTCCCCGCCGATACCGACTGCCATTGCGTCCGAGTACTTCCAAGCACCGCGGCAGGTCGGCCTCACGCTCGAAGATGGAGAAGAAGACGGTGGCATGCTCACGGGCGGCGGGGCTGATACCATTGGTCCCGGGATGGCAACTAAGAGGCGCAGGCGCCGGGAGCAGATGGAGGAGGATGACAGCAGCGACCTGACGGACGAGAGTGACGAGGAACACGAACAACGAGCCGCCCAGCAGATCAAGTTCTCCAAGATGCCGGTGAGGCAGCGAGCAGGATCGTCTCCGTCGCAAGTGTCGCCAGTCAAGCCGCAGTCGCCGCGACCTCCGAGGAGGGACTCGCAGTCGGCCTTGGAGACGGTGCGGGAGAGACCGCGTAGGGACACGGTCACCAGCAGTGAGATATCGTCGGAGAACGAATTCGATGTGCCAGCCGCCCATCGGCATCGGGGGGCTGCTCGCGCGGCGGCCAGGGTTGTGCGCTTGCAGGAGAAGATCAATGAGGAACCTCCGCAGCAGCTTGGGATCAAAAGAGCAGGGACGGATCTTCTGCCCGAGGAAGAGGACGACGACTCGGACGAGGGTTCTGACATGTCCGCCGACTACGTTGGGAGCATGGACTCTGCCTCTATCCTGGATGGCGTGGAGAACCCAATCAATCCCTCACCGACACAGCAGGTCGTGGGGACACCGCCGAGAAACTTTCCCAGACAGTCCATGCTACTACGAAAGTCACAGCTTCCAGTCAAGAACGCCGTTCTCGAGGCTCTTCCACCGCCCCGTCCCATGAGCATGATTCGGCCGATGAGCATGGTCCAGCCCAGGAGCTTGCTTTCCGCTGCGCTCAAGGCAAAGGAGCACAAAGCGTCTGTCCCATTTCAAAAATTTGCTCATTTCAGTGGCCAGGGCACACAGGGCTCCATTGCCGTGCGAATCTACGCTCCGTTCTGCAAGACGCCCACCAAGCCGTTGGAAGTAATCATCAGGCCCCGAGTCCAGGATGGCCAAGGCGCAGAGCGCGTCGTCACAGTCACAGATCTGATTGGTCTGGGTCTCTACAGGTACAATGAAGAGAAGAAGGAGCCGCAGATTCCTCCGCGCAAGCACAGCGTCAACTGGTGGACGCTGAGAATGGTGGAGGAGGGCGGTGAGGTTGACGATGATTTCCCCCCCTTCGACAGGACAAAACCCTTGTCGGCATTCACCACCGTCAACAATGCCAGTGCCAGAGGCGGCGGCAGGATGCGGTCCAATTCCACAGCCTACGATGACTTTGCTCTTGTGCCAGCTTCAGAAGAGGAGCACGAGGAGAACAAGAGCCTTACCCCCCAGCAGGACGAGCACGAGAACGCCGCTCCTCCTGAGCAGAGACAGGAAACCATGCCGCCGCCGCCTCCTCCTCTTCCTCCTCCTCCTGCTCCTCCAAAGACGACGACGACTACGACGATGCCGCCTCTGCAACGAACGGAAAGCCGGGACGAGGACCCCATGCCTAAAAACACGTCTGCGCCGCCGCGTAATCCCCTGGTTGACACAAGCCGGCCGCGACAGAACCCCATCATCACGACCACCTATCGGCCCAACACTCCGCTGGCCGACTCGCCCCAGATCCCCGTCACGGTCCCCAACACAGCGCGCGGACAGCAGAAACTTCTGCGCGTGTACATCTTGTCGTCGGACGTGGCGCCGGGACAAATGGTAACGCTAGACGTAACCACAGACACGTACCTCGCCGAAGTCCTAGACATTGTCTGCCGTAAGAGGCAGCTGGACAAGGCAAACCACGTTTTGAAACTGCCGCGGTCCGGCGCCGTCGTCATGATAGACCGGCCGGTGTCGTCCATCGGCAACGTCTCCGACCTGGAGCTCTGCCGCCGCCGGTTCGCGACAGACGGGCCGCTGAGCATGACGGGTTCGCCGAGCAGTTCGTCGCCTAAGACGATGGGCCTGCCGAGCAGCATGGGTGTCGCGCAGAGGAGAGACAATAAGAAGGGACAGATGCTTGGACCGCACCCGCTGGCTCGGGAGGCCCTCAAGCAGGATGAGCTAGGCAACGCCAACTACAAGAAGTATGCTGTCTGGCGGAAACAGCCCATGCGGCTGGTTGGCATGAGCGAGAGGATCCTCGTGATTGACGGCGAGTATATCCATATCGTGCCTGCGTCGGGGGGCAAAGCCGTACACGACGGATCTGGCAAGACGACGACGGTTCATTTCAGTAACGTCGTTGGGTGCAAGGTTCCGCGGAAGCACCCCACGAATATTAAGGTTTGTCTCTTTCTCTTCTTCTTCTTCTTCTGCTTCTTCTTCTTCTTCTTTCAATCTTGTGCAATTGCCGACCGTTGTTTCGCAACGAGTACAGTACTTCTCATTCACTTTGATGAGCACGAGGCTAACATGTGGTCTGAAAACAGCTCGTCATCTACCGAGACACGGAGAGTAAACGCTACGATTTCGAGGCCCGTGGGGCGGATGAGGCGGCAGAGATTGTGGCAGAGCTGAAGAAGGGTATTTCGCCGTATAGAGAGGTGTGAAGCGTTGTGTACTCTCGTCATGCGCGCCATGCGACTGTGAAACCACCACACGCACTCTTTTACGTGCTTGCTGCATGCGTTCACGGGGCCATGCACGGCGTAGCTGAGCAGCATGGCATCAGCCAGGCCGAGTTGCTGCTGAGTCCGAGGGCGTTGAACCAATTTCTTTTATGCGATCGGCGGCCATTGATTGGATCCAGGCAGTGACGCCCAGCTAGCTCTCCACGTCAATATGTAGGGAACTTGGCAGAGAGAGCCGACCACCCAACTCAACAATGAGCTTCTGACTGGTCAGTCCATCAGCAGCCCGATGAATAAAGTTGCGTGATATCATAAGTAAACTCTCTCGAGTATATGACGTCATGAGCCGGGTGCGAGGATCAGTGCCCCATTCGCATTCGCACCATGTTCTTATTGTCATGGTTTTGAGCAATTCCTGGATGACAAGACACAGACTTTGGAGAATATTTCCGCCATTGCCATGTCAACCTGCATGCGCGCGTCCGAGTACGTCAGACGGTCTCGTAGGCTCGTAGCACACATGTAATGAGAGACGCTGCTCGCAACGAGCTTATTGTGGGGATAGGCCCACCATGACGCAACGCTGAACAGCAACGAAGAGCGGTCCGATGTATGTGGCTGATGGGACTGTTGGGACTGTTGGGACGGGGCTGTGGGGGACGATGGCGATGGCAACGCATTCAGCAGAGCCCCGATCTGATGCTGACTGGGAAGTGGAGACTGCTCCTCCAGCGCCACCAGAATGAGAACTGGGAACTGGAACTGGAACTGGACGCTGCAACCAGGGGGGAAATTACTCCGTCCGTATTATTCCTGCCATTTCCCATCTATATAATTCTAACGGCACCAAAGAAGAGAAGCCCGGCAAGGCAAGGCAAGGCACGGCACGGCAAGGCGTCATGTCGAGGTTTCAAGTACCCCCAGGCAGGCCCCCTCCCCCTCGCTCCTTCCTATCGGAGAATAAGTACGGAGTACATAAAGGCGGCTGGCAATAATAGCCCGTATGTCATGTCATGTCAGCCAGGCTGAGCCAGCGCACGGATAACGCCAAGTTAGTCACAGCACAATGTGGCGGGATTCAACTTAGCGAAGAGCCCAAGCCACACTCGGGATTATTTTAGAAGTAAAAAAGCGGGAATGACGACGATCGCCAACTTGACGCGACCGGGGGTGACGAATCAAGGCCCGTCTGTGTAGCGTCGGGTTGTCTCACGCCCCCAAGTCTCCCTGTCAACCAGACCAGAAAACCTGAGAAAGGGAAAAAGAAAAGAAAAAGTTTACGGAGTACACAAAGGGGCATATAAAGGTATCCTTCCTACTCGCTGCTTTCTCTGCGCCTCTCACTTCTCTCCGCTTCCGCACCACAGCAATCTACCCCATATACAACCAATTTTCAACACACATTCCCCAAAATCGTCCCATCATCATGAAGTTCACCAACGCCGTCATCCTCGCCCTGGCTGCCGCCGTCCAGGCCACGCCCGAGCCCCAGCCCGACGTCATCGGCGACATCTCCACGGGCGTAGCGGGCATCGTCTCGGGCGCGTCCACGGGCGTAGGAGGCATCGCATCAAGCGCGTCCACGGCCATCGGAGGCATCATCTCCAGCGCGTCCACCAAGATCGACAGCGTCAAGTCCCAGGCCTCTACTGCCGACGACGCCGCGAGGTCAAAGGCCTCGACTTTCGCCGCCGGCGTCTCCAGCAGCGTCGCGAAGATCACGAGCGAGGCCGGCTCCAAGGCCTCGAGCCTGAACAGCGTCATCGCCACCGCCACGGGCTCCGCCAAGTCGAGCGCCCAGTCTGAGCTGGCAAAGGTCACGTCCGGCGCTGGCGCCTCTAGCTCCAGCACTGCCGCTGCTCCCGTCCAGACTGCTGCCGTGGCCATGGGCGCGCTCATGGGTGGTGCTGCTGTTGCCATGGCCAACTTGTGAGCCGTCAGTTGCCTCAGGTTGAGTGTAGACATGACATCGGCATGGTAAACATGGGAAGATGGTAAAATGGGTATCTTCACTTTATGAGGGCCAGGTCTGCAAAATATTGTAATAATGCATCTTGTTACGTCGGTTGAGGAGTAGATTTGCTTCTGCGACTTCCCACGGCACGGGATGGATGTGCCCCGGACAAGGGCACGTGACTGGATGTTAGCCGTCATCGAATAATAATCACACCTGCACTTCCGTTTCATGGTTTTTTGTTGTCAATAGTGTTTGCACGTTTGCATTGTCACATCCGGCAGCCAGTCTGGCGTCAGGTGAGAATTGTCCGCACGCACCAAGATGATGCTATTTCGGTAATCGTAGCAAGTCCCACAAAACAACATCGGTGGAAACACTACACGCGACTACACAAGCAGATGTTAGCTCCAAAATCAGCGACATTTGGGTCTTCGTCACAATGCAATCCAAATCCTATAGGGAAACAGTGTCATCTAAGCAAAAAGGGTATCCAAGTTCATACAACGCCGTCTATGCTATGTCCTGGGCCGCAAATCCGCCCACAGCTTATCAATGATCTGAAACACAGCCGTCACATCCCTCATCACCTTGTCGTCTACCTTGCCACCCAGCCTCTGCTGCATCTTGTCCGGATGCCATCGTACCCTCTCCTCCTTGAGCTTGCTCACAAGCTCGCGCTCGCCGATGCTCTCCAGCTCGAGACCACGTACATAGAACGACCGCACGTCCTTCTCAGTGATGCTGATGCCCTCGCGACTGTTCCCGTCAACGGGCCACGCCAGTGTCTCCATCGTGCCGTCCCACGTTGCCCAAGCGCGAGAGTACTCTTCCCATTGCGCAATCCATCGTCTCTTTTGACGTCGCTCTTCCCCGCGACGAAGACTCTGTTCCATTTCACGCTGTAATTTGCGCGTCCTTTCCTCTTCTTCCTGCTTCTGCTTCCGCCTCTCCTCGCGCTTGGCTCGTTCTTCGAGTAAGCCCGCGTGCGTCTTTTCCCACATCTTTTGCCGTACGTAGGCTGCGTATTCTTCTTCCGTCATTTGCTCCAGCTCGCCTGTTGGGCTGACCTTTTCGTTGGAGTATACGTGGATGGGTTGCCCATAGACAGACTCCCAGTATGAGGCACCTTCGTCATCGGCCATGGCATCAAAGAGTGATTCGCGGAAGGCGGCTTCCGGGTCGAGCGGTGGCGGATCATGGGCGTTGGGCGGTGTTGGGGAGCGCTCTCGGTGTCCGTGTCGACGATGGTGATGATGGTGCCTGCGCGAGCTGCTGTGGGATTTGGAGGAGGCCTCGTTTTCATCGTGGCTGCGGCGGCTGTGTCGGCTGTGTCGGTCTCGAGATGTCCTGTGACGCCGTGACTTCTCTGACTTGAGTTTTAACCGTGAGCGTCGCGGGAGGGTTTGGCTCTCATCAGGGTGCAAATCCCCCTTTGAGTTCAGTTCTGGAGTGACTGGTTCTGGAGAACTGTTACGACAGCCGACATGGCCATCGTTGTGGTTTGTTTCGCCGCTATCGCCATGGGTGGGATTCTTGGGAGGAGGTTGCGAGACTGCATCTTTGTGGACGTGGGGATTGATGGAGGACAGAATGTGGCGTCTTTTTGGAGACGGCGCAGAATCTGTCATGACGGGTAGCCCATGTTTGGGGGACGAGGGTCGTTCGTTGTTGGAAAAAAGGATGTAAGGAAGGCGAGGTTGTGGTAAAATGATACGATACGTCTTACGTCCGTACGTCCGTAGACGTGGGGCCGATTTGAGACCTGCCCGTCAATTAGACGAATCCATCCAATCTTGTACGGAGTAGACACCTGGCCAAAGACCAAGCTTGATCCCGTTCTTTCTGCCATCAAATTCTGTCCTTGAGCTGCCTCTTTTCTCTCTGTCCATCCGTGGGCGCGGCCACTCCCCAATCGACTACCGCTTCTTAAACGACCATGATGCATTCGTGAGCGGCTTTACGGCTTTACGGAGACGACTTGTGCTGTTTCCGTTTCGCGCCATCATTGAGTCACGACCAGTGTAGCCTTTTTTTGCGACACCGTCTTCAGCTCCCCATGGCGGGCATCTTCCTGCTTTTAGGCCTATGCGTTAGTCAATCCAATCAACATCAGGCAATCTCACCGAAATACAACTAACGCGTCTCTCTCTCTCTCTCTCTCTCTCTCTCTTCCCCTAGGCCGTAATGGCAATTACGTACGACAATGCACAAATTCTGCTCTCCTGCCCACCTCGGGTCGCATTCGAAATCGAAGGGTAACTAACACTTCCTCGTACAGGTCATTTTTTGCCGGAGCCCTCCCGCTGTCCATGTCACTATCGCAATCACAGTTACGGCTCATAACTAGTATCGGCGTCGGCATACTAGTAGGAACATCGCTCATAGTCATCATTCCCGAAGGAATTGAGGCCGCGGCCTCGTCGCCAATCGGCTCACACGCCCACAAAGTTCGCAGCCTCGCCCGAAGGAGTCCTTGGAGCTTCGGGGTACAGGAGAGGGACATCATTGAGCAAGTTACAGCTGTCATGACAGGCATCGCACCACGAGACAGTTTTCCCCCATCACAAGATAGGACTTTGCACATCATCGTGCCTGGGGGGTCAACGACATCAGGGGTGGTGAAACGCGCCGACAAACCGGCCAAGGAGACACCAACCGACGGCGAAAAGGACAAAACAAAGCATGAAGGAGAAGAACACAAGAGGACGAGCACCACGTGGAGATTCCAGCCTTTGAGGTGGGCTTCTCCATGATCCTTGGTTTCATCCTCATGTTCCTCGTCGACAGGCTGCCCAAGCACGCATCGGAGAGTCTGCGGTCCGGTCCGCAACCTCAACACTTCAGTCTGGACAACCTGGGTGGAACCAGTACTGAGAGCGCATCAGCCGACGAAGAAGAAGGCTTTCTGGGCTCATTGGCCCCGACCCCGAAACATACCAGGACCCTTGCTACGACAATCGGCCTTGTCATCCATGCCGCAGCGGACGGAATCGCAATGGGCGCATCGTCGGCCACATCCAACACGAAGCTCGGCTTCGTCATATTCATTGCCGTCATGCTTCACAAAGCTCCCGCCGCGTTCGGCCTGACATCGGTCCTGCTCAGACAGGGGCTGTCGAAACGTGCAGCGCGAGGACATTTGGTTGTCTTCAGCTTGGCTGCTCCCGTCGGGGCCATATCTACATGGCTCCTGATCAAGATCCTCGGTGGTGATAACCTAGATGGTGATACCGGCACTTGGTGGACCGGCATGTTGCTTCTCTTTTCTGGGGGTACATTCCTGTAAGATTTTCCCCTTCAGCTCCCCTCCCATCGTTCATCCCTTTCCCTTTGATGATGTAGAATAAATTCAAATTCGCAGCGATAATCCACTGACTATGCACCTCGCACCCAGGTACGTTGCCATGCATGCCATGCAGGAAGACAGCTCCTCCCACAACCACGAAGGGCCATCCGGAGCAAACGGCTACTCGGATGCTACGGCGACGTCGCAACGTAAGGCCAAAGGCCCCGAGATTCGGGACACCCTTGCCACCGTAGCGGGCATGCTGATGCCGCTGCTTACACAGTTTGGACACCATCATTGAGTAGGGCAGGGTGTGATTTTGGAGCGGATAACGGATGCACTTTCCACTTCATCCCAATACCGTTATCGAAGTGGTCTCGAAACCAAGCCATGCAGCTTAGTTGAGCGGAAGTTGTTTTTACAAAATTGGTCTTCATGACGATGTAATGCAAATGGGAAGATAATTGTGCCAGTAATTAGACCAACAGCGTTGTAAGTTACAAGAAGAAAATCTTTCTTTCTTTCTGCTTGTCCTTGGAGGTTTTCCATCTCACAGTGGTGCACGTAGTTGAGTTCCCACGTATACTGTCAAAGAGGGGATTACTCACCCACAAACAAAAGTGCTCTCACCACAAGTCTGCCTCATGGAGACGCAACACGTACTCGAAGACAGCCTCGAGGTTGCACGAGAGCGCGAATAACGTATGGGGGGAGATGAGAAATGCCCGTCAATGGGGAACGGATGGGAAATTGACCATGTCAAAAATAATTTCGGAATCTTCCCGAGGCCGTTCAAGACGAGCCTGAGACTTGCCTCGGTTACTTTTCTTTCATAGACCAAGAGAGTATGAGAATGAAGGGGCTATTCGCGATAACAGACAGTGGGAGAACCGAGGTTTTTCTCCTCTTCAACGGACTGCTGTTGGCAAAGAGGGGCGCTTTCCGGTCCAGGAAGACTCCTCTTCGAGATGCAGATTCTGGAATTGTTGGCAACAGCCCCTTTATCCAGGAGTCCTCAACTAACGCGCGGCAAAAGCTCTTGATACGGTGGCGGCTATGAGGAAGGGTGAAGCCGAGCTTCCACACACGTCATCTGGGAAGTTGGTATCGAGATTGCAGTTCAGGGATGGATTGATGATGATTGTACATGGCATGATGGTTTTGGTAGATGGAATTGATTTTACGGAATGTGCTTCATTATTGTGAGGCACCTCTTTTGCATAATTGCTTGCGAGGCTACCTACCCTGGGTTTCATCTACAAACCTCGTCCAAAATGGATTCATTAATCCGTATTGCGCAGGCAAAAAGGCCAGCTAACCACCTCGGAGGGCACTTGCCTGAAATGGACTCTGGAGGCATGCAAAGCAAGCAGCCAGCAGACGCGCTCGGATAATACGGACGGGCCGTTGCGATGCAACAGCAGCTTGGGAGGGGAAGGGTTCGCATGAAGTATGAAGGTTGGGTGGGGAATCCCATCATTGCCAATGCAAGAGTATCAGGTTAGACGAGCACGTCCACGCTCCTTCCGAGCCGCGGGATGCGCTCATTGATCAAGTCACGATCCATCGCGTCTTGAAGAGTGCAAGACCGCGGCTCTAATTGGACAAACACGACAGAGTGAGACATGGCGGGATGGGTTGCGGGATGGGTTGCGGGATGGACCTGACAGGATAGCCGAACCTTGTACTCCGTAATGTCATCCAGGTTGAAGCAAATGGAGAAACGATGGATGATGCGTGTCCTGCGACGCTAGTTCTTGGATCCCAGCAGAGTTACGGGTTGATATTACCTCGAGGTACGGATCCGTACATGGACAATAAGATGGGATTGGCGACCCCTTCTTAGCGCAGATCTGGGCGCAAGGAAATTCCAGATGGGGAAATAAAATAGGTTGTTGTTACTTGTTACTTGTTGCTTCTTGTCGTTGGAACCATCCTGTCTTTTCGTGGTGTTTGTTGGCGGCGAAAAGACGAAACATGGCTATTAAATTTCAGTGCCATGATATGACTTCTGGCGTGGTTTGGGAAGGTGGGGGGGGGGGGGCTGCGACGTGAGTTGTCGTGATGCTTGCACACCACATGACTGCTTGCAGGTGTCAAGATTTGCAGGCGGAGACAGACACTCCTGCAATCATGTATTGATACTCTAACTGCCGACGAAGGGGCCCCATTGATTGACCCGTTGACGCCCTGGCCACACCCAGCACCAGCACTGGAGGGAGCACTGGAGGGAGCACTGGAGGGAGCCCTGGTCGAGCCCATCGCCCCATCGTTGGCGCATCCCTTCCGGAAACAAAGTGTGTGCGGAGTATTCCGTACTCCGTCGTACATAATAATAATACATGGACAAGAGACGGGAAAAGGCGCACAAGTCGCGCAAGTCGCACAGAGAGAGAATCAATTCATTGAGTACGGAGTAGGCTGCATGGGAAACAAGCGAGCCGTCCGTTCTACATGTAGTATGTATGTACGGAGTAATTCGTAATCCGCACCGAGGGAGTTATTGTTGTCCAGATGGCTTGGCCGCACGGACCAGCGGCGTAATGAAGGTCTGTCACAAGTCGTTCAACTGATCCGTCTCAGCTTGCGAATCGTGAGGTTGGAATCAAGTTGCCGGCGCTAAGTCCGTCATCCCAAACGCCCAAAACCCCAGGCACATGAAGATTGAAATTGAAGATTGAAATGTTCAGTCTAGCGCTCAAGGCCCGCCCGCTCCCCCTGCAGCCTGGGAAGGAAAGTCGACCGACCAGTCTCAGTTCGCATCTCTTGTAATAATCCGTACTCGGTAGATTGACTCTGATGAATGAACGATCCGTGGCTCGACTGATTGGCCAGAGACATATCGGACGGCAAGTGCTCCGTACGGACGTAATACGTGAAGAAGCATATTACCACCACGTCGCCCCTTTATAAATAATACTCCGTACGGATTACGGATTAGAGTCAACAGAATTCGTTGTGTGATCGCACGCACCCTCCATTCTCCATTCGAGGTTTCGCCAATCTGCTTGCTGGTCCCACTTCGACTTCAGCGTGCCCATCATGGGGTTCACGGGTTCACGGGTTCATGGGTTCCTAACCTGGAAGGGAAGCACTGAGCCCCCCGAGGCCCTCTTATTATTATTATCACCGAGTAATCCGTACGGACTACTTGCCAACCTTGGATAATGTCCTGATGCGATGCCACGTTCCGTATTATAGTTTCCATAATACCCAGATTGTGCGTCTCGATCCATCCTTCCCCATCCCCATCGCCCGCCCGCCCCCGCCCGGCCCCCATCCGAGTCCAACAAGTACGGATT
Source organism: Epichloe coenophiala (assembly GCA_018801565.1). NCBI lineage: Eukaryota > Fungi > Ascomycota > Sordariomycetes > Hypocreales > Clavicipitaceae > Epichloe > Epichloe coenophiala. The sequence continues at coordinate 307,381 of JAFEMN010000069.1, forward strand.
ACAAGTCGGCCCAGCCGCCCAGTCCTTCCGTCTGAATCCTGGTTGTTTGCCGTGTGTGTGACCTGCGTCGTCTTGGGTGTCTTGAAGTTGGGTAATCCGTACGTGGGAGCGACTTTTCCGCTGTGGACTGTGGTGCTACTTCTGCTGTTTGTCCTTTTGGATTTCTTCCTCTTTCTCCCGTTTCTTCAGCCTTTTTTCCTTCACTGGCCGCCCTCTTCCCCCCCCACCCCAACTCGCCTTTGCTCTTTGCGCTATTCTTGCGGCCAGGCTGTCGGTCGGGCTGTCCATGTTCTAAGCGGCCGTTCGGGCGCTCGTCGTTGCTGGCCGAAGCCATTCTGCGCCGTTGACGGCTGCAACCAGCCTGTAGTAGACCCGGAAGACATCTGAAAAGGTAACCCAAGTGTCCCCCTGTTAGCGGCCCCGTCCTTGCTGAGCAAATTCCCCCCCTCCCCCCAAAAGCACCCCAACAAGCCTTCCAAGCCTCCTCCCAAGCGCTGCTCCCCCCCTTCCACTTGATGCTGCTGTGGGTGAAAAGGGCTGGTCTCGGTGGATGGAAGAAGATGAGCGACGACATCCATCGCCTCCCATCGCTGTCTGTGCCATCACACCATCCTTCGATATCCCATACAACAGGGGCACATCAATGACAGCACTCGCTCCTCTCGCATCACATCTCTCTCGTTACGTCTAGGACTCTCTTTACGGCCTCGTACTTGCATGATTCAAGTTGCTGCAGGAGCTGACATGATCCGTGCCAGGCTAAGATAGCCCGGCTTTTGGCTTAAACGAACTTCAAATTCGCCCTGGGGCTTTCATTCCTTTGCCGCGCGACCCCCGACCCCGTCTACACCGGAAGACGTCCGTCTCGACTTCGCTCCCTTCCATCAAAATTCTCGACACATAGCCAGGCTGTGTTGCCTGACTGAGGTGGTAGCCTCGGCGCGTGGACAAGGCGTTTCACCATCATGGACGGCTATAAACGACCCTTGGGCTTCTCGGAGCGGAGAGGGAGCGTCTTGACCGAGGAGCTGGCCCTTGGCACTGGGAACGCAGCCTTGAGCAACCCGAGGATCGAGAAGCTGCCGCAACAGCATGCCCGAAATATGAGAGGGCCACCGACTCCCAGCATACCGACGCCCGCGGCAGACTATGACCAACAGTTGACGGGTTCACCGCCGCCACCTCCAACGCCCGCCGCCTCGCCTGGTCCCGCGCATTGCCAGCCAGACTGGAGCGATGCCGCCGATGACGAGGACTTCTTCCTCTCCAAAGTCCGTCAGCACTTTAAGAATTGCTCAGGGCCCCAGCGGACCAGAGTCCTGGCCGATTTGCTCAACCTGTGTACGAGTCAGCAGCTCAGCTTTGTCCACCAATTCGTCAGTCCGCTTCTGAAGAAAGATCCCTTCACAAGTTTGCCAGACGAATTGTGCCTAAGGGTAAATATGCCCACCCATGTGCCCCGAATGATCTGTGACGACCGGTCGGCATCTTGTCGTGCTAATTATTCATTGCCCATAGATCCTGTCTTTTATTGACGACCCCAAAGTTCTGGCCCGAGCATCCCAAGTATCGAAGAGATGGCGAGATCTCCTCAGCGACGACATGACGTGGAAGAATCTCTGCGTGAAACACGACTATGGACGACGATTATCGGAAATCAATGCGCCTTCCCACCCCGTCTTGCCAATGCGGTCCGCAGCGCTTACTCTGGCCAATGCTGATTACGACATGGTGACCAGCAACAGTTTTCCTGGCTCGCATCCGTTGTCCGGCCACCATTCAGGCTTCCGCAGTTTTGATGGCGCCACCGGTCGACCCATTCTACGGTCGTACAAGTCTCACTTCAAGCAACGATACTTGGTCGAGGCTGCATGGCGGTCCGGAGGAACTAGCGTCCACAGGAACATTACACAAGAAGGCGGTGTTGTAACCAGCTTGCATTTGACTCCCAAATATATCATTGTGGCTCTGGATAATGCCAAGATCCACGTCTTTGATATTAATGGGGACAATCAGCGCACATTGCAAGGACATGTCATGGGGGTTTGGGCCATGGTTCCCTGGGAGGATACCATGGTGAGCGGCGGTTGTGACCGAGACGTCCGTGTTTGGGACTTGAAAACCGGGTATGTAAAAAATTCATGTTCTTCGTCCCTACGCCCTCGGCAAGGCAGGCTGCTAACTAGGCAATTTGACTTCCACAGTGCATGCCTACACACCCTGCGTGGCCACACATCGACAGTAAGGTGCCTCAAGATGGCCGACTCGAATACCGCCATTTCTGGTTCTCGCGACACAACGCTACGAATATGGGATATCAGGACAGGCTTGTGCCGCAATGTACTCGTCGGACATCAGTCAAGCGTGCGTTGCTTGGAGATCAAGGGTGACATTGTAGTCTCTGGAAGTTACGACACATTTGCTAGAGTATGGAGCATATCAGAAGGGCGATGCCTCCAGACCTTGCAAGGTCACTTCAGCCAGATCTACGCTATTGCCTTTGATGGAAAGAGGGTAGTCACGGGCAGCCTGGATACCAATGTCAGAGTCTGGGACCCAATTTCAGGGTGAGGTTTCCCAACACTTGGCCGACACACCCCTCTACTCGTAATCCTTTTGTCACACAAGTCCTAACGAATCGTACTAGTGAGTGTCTTGCAATCTTGCAAGGCCATACTTCGCTCGTTGGGCAATTACAGATGCGCGGTGATACGCTGGTCACCGGCGGATCCGATGGATCAGTGCGAGTTTGGTCTTTGGAAAAGATGTGTCCAATTCACCGCCTTGCTGCCCACGATAACAGTGTGACGAGCTTGCAGTTTGACGACACCAGGGTTGTCAGCGGGGGGAGCGATGGCCGCGTCAAAATATGGGACCTCAAGACCGGGCATCTTGTTCGAGAACTCATTGCCCAAGGAGAAGCAGTGTGGCGTGTTGCGTTTGCAGAAGAAAAGTGTGTGGCACTGGCACTGAGGCAAGGCCGCACGGTAATGGAGGTAAGTTCACAGACGCCAAACTATGATGGCTTGAATCTTTTTTTTTTTTTTTTTTCTTGTAGCAAATACTCACATGATCATGTTTTAGGTTTGGTCATTTTCACCACCCGAGGAGCCACTGTATGACCGGACCCTCTCACTTCGAGAACGCGAGTTGCAGGAGCACCCTCAGAGGCTGTTGAGCGCCATGGCACTGGACTATAGAGCTGGCGATTCAGCCATTGCTGGCCCAAGCCGCGAACTCTGGGACGTCGACATGCAAGACGCAGGAGCATCAGCAGCAGCTGGTCCATCGACGGCCCCGCTCCAGGGGGGAAACAAGACCTTCTTTCATGAGGAATGAGATATGATGTCGTACTTGATGGCAAAAGAAGAAAAAAAAAAACCAAATTGACACGCATGGGGTCTGACATGACCGGTGCTTTACATAATGTCTACATGCTTTACAACAAACAGCACACCGATGATAGAACTTTGGCGAGGATCTGCGGGAAGCATATCATGATAGGCGTTGCGTTGCGATATTATTTTTGACACGGGCATAGCTTTCGCTTGGGTTGGAGGAATTTGCATTACACAAGAACTACACATAAGGATATGGCAGAGCTTTTGGGATGAGAATATAGGTGAAGGCCTTTCTCGGAGTGAGGACGTCAGCGGTTGGAATGAGAGGGACTCAATTTGAGGGGGAGCCTAGCCTGGAGTTGGTGCTCGGACGTCTATTTATGGGCTGGGTCATACCATTATTAGCCAAAATACCATGCATGATATGAACTATGTACTCCAAAGCGATCTTGCTTGCCTGTTTGGCAGATGGACGTCGGGCGCGTGACTGGCGATGATCCAACATGCTTTGCAGGCACAACAAGGCAACTCCAGCAGGAAGAAGTCCTTACGTAATATCTCCCGCCCTTACCTCTAGCGCCATAATTGAGTGCTAGGCCCGATGCCATGTCACGTGAGATGGAAGCTAGATTAGCAGAGACTCTTTGGGGCTAGCGCAATCCAACAACGGCTCTCAACACTGTGAAATTTCGGGGCTCCTTTGTCGGCGGGTCGCGCATAGGGTTTCTTTCCCTCCCAGATCATCATCCTTTCGTTTTCTCATTGAGCAGAGGCCATTACCACATAGCCTGCGCCATGTTTTCCAGAGCTCTCCGAGTTCCCAGGGCGCTGCCTTTGCGCGCCAGGGCCCAGGCTCCCGTTGTCCTGGCCAAGCGATCCGTGACAACCGACGCTGCCTCTGCGTCTTTACACAATAGCGTTCCTCAGGTGAGGAGGCTCTCTCTTTTCTTTTGTTGCGCCGCCATATCGTTGTTGGCTTTTGGCGACGAGGCTGGACATGTGACAATCCAAAGAGAGGAGATACAATCTGTGTGACTTATTGATTGCTAATACATTTCCTTATGCCATTACAGTCCGACGACGAGCCTTTTCAGGTCAGTCTGAGCGATGAGAGTTTCGAGACGTACGAGCTGGACCCCCCTCCTTACACCATCGAGGTGACCAAGAGGGAACTCAAGCAGATTTACTCCGACATGGTCGTCATTAGGTACGATTGGGCCCTCGTTCACATCTCTTGGAAACGCTGCGCGTGGATCTCCGGCACTGGAGAAACTAGATGCTGATAATCCCGCAGACAGATGGAAATGGCCGCCGACCGTTTGTACAAGGAGAAGAAGATCCGTGGTTTCTGCCACTTGTCCACCGGACAGGAAGCCGTCGCGGCCGGTATCGAACACGCCATCACCAAGGCCGACGATGTCATCACCGCCTACCGATGCCACGGTTTCGCTCTGATGCGTGGTGGTACCGTCCGATCCATCATTGGGGAGCTTCTTGGCCGTCGCGAGGGTATTGCCTACGGCAAGGGCGGCTCCATGCACATGTTCTCGAAGGGCTTTTACGGCGGTAACGGTATCGTTGGTGCTCAAGTCCCCGTCGGTGCTGGTCTGGCTTTTGCCCACAAGTACAAAGACAGCAAGACGGCCAGTATCATCTTGTACGGTGATGGTGCCAGCAACCAGGGCCAAGTGTTTGAGGCTTTCAACATGGCTAAGCTGTGGAATCTGCCTGCCCTTTTCGGCTGCGAGAGTGAGTCTCTATAACGGTGTAGCTGTTTGCAAGAAGCTCGAATGAAAGTTCCGAAGGCTGACCTTGGTGATTAGACAACAAGTATGGTATGGGTACCTCTGCTGCTCGTTCGTCTGCTTTGACCGACTACTATAAGCGCGGGCAATACATCCCAGGTCTCAAGGTTAATGGCATGGATGTCTTGGCTGTCAAGGCTGCTGTCAAGTACGGAAAGGAGTGGACTGGCGCTGATAAGGGTCCCATGGTTCTCGAATACGTCACCTACCGCTATGGAGGTCACTCCATGTCCGACCCCGGCACCACCTACCGTACCCGTGAGGAGATTCAGCGCATGCGTTCCACCAACGACCCTATTGCCGGACTGAAGCAGAAGATTCTCGACTGGGAGGTCACCACCGAGGACGAACTGAAGAAGCTCGACAAGGAGGCCCGAAGCCACGTCAACGAGGAGGTTGCTATTGCCGAGGCCATGGCTGTTCCAGAGGCCAAGCCTTCTATTCTGTTCGAGGATATCTACGTGCCCGGCTCTGAGCCCAGCTACATCCGTGGCCGTACCCCTGATGAGACCTACTACTTTGCCTAAACATTTCGAAGCCCTCCCCCCTTGAAACCTGCTTGGACACGGAAATTAGACCTGCAAGTACCTTCAATTGACCTACACGAGGGAAGTTGGGGGAAAAGTTTCTTTGGTGATGGACAGTTAGCCTATCTATAATGATTCCTTGAACTTTTCGCTTTTTGTACCATAGCCCTTCTGATAGAGAGGCGGACCTGAAAGATCAAATATAAGCATGGTGTTTCTTTGTTGTAAATAATCAACATTGGTTCAGGGCCGCCACCAAGCAGCAATTCGTCACCAAATCGATGCGGGTGGGGCAGGCAGGCCAGGTAAACGCACCCCTGCCACGTGACTGCCTGTGTGTGTTCTGCAAGTCGCGCGAAACCAATTAACGCGCTTCTGCCCACCAAGTCTGAGCCTGGCGCGCGGTCATGAGCGCTCGCGAGTTTCACTATAAGATCTCCCACGCATTTGCTTTCCACACCAAATGGCAGCATCACTTCACGGTGCATTACCAATTGTATCAAAAGGTCCCCCGTGTTTCCATCAACCAATTCTCGTTTTCGCATCTGTCATTACGCAGGCTTCGAAGAGAAGCATCGGAACTCTTCTGCACCTGCGTCCAGCACCGATTCAACTGCCACTGCTAGTGACGAGGACACACTCGGCCATGGCGCCGCCGAAGCAGGCGACTTTGGGGTATGTGAAAGGGCAGAGAACGCTGGGGTGCGTGAGACCAGAATGACAAAGAGGTCCAGAGATGAGGGAAGGCGACTTGGCTAACGGTTTTTTTGCCTTTTTTTTTTTTTTCCCACTCCTTGTAGGAAGTTCTTTGGTGCAAAGAACCCCCCGCCACAACAACAGATGAAGCTCGCGTTTGCGACGAAGAGTACACCACCTGTGAGAACGGGCGACGAGGAAGATGCGAGTGCGAAGGAGAATACGGATCCGGAACAGGGAGGCGGGGAGTCCAAAAAGCGAGGACGGGGTTTGAAGAAGAAGCGAGCTGAGGTCAAGGTTGAGGATGAGGATGAGAGTCCGGTGGTAAAGAGGGCGAGGCGGAGCCGGGTCAAGGTCAAGGTTGAGGATGAGGAGGAGGAGGAGGAGGAGGAGGAGGAGGAGGAGGATGAGGCTGACGAAGTTGTTGATGCAGTGGTCAAGAAGGAATCAACACCTACAGATATCAACAATGACAAAGTCAAGGAAGAGGAGGAAACGGCTTCAGAGTCGGCTTCCGACGCCGACGAGGACGCTGGACTCGACGAGAAGCCAGAAGTTGCTGCCAAGGCCCGAGAAAAAGCGCAGACGCAGCTCAAGACGAAGAGCAAGCACCCTTATCCCGATTGGAAGGCTGGGAGCCCCGTGCCCTATGCCGCATTGTGTGAGACCTTTTCGTTGATTGAGATGACTACCAAGCGATTGATCATCATGGAGCACTGCTCGTTGTTCCTGCGACAGGTCATGCGGCTCACCCCCGATGATTTGCTCCCTACGGTTTTGTTAATGATCAATAAGCTTGCCCCCGACTATGCAGGCATCGAGCTTGGCATTGGCGAATCTCTCATCATGAAGGCCATCGGCGAGACGACTGGTCGCAGCTTGCAGGTCATCAAGGCAGACCAAAAGGAGATTGGCGATCTGGGCTTGGTGGCAGTCAAGAGTAGATCAACCCAACCGACCATGTTCAAGCCGAAACCCTTGACTGTCCGAGGCGTCCATCAGGGCTTGATGGGCATTGCGACCGTGACTGGAAACGGTGCTCAAGGCAGAAAAGTTGATGGCATCAAGAAGCTCTTGTCTGCGGCGGATGCGCACTCCACGACTAGAGCTGACATTACCAAGGACAAGGGCGGGCCAAGTGAGGCCAAGTTCATTATTAGATTTCTCGAGGGCAAGCTGCGATTGGGTCTCGCCGACAGGACTGTGCTTGTCTCACTGGCCCAGGCCATTGTCTGTCACGAAGCTGATCAACAGGGCAAGGTTCCGAGCACGACGGAGATGGAGAATGGAGAGTCAATTCTCAAGACAGTATACAGGTATGTCTGGGCCAAGGGGGGAAATAGGGATCCGAGGTTGTGATTGCACAAATTGACATTTTTTTGTTGCCAGTGAGCTACCTAGCTATGATGCCATCATCCCTGCTGTGCTCGAGCATGGCATCGCCAGGTTGAGAGAGAACTGCAAGTTGCGGCCTGGTGTTCCATTGAAGCCCATGTTGGCAAAGCCCACCAAAGCCATCACGGAGGTGTTGGACCGTTTCGAGGGCCAGAAATTCACCTGCGAGTACAAGTACGACGGCGAGCGAGCGCAGATTCACTACGTGGCCAAGGATGCGACGCAAGAATTGAGCCAGGAGACCGCCGGCGCTGCCAGGGCGGCTGCTGATGGAGTGGCCAGCATCTTCTCCAGAAACTCGGAGGACCTGTCCAAGAAGTATCCAGATATTCTGGTCAAACTGCACACCTGGGTCAACGACGACACCAAGAGCTTCGTGCTAGATTGCGAGACGGTAGCATGGGATGTCAATGAAAAGAAAGTGCTGCCTTTCCAGCAACTCATGACGCGGAAGAAGAAGGACGTCAAGGTCGAGGACGTCAAGGTCAAAGTGTGCGTGTTTGTATTTGACTTGCTGTACCTGAACGGCCAGCCGGTTGTTGAAAAGTCATTACGGGAGCGTCGCCAACTTCTTCATCAATCTTTTGCGCCGATCGAGGGGGAGTTTGCTTTCGCAACGTGCATGGATGGCCAGGAACTTGACGAGATTCAAGTGTTCCTCGACGAGAGTGTCAAGGCGTCCTGCGAAGGGCTGATGGTGAAGATGCTTGATGGAAAGGAAAGTGGATATGAGCCCAGCAAGCGCAGTCGAAACTGGCTCAAGGTACGTTTTTTTTTTTTTTTAATTCTCGAGGAAGCAGCTGTTCACGAACAATAGTTTTCCTTGTCCTCTTCTCGTTTCTCCATTTCGCATTTCCACTTGTCTAACATATAATTTACCCCCCCCCTGTCTAGGTCAAGAAGGACTACCTAGCCGGCGTGGGCGATTCGCTTGATCTTGTCGTGCTCGGCGCGTACCACGGCCGCGGGAAACGCACGTCTGTCTACGGCGCCTTTCTCCTGGCCTGCTACAACCCCGCGACGGAAAGCTATGAAACCGTGTGCAATATCGGAACAGGCTTCTCGGAACAGGCGCTCGAGGAGTTGCACGCGCAGCTATCCCAGATTGTCATTGACCGTCCCAAACCCTTCTACTCGCACTCCCCGGGCGGCCAGCACCAGCCAGACGTGTGGTTCGAGCCCCGCTACGTATGGGAAGTCAAGACAGCCGACTTGACGCTGAGTCCGCGCTACAAGGCGGGCTGCAAGGAAGGTGTCGACCCTGCGGGCGAGAAGGGCATCAGTCTTCGCTTCCCGAGGTTCATCAAGATGCGCGACGACAAGAAGCCTGCCGAGGCGACGAGCAGCAGGCAGGTGGCGGAGATGTATCGCAAGCAGGAGAGTGTGACGAAGAACAAGGGGGGGCCGTCTGTGGATGATGATTTCGAATATTAATGAATGGCATGAATTTGGGGGGCACATATATATATCTTGCTGGCTTTGCTTCACTCACTCCCGTCGATGTATGTGCGCATGTCAACCAACGGTCGGGTACAAAGTGTACTTTTAACGGTAGTAGTCCGTACATGGATGAAGAGGCAGGAATTCAAAAACAAAAATACTTTCAAGTGTGACGATATTGCGACGCCAACTCGCTGGTCTGGCCGGCACCTTTTTTTTTTTTTTTTTCCTCGCGTCAACCCGGGCATAGGATCGGACCCGACGGAGCAAGAATCAGTGCGACTATAGATGTTTTCGTCGTACTTGGTGGCTGGCAGACTTTGTGAAAATGGACGGGGCTGGTGCTGATCTATGACACCGTCTGGGGCATTGTGCATGCATTGGAATATTTCTTCTTCTCTGCTTTTTAGATGGGGGGGTTCTTTGATACTGGCCTTGTCCGGGCCGGGGCGATTGAAACATCATGCACTGCACTGCACTGCACTGCGTTCGGTCACGACATGAACGTGCAGGGCCCCCGTGCGCAACGTTGTGCAATGCCATGTAGACGCATCATTTCTATTTGTCAAAAAATACAGTTGTTCCCCATACATGCCCCTTTCATGTCTATAATATGCTTGCTCCATCGTCGTTGTCCTCGGTCCTTAACAATCCGTGCTCGTCTCCCTCACCCTCACCCTCACCGTCCCCCGCCAAAGTGCTATCCAGACCACCGCGTCGAGGGGTGCCCATGGGTGGCGCGGCGCCAGTGCGTCTGGTCTCGTCTGCCCCGTTGAGCACGTACCAGACGTCCTTCTTGGTGAGGACGCCCTGGAGGGCTCCACGGTCTGTAAAGAGGACATAACGGAGACCGAGTTTCTGGAAGTACGTGACGACGAGATGCAGGTTTGTGCGGGACGGCAGTGTCAACGGGGTTTGGTCCATCCACGGACGCAGATCGAGCGTGGACCAAGGATCGGCAAGCGGTTGGCGGGAGAAGAAGACTTCTGCCTCGGGCGGCAGGGACCGCGGGGGCTGAGCGGCCGTGCGGAGGTTGTAGCTGAGTTCGGCGCGGGATATGTATCCGAGGAGGATGGCGTCGCGGGGGTCGGAAATGACGGGGAAGCCGCGGTACGCGTGCATGTCCAGAATGGCGCCGAGCGAGGCAATCGTGTGTCCCGTGGCGGTGAGGACGACGAGGTCTTCTATGCGGGTCATGATTTGGGAGGCGGGCACGTCGGGAATGATGAGCGATTCTTCGCTGTTATCGAGAAACGGGTATTCGTTGAAATGGATCCATGACTCGTAGATGCCGCGGCGCGAGATGGCGTCGCCGACCCATTTGGACATCATGACGGCCACCATGATGGGCAGCACATACGTCAGCGCGCCCGTGAGCTCGAACATGATGACGACGATGGATACCGTCATGCGCGTTACGCCGGCGAGGGCGGCCGAGGCCCCGATGATGGCGTACGTGCCGGGCGTGATGCATGCCACGTCGGGGGCGCAGGAGGAGAAGACGAAGAAATCGGGGTGGTTGTGTACCCAAATCTCCATGACGATGCCAACCGCCCGGCCGGTCAGCGCGCCAATCGCCATGGACGGCAGGATGATACCTGCCGGGATCTGCAGTCCGAACGTCATGGTGGCGAGGAGGAAGCCCAGCACGGCGGCGAAGATGAGGAGGACAATGGTTTGGGCCGAGGCCGTGCCGGTGCGGCACAGTCCGATGGGGTCGTCGAGGACGCGCGAGCACTCGGAAAACAAGCTGGATACAAGCTCGGTGGATTGAACCTTCATGTAGAAGTTGGGGTAGTTGATGAGGGCTGTGAGGAGAGCCACGGCAAGGACTTGGATGATGGGGCCGGGAAGCCAGGACTGTGATTTCTTCCATCGAGCCACGGCCATATTGGCTCGGATGAAGAGGCCACCGTAGACTCCCTGGGAGATTTCCAGTTGAGGAGTCAGCAATTTATTTTTTTTGTTATACAACTTGCAAAGACGGCTTTTGCGGCATGCGTCGAGACATCGAAAAGGATGGCGATCAAGGTTTGCAAGAAGACTTCTTCACTTACACCAAAAATGCCAAGGACAGCATAGGGGATGATCTCAAACCCGTGCCAGTCCACGCTGTATTTGGTCTGATACAAGACCAGCTTGCCGGACCGAAAGGGGTCAAAGGCCTGCAAGCAGACGGCGGCTGTCATTGCACACACGAAGCTCTGCCACATGGTCTTGTCGGGGAAGTAATACGAGAGTTGCTGTCGTATTTTCATCAGCGTGAGTTGCTTTTGCTTCTGTGATGAGGAACATGAGACATGAGAACCATTACCTCGAGACTAAATAATACACCTCCGATGGGCGAGCCGAAAGCCACCGAGATGCCGGATGCAGCAGCTGCTGAAAGAACCTCTCGTTTTCGAGCTTGCCATCCATGCATTGTCAGCGACGTTGACGCGTCTGCAAGGGGTTGTGATTTGAACCTTGATACCTTCGTTCTTTCTGATATTGGAAAACAACTTGATAAATAAATTGGCGCAGCAGCATGCGACGTGCACCAAAGGACCTTCTTTTCCGAGCCACATGCCAGAGGCTACTGCAAGCACCTGTACACGCCGTTGAGCATGCATGTCGGCCGCAAGATTTCGGACGAGTTCAACTTACCAGTCCCATTGATTTCGTGGTAAGCGTCCAAGTGCCTAAGAATCTCCTCATGACAAAGCCGCCAAGGACTGTCTTGATCTCTGGGATACCGCTATGTTTGGCATAGATGGCGTACTCCTGCACGAGCAGCGCTGCGCAGAATGCCAGTGTTATCTAGGAAAATAAAAGTTGGACGTGTATCAAAGTAACTGAGAGACAACCCATGAGTGAGGGCTTGGCCGATGAGGTGAAGACTTACGGAGAAGAGGAGATAGAAGAAGTATTCGATGAACCACTTCCCACCAGCGGCATGTACGCCGAGAGCATCACTCCAATACTTCCACCCCGCGCAATTGGAGCCCTGGTCGTATCCATAACAGCAGAAGCCCTTGTTGAGGTAGAAATGGCCGCCTTCTGGACCACTAGAACAGAAGCCGAGCTTCAAGTCGCCCAGCCAGTCACTCGTGACATTTATGCCGGCGGCGATTGCGCCAACCAAGAGGCCTGTCAACACCAGTATTATCCAAATTTCACTGGCGTCTATGAGAATTCGGAGGTATCCCAAGAGTCCGCTTGCGCTAGACGACAGGACGCGAAGGCGCTGCCGCTCTTTCGTGTATTCAAAGATCCAGTCAATAGCCGTCATGTCCTCGTATCCGACTCGTCGCCCCGGCCCTTCGGTGTACCAATCGTTGGGGGGTGGTGAGCCATATTTGGCAGACGGATTGAAGTTACTGTTCCGGTTTCCAAGCGGCAAGTCTGTCGTCGTCACTGAAATGTTGGCCTGGCGATGGGGTCTCCGATGTGGTCTCCGAGGGGGATGGTGCGCATCTTGTCGTGACGGCGACCCTGACAAGGCGGAGGAGAAGCGAGAGGGCCCAGAGAGCGCGGAGGGCCTTTGCTTACTCTTGAATGACAGAGGCGAGCTCGAATTGTCTCGAGAAGGGTCGTCATCGAGAACGTGGCCTTGGTCAGCGTCGCCATCGTCGCCATCGTCGTCTTGGGCAAGGAAGTCGATCTCGTCGCGGTCGTCGGTGGACGGGGGCGTATGGGCTGTCCGAGGTGAATACGACGAGGTTGAGGCAGATGCGAAGGGGTCGTTCTGGGCGGCTCCAGACATGATGGGACTCATCCCATCTCGCATATGTAAGTTGGTTGAACTGAGTTCTGTATAATTGTATAATCCGTGTTTGGGCTTGGCTCCGTCATCAGTGGGTGTGGAGAGCCACTGGAGGGACAGTGTACAGTGGGTGTAACAGTGGGAGCTTCTGCTGGTAACGGCCTGCAGCCCGGGGCCATCAGCGAGCCGTGGCCCGTGATCCACTGAGGCGACGACGAGTTGTACAGTGGGGTGTACCGAGACTCCCGAGCTCCCGTTGATTGGCTCATCGAGCAGTGTCCCTGTCACGCATCACGTGCGTAATCGGGCGCCATAAATAGTGCCCTGTAGGGCTAGTTTAGCTAAAGAGATTATCCTTTACTATATTCCCTTATAGTTTAGTAGTAATTATATATTATAAGTGTAAAAACTATAAAAAAACTAGAACTAGAATTTAAATAATTATTCTTAGATATCTAAGTAAACGCTAGATAAGAGACTTATTATAGAGGGATAATGCCTTTAAAGGTATATTAATATAGTTAGCCTAATAATTCTAAATAATTAGAGGGAATTAGTATAATATTTAGTAAAAAATTTCTTACTATTTAATAATAAATAGATATTTAACTACCTAGTTAAATAGGTAAAATAGAGGTTAAGATTCTATTAATTCCTTAACAAATAGTTATAAAAAGCTAGATAATTCGCGCCCTTAGCTATAACTAATCTGGTTATAACTTTAATAAGTTTAATAATTAGTGTAGTAGCGAAACTATCCTAACCTATAACCTAGATAATAGGCTATTAGAGATATAATTCCTAGGGTTCTAGATTTAAACTAATATAATTTAAGCAAAATTAGAGTAAGGTTATAGTAAAGTTAATTAATATAGTACTAATAAACTATCTTATTATAATAGTAATAGAATACCTAGAGGGGTTCTATTTTAGTATATATAACTATAGGCATAATCTTTAGCTAGAAGAATCTATTAGGCGTAATTCTAAGCTAGATATTTAGCTAGATAAGACCCTACGTGTAAAGTTACCTATAACCTAATAATTAGTAGTGTTATCCCTAGAATTAGGAAGGAATAGCCCTATAATATATAAGTTACTTTCTATTATACCTCTTAATAATTCCCTATCTAATTTTCTATCCTATTAGTTATTAAAGGTAAGCTAAGAGTGCTCTATAGAATCTAAATTATTATTAAGATTATATAATTAGGTATTATAAGGCTAAGGTATAATAGACTAATAACTATTAATAGTAGAATAGGGACTAATACTAGATTAACGCTAATTAGCGGATTAGGATATATTGTTAACCTAGCGACCCCTAACTAATATAATATAGATAATATACTATCTGTTCTAGGAAAATGCTAATATAAATTATGCCTTACTATAGTATATTTAGTAGGGATAAGAATAGTAATTGCCTATTTAATAGATAGAGGTAATACTAGTAATATAGCTACTATTAAGGGTAGTAAATATTAGATTTTTTGATCTAGGTGTTAAGGATAAAAAAGGTTAAGGAATTATAGTAGATATGAAATCTATAATAATGATTTATAAGTGTGTACTAGCATTTATATAATGTTTAGAAGATATAGTGGCTAGTTAGTTAGAGAAATTAGTAAAAGATATATAAATATTATATTTAAGAGAATAAGCTCTTAATTAGTATAGTTATCTATTAATACTATTAGAACGTGAGTTACTTTAAGAGGTATTACTAAAAACTATTTATATATACCTTATTAAAAGATTCTAGGAACTATAGTTTATAGCCTTAAATAGAATTAAGAATATATAATACTTACTATAGAAGTATTATAATAGAGAGGATATTATAATCTTTATATATAATTTACTATAAGATATAAGAGTATACTATTAAGATAATATTATGTAACTATAAATAGTTTACTAGGCATTTAATTTAGAGATCTAGATAATTATTACGCTACTATTAGTAAATATAATAATTAATTAGTTTCTAATGTAAATTAGAGAGAGAGAGTTAATAATTGCTAGTTAGGCATAAGATAGGTACTAATAGATAGCTAATTAATAATTTAGAGATATTTAATAGGGATTAAATATATGTAAAGGATTTAATACTTAAGGCTAATGTGTAGGATACTAACTATATAATAGTATAGCTAGGCTATAAATTAGAGAGTATTAAAATAATTACTAGAATAGTAATTAGAATAATTATAATAGTAATTCACTATACTATAATGCTAATTAATAATAGTAATATAGATAGTAAAGACTATATTATAATAATTAAGAAAGATAGTTTAGTAACTAGCTATACTACTAGAATTAATAATAGCTATATAGAAATCTAAACCCTTAGTATAATAAACTAGCAGTAGATAAGGCTACTCTATTTAGTAATGCTATAAAGCTACTAAATAAACTAGTAATAGTACTATAGTGTCTATAGGCTATATATTAGGTAGATAAATTAGATTAGGTAGGAGAGAAAGATTAGAATAATTAATAGTAGGAAAAGTAAGTAAATAATATAGGTTAAGAGAATATTTATTAATAACTAGAATAGGAGGATATTAATATATATATTCTATACCTAGAGGTAAAGTAGTAGGACTTATATGCTTAGGATAATTAGGAAGGAGTCTTATAGACTAATAGCTAAGTAAAGTAAGTCTAATTTATTAGAATTAATAATATAATTTATATATATAGAATGTGTTTTGCTTAATTTGCTTTTAATAACACGCTTTTTAACTATTTAAGTATAGTGTATAGTTTACTATATAATAGCACTATTAGAGGTAAAGTAGCTTATAATAAAATTTTAGAATCTTATTCCTTATCCTAAATATATAGTAATTAAGATTATCTAAATATTATAATAGATAATATATAAACACAAATAAAATTAGCAGTAAATAGACTATAACTAATAGATAAAATAATAGTAAAGGCAAAATTAAGTGTCTAAATCCCTATCTTTTGATTAATAGTTAATATGTAATATAATATAGGCGTAGGCTATGCATTTTAATTATAGATCTATTTATAATTCTAGATCTATCTAAATTTAGATAATTTAAATAGCTAGGTTAATTGTGGCTTCCTCTGGACCCTCGGACGATAGTTAGTCCGGCCGTGGCTAAAGGTAGGTCCATAAAAGGGATGCACGCGATGCGATTGGTTACATTACGGGTATCCCTGCACTGCAAGACCCACTTTTTCCCTTTTTTACCTACCTTCTCTCCTAGCTAGATTCCTCTCCTTCTCTCTCTTCTCTTCTCTCTTAGCTATTATTAACTATTATTAACTTTATTAAATTAAACCCCCTTTACACTAGTGTAATATTTCTTAGTGTAACTAATACTAATTAGTGGTTAACTATAACTATAAATAAGTTAGGTATTATAAGAAGAGATATTTCTATAGACACTATAGCCCCTTGCCCCTTAAGCTAATATATAGGCTATTTAGGCAAAGAGGTATAACTATAGAGTATGCTAAAGAAAGATAGACTAGAATCCTAGTAATAGGCTTATTAGACTTCTAAGGGATTAATCTATTAACTCTTAGGCCTTTAGGATATTTAGTTAATTATTATTCTTATTATCTATTATAAGAAAACTAACTAAATAACTAAATGTATTACTATAAGGTATTTTATTTAAACCTAATATTAAACACAACCCTTAGCTAAGCTAGCTAATCTATATAACCTTACCTTTTTACCCCTTTTCTCCCTTCTTTATAATTATTCACTATAACTATCTTTACTTCTCTATGTTTATATATATAGTTAAGTTATTTCTAAGTCTATGCTATCTTAAGTTATTTTTAAGTTTATATTATCTTTATTACCTATGTTTTTTTTCTTCCCTTTTTTTGTTATTTTTATTGTTTTTTCTAATTATCCTATTTATTCTGTTTACCCTGTTTACCCTGTTCTGCTTATTCTGTTTATTTTACCCTATTTATCCTATTTTCCCTGTTTTTTTTATTTACTCTATTTACTATATTATACCTAATGTAAAAACGCTATCCTATTATTATACTCCTGTTTAGTTTATTCTATTTATTTAGTTTATTTTATTTAATTAAAACTCTAGGCTTTATTATATTAATTATTTTATTTTATTAAAGATAGTAGAATTTAAATCTAGACCTTTAATAAGAGAAAGAGCTAGTAATAGTAAGGCTTTAATAATTACTATTAAAAGACTCTCTAAGAGTAAACTACTACTATATTTATAACCACTTGCTAGTAAGCTTATAAGAGATTAGAAAGAGTCTACTAAGCTAGACCTTAAAACTACTATATAGTCTAAGCTTAATAATTATATTATAGGATTTATTAACCTTAGTAAGCATTAAGGTTAGAGAGATAATAACCTCTAGGAATTATTCTAGGAAGACTTTAAAGGCTAGTCTAAGGATACCTTTAAAAGGGTAAATAAGAATATTATTAAAAAACTATATAACTCTCTCTAAGACTATAGCATTCCTATTAAATAAGGCCTAGGATATTTAATCCTAGCATTACTTAAGAAAGTACTTTATTAAAAATTAATACCTCTTTAGCTAGAAGAGAGATTAAAATCCTTTAAACCACCTTAAATATAACCCTTATAAGCCACTACCCTAAAGACCTTCCTTAGTATTTCTTACCCTTAAAGGGAATAATTACTATATTCTTTATAAGAACCCCTATAATAATCTTAGTTATACTAAGAGTTTAAACCCTAATAGCTTACTTTTCTTTCTTAATACCTTCCTTCTAGTAAATAGACTATAAAGAAGATTTCTAAGCTTATAAAGATATATAAGGATAGTAATTACTATAGTAAAAAGCTATATAACTTCCTTATACTAAAGCTTACACTCTTTAAGAGTAAATATAACTAGATTAATCTCCCTAGATTATACTTTAGTAAAGTATTCCCTATTATACTAATAGGAAATACTAAATAACACTTCCTTAACTACCTTTTTAGTAAGAATCTCTCTTATAAAGAGATAATTATAAATATTTATTAATACTTTAAAACAGAAAGTAATTAATAGTTTTACTATTATAAATAAAGTAGTATAACCCTTAAGAATATTATTATTTAAAACCCTAAAAAGAGCAAGCTTAAATATCTTAAAATCCTATTAACTATATTAAAGAGAGTCTATAAAGGGCTATACCCCTCTAATATAGTAAATATAAAGCTTTATAAGTAAACCTTAAATATAGTCTCTAGTATTCCTAAATATTAGGTAGTAAAGTATATATATACACTAGGCTTTAAAAACCTTACTAGTAATCTCTATAAATTAATTATAATTATAAAGAGTAGTATAAGAAGTACCTAATACTACTAGTAATAAGGTAAAGACCCTTTAGAGGCTATATTTATAGACTAATAATATAGTTAATAAAATTAGAGAGGAAAAGAAGACTATTATAGTAGCTCTAAGCGCCCTAAGTAATACTTTATTTATAGTAAAAGTAGCTACTAGTTAATAAAATACTCTAATACTAAGTAAAAGAAAGAGAGAGAGAGATAGTAAGCTAGTAAGAGTTATTACTTACCCCCTTTAGAAAAGAAGTTCTAATTATTCCTTACTTTAATTAAAGGTAGTGCTAATACTAAAATAAAGGAACTAAAAGACTAGGAATCCTAGCTTAAGGCCTATACTTAGGCCTAAGATAATAATAATAATAATAATACTAAAGAGAAGCTATTATTAAAGATATACCTAAGTATTATATAATTCTTCTACTCTAGGCTATAGATAATTAATAATATTAATATTCTTATAATACTTAAAAATTAGGCTTTTTAACACACCTTACTTAAGCAAGAGCTATACCTTAAAGAGGCTTCTAATAAGGACTATTTAATTTATTATACCTCTAAGGAATACTATTCTAAAGAAGTCTTTAGAGGAATTATACTAGATATAGGAGCTTTAGGTTAATTAACTACTAGCTTAGTATAAGTTAAAGCCCTATTAAGATTAATACTATTATTAAAGATTAAACCCTATAGCCTAGAAGTTATTAACTTTAGCGCTAGATTAGTAACTATATATAGTATAATATATATGCTAATAAAGCTTAGTTAAATTAACTTCTATATTCTTAATACTACTATACCTTTTCTCTTTTCCCTTACTAATATAAATCTTATAAAGGTTAAGATAAATAACCTTACTAATATACTAATCTAAGATAATAACACTATACCTATTATATATAGATAAGGCTATCCTTAGTAGCTATTAGAGGTAAAGGAGACTATAGTGTTCTATCTATTAAAAGGAGAGATTTATTAACTTTACTAAAGATTTAGTTATTCTTTAATTTAATGCCTTATAAAGATCCTTTAATAAGCTAGTTATAATATTAAATACTATATAATTAAAAAGCTAATAAAAGTCTATTATTATTATTAGATAAATAGAAAAGCCCCTAGCTAATTTAAATTCTTAATTAAAGATAACTATAACTTTAACTATAAGATTATTATTAATATTATATAAATTAATAGCTAACTAGTCCTTTATATTATTAATTTAGTAACCTTATTCTAAGTAGCCTATTTCCTTAACCCTAAGAAGTAGAAAGCTTAGGATATTTAGGATATAATTAAAGAGTACTAGATAGATATATATCTAGGCCCCCTAGATTAGATTATCTATAATACTAGTAATAACTTTGCTTTAGCTAAATTTAAGCACTATACTTACTTAATATTAATTAAGATTAATAAGATACCTATTAAAGCCTATAATAGTATTAGAAAGGTTAAAAGATACTATAGACCTTTTTAATAGGCTTATAATATTATTATAGACTTAATTAGTAAAGAGATTACTCCTAAATAATAACTCTAAATAGCTATTAAAGCTATTAATAACTTAGTAAGTCTAGATAGCCTTATGCTTATATTACTAGTCTTTAGAGCTTACCTATAGATAATAAATAAGTTACTACTAAGTATCTCTATTATTTAATAAGCTAAGGTAATTTAAAAGGTAACTAATAAAGTTTACTACTACCTAGCTAAGAGGTAAGTTTATAATACCCTTAGTACCTAGAATAGCCCTAATATATTACTAATATATTAGCTACTACTATAGGCTAATATATATATATAAAGAGAAAAAGATAAATAGTATAGCCCTTATAAGCTATTAGCTACTAATAGGGAGACCTATATAGTTAAGATACCTTATAGCCTAGTTAGGTTTTGCTTTATAGTAGTAAAGCTATACTATAAGGACTTATAGTATATAGAAGCTAATAAGCAAAGCCTTTAGTATATTAAGAAATATAACCTAAGCCTAGAGGCCCCTTATACCTCCTATAAGGAGACTAGAGAAAATAAGCTACTAGTAAAAAATAGTAAGGTAAGGGAAGAAAAGAAAAAGACACTAGTAAAGAGAAAGTAAGGAAGACTAAGGAAAGCCCTTATAGTCTAATTCTATATTAATAAGGTTATAAAGAAGCTTAAAAAGGCTTATAATACTAAAGCTACCCCTATAGGAAGCTATAAAGCTAATAGCCTTAAGGTAATAAAAGCAAAGGCTATTAGGGCCTAGGCTTATAATCCTAATAAAGCTATTAGACCTATAAAGCCCTTTATATTTATTAATAAAGACTAAGAGAAGGTATTATTTAAAGAGATTATAGCTAGAAAAGTGCTAAATATAGGATTCCTTATAGCAAAAGAAAAAGCTAACTAGAAACTAGCCCTTTAACTTTACTAAGAAGGAAAGATTATAACTCTAGGAAGCCCCTTTAAATAATCTAACTAAGCTAAGATTAACGCCCTATAAGCTTATAATATATTTAGGTTTATAATATTTAATCCTACTAAGTATAGAGGCTATAGGATTTTTAATTCTTATATAGTTTAAGAGATTAAAGGCAAAGGGACTAAATCACTATATAAGAAGTTATGCCTTATTATATAAGGGTATAATAACAGAGGAAAAGAGGCTATCTTAACCAAGTTACTAATAATATAGCGATTAAGCTAATAGATTATTATAGCCCTTACTTTATTATTAAAGAGAAAGGGAATCTACCTTTAGTTACAAGATATCACATAAGCCTATGTTTAATCTTACATAACCCTGAATAGGCTAATTATTATAAGATTACCTAAATAGATTATATACCTCTTTCTAGAAGGCATAGTAATAGAGGTAATTAAGCCTCTTTATAGAATTATAAAGGCTAGAACCTATTAGTAAGCAATATATTTCTATTACTATAGAGATAACCTTAATATATAATCCCTACTTATTAATTATAGCCTTAAATAATAAGAACCTCTTTAGTATTATAGGAATGTAAATAGATAATACCCTAGGCCTTAGTAATAATAACTTCTTTAAGAAAGAAGAAAGAAAGCTCTAGAAGGTAAAGTTTATAGCTAAAGAAAAATAATACCTAATAACTATAAATCCCCTTATTTTTAATAGCTATATCCTAACCTAGAACACTAATACCTTGCTAACCCTAACCTAAAAGGGCTAAGGTTAGAAGATTAAGGAAATTAATTTATAATTACTAATAGCAAAGTAAGATTATATTAAGCAAAGAGCCTAGGGGAGTTATATTATAATAGTCTATTAACCTAAAGTATCTTATAACCTATTAATTACTATATAATACTAAGAACCCTTTACTAATAATATCTTATAACTTAATAAACGCCTTAAGTAGCAAATTAAGCATTAGTAATAGGGATTATAGTATATCCTATTAACTCTTAAAGAAGCAAAGCTCTTTATATTTATAGATAAGTCCCTTACTAATAATAAAGACCTTAGCTTATAAATTAGGTATATAATTATAATTAGTAATAAAGCATTAAAGAATAATAATACCTTTACCTTAAAAGGTAATATTATAATATATAGCTTTATAAAAAGCAAGCATATAACTTATAGCATACTTATATCTAAGCTATATAGTATAGTTTAAGGTGCTAATATTATATATATAATATTTATAACTCTTTATATAATTATAGACTAATTAAAGATACCCTAAATTCTAATAATTCTCTATACTAACTCTTTCTTATTATATAAATACCTTATAAAGCTAGGTATAATAAAGGAGAAGTAGCTAATAATTAATATTATAGCCCTTTAATAGTTATATAAGAGGAGAGAGATCTACAAGGTTAGGTAGATTAATAGTAGTAATAATCTAGCTAATATAATAATAAAGGTATTACTAAATTTAATTAATTTAAATAAATTAATAATTTATATAGAAGGCTAGGTTAAAAGACCTATAAGGTTAGGTAAATAGGTGAATTAAGATAATAGATTAATAGGTATAGATTAAGGTAACTAGGTTAATTAGATTAACTAAGGCTATAATAGCTAATTAGAGCTATGGATTCCTATAAAGGGATTTACTTATATATACTTTCCTCTAATTTAATTTTTATTATGTTTTTAGGCTCCTTTAGCTATAAAGAAAAAGAGAGACTACTAGTATAGCTTTCTCTAGACCCTTAGATAATAGTTAGTCTAGCTATAGCTAAAGGTAAGTTTACAAAAGGGATGCATATAATATAATTAGTTATATCATAGGCATCCCTGCACCGCTCGTAGTGGCTCCGCACTGTAAAACCTACTTTTTCCCTTTTTTGCTTACCTTCTCTCCTAGCTAGATTCCTCTCCTTCTCTCTCTTCTCTTCTCTCTTAGCTATTATTAACTATTATCAACTTCATTAAATTAAACCCCCTCTGCACTAGTGCAACGTTCCTTGGTGTAACTAACATCAATATTTATTATAATACTAGGTACTTAATTATATTAGTAAATGCAAACTAGGTAGCTAAGTAGTATCTAGATATTAAGATTAAAATAAGAGTAACACTAATTAATATTAAGGGAATTAGCACTAATACCTATTTTACTAATAAGTATATGCTATTACTAATAAACTTTATAGGCATAATACTAGATAGATAACCTATGATTATATTGTTTATTAGGGAGGTCTTAATAGTAAAGTTATTAAGAGTGAATATGCTATTAGGCATAGACTGTATTATATTATAATAGATTAATATTATAGTAAGTAAAGGGAAAGTAATTATTAGGATATATAGAAACGTGGCGATTCTAATAGCAGTGTAGTATAATTGCTCTAAGCTAGATATACTAGTGAAAGTGGTTAATTTAGTGGTTATTAAACCTAGGATAACTACGTTAGTTCTAATTAATAATTAACTTAGTAGAGATAATAGGGCACTGTTTAAACCTAAATAAGTGTTAAATTTAGGTGTTTATATATTAATTATAGACGGATTAATATAATATATTATGGTTTATAATCTTAGAGAGGAATAAGTAATAATTAGTAGAAAATAAGAATTAGGAAGGTTTAAGTTTATTAACCCTACTATAAGGGTATACTTAGTTAGGCTAGAGGAGTAATTATTAGTAGTAAACTTAGTAATAGTAATAGAATTACATGTTAAGAAATAGCTATTAACTACAGACTAGATTATAATAGGCTTACAAACTATAGTGCATATAACTATATAAGTAAACTATTTTAACCTAGATAATAAGAATAAATAATAAGAGATATAAAAGCTTCTAGAGGAATATATAGATTTATTCTATAATAAGGGATTTACTATAGTTCCTTAGAAAGAGTAAATATAATTATAGATAAAACTAGGCTAGTAGGATCTAGTTCTAAAGAAGTGTAGGATTTATCTAGTTAGCCTGGATAATTAAATAATTATTAAAAAGATAATAAAAGAACTATTAATAGTAGGGAAAGTTATTTATATAATATTATAGGTACTATTTGCATTTCCTGTCTTTATAGTGTGGATAGGAACTAAAGACAATTAGAAAGGGCGTATAGTTATTAATATATAAGGATTAAATGTAATAATAATGTTAGATACGTATCTAATAAGGCGATAGGAAGAGGTTATTATAGGAATTGCTAATGCTATATATATTATAGTTATTAATACTATATTATTTTATTATTAATGGATGGTTTACCTAGATTTATAATAGGCATTATTAGTTATTATACACAATGGATAATTTACATTTAACGTCCTAATTATAGGATATAAGGGATCTAATATATATATCTAAGGA
Organism: Epichloe coenophiala; assembly: GCA_018801565.1. Taxonomy (NCBI): domain Eukaryota; kingdom Fungi; phylum Ascomycota; class Sordariomycetes; order Hypocreales; family Clavicipitaceae; genus Epichloe; species Epichloe coenophiala. The sequence goes on from JAFEMN010000069.1 coordinate 331,479, forward strand.
CAAATAGACAATATATTATAAGGTACTAGAGTAATGGTATACTATAATAACATTATCATTGCCTTGATTAGCTTTAAGCAATATATTACAGACCTATAACAAACCTTCTAATGTTTAATAGATAATAATATCTTAATTAGCCTAAAGAAGATATTTATAGCTTACCTAATAGCTAAAGTATTAGGGAGACTTATTAATTCCTTAGGAATAGCAATACTAGCTAAAAAATTAGCAGTAATTAGGCGTCTTAAATTTCTAAAGATATTATAAGTATTAGAATATTTATTAGGTTTTGCAGGAGCCCTAAGATATTATATTCTAGGATATACCTTAATTATTAAACTATTATAAGACTATAAAATAAACTTACTCTAGGTATATTAAGTAGTTAAAACAAATAAAGATAATAAAGCCTAAAAAGGGAAAATATCTAAGCTAGTAAGATATAATTAGGCAAAGAGTGTTAATATATTATTACCTTCTAAGAAGGAAATTAAGGTATTTAATATATTAAAGGTAGCACTAATAAAGTATACTATATTAATACTATTCTCTTTAAATTAATAATTATTTATAGACTTTAATACGTTAGGAGTTAGTATTAGTGTTATAGTGTATTATATTAAGGATGAAATAATCCTAAAGTTAAGGGTAAAAGGGATAATTATTAAATATCCCCCTTATATAGCAATTTAGCTAATTATATTTCTTTCTAGAACCCTATTTAATATAGAAAAGAGATACTAGTTAATAGAGCTTAAAGTCTATAGTTATATATAAATACTATAAAAGTCTAGGCAGTGGATTAAGGTAACTTAGCTACTACTAGTAATATATTTTATAGATTACTACTTAATTATTAATATAGGTTAATAATTAGATATTACTAATATAATAAGTAAATATATAGTAAATAAAAAATTAATATAAGCTATAGAATATATTAGCTAATTTAACGTTAGACTAATTCACAAGCTAGGTGTTACGTGGCGGAACACAAGGGTGGCTGACATAAGGCCAGATTCGGACTTTATGAGTAAAGAATTAACTTACTTCTAATATCTTACTATATCCCTAATAGTAGCTTATACAAGTAAACCTAGTATAACTTTACAACTATAAATCCATTAGCCTCTCTAACGGATTCGCCCCTTATTGTGCTAAACCTACATATAACATTTAGTAGTAATTAGAGATTCTTTTATTATACCCTTCTAAAACCTAGAAATAAAAAACCCTATATCTAAACTTAACTATTTATAATAATATTTTATAAATCTTTAGCCTATGTTTCTAATTACTAAAAATAAACTATAACTTATTTACTAGTTTTAGGCTTTTAATAAAGTAAATCTAACTTTTAAGTATTAAAAATAACCACTTATTAAAATTAAAGAATAGGAAGATTTAATTAAACTTATAAGATATAAATTTAATAATAAAGTACTTAAAAGATATAAGAATCTAATATATTAAGAACTACCTATTTATTAAAACCCTATTAATTTATAAGCTATATACCTTACTTAGAGGGAAGCTAAATTATATATCTATAAAGCTAAATCTAAAGGATTTCTTAATAGATCTAATAGATTAGAAGGCAGTAAGGCATTAGAAAGATAATCTAAAGGAATTACTAGCCTAGCTTACAGTACCTTAACCACTAGAACTAAGAATAGCATAGGGAAGGATAAAAGTAATAAAGGAAAGGGAATTAAAAACTATCCTAAAAACAACACTACTATTTAGCGTACTAAACCCCCTAACTAGCTAACAGAGTTATATCTAGAAAACCTATAACTAGGACCTTTAGGGAATTCACTAGATTTAGGGGAACTTTATAAACCCTAGTTAGAACCTTTAAAGAACCTACTAGCTTTAAGGGAGATTTATACTAAGGCTAGCGAATCTAATATTACTAGGATATTCTAAGAGGTTATAGAATAGTAGGAAGCTATATAGTAAGCTATAATAGATAAAGTAGTATTAGGAATAGACTAACTAGTAATAAGGTTAATAACTAAAATTAGAAGCTTATAGAGTGTAAGTACCTTAGTAAGTTTAATACCTTTAGTGTAAAACACTACCTAGGGAATATTATATTTACTAAATAACTAGGGTTAGTATAATAACTATCTAGATATTAGAGCAGAACTATTAGTATAACCAATATATTCATAGCACTAGTAGTTATAGTACTAGTAACTATAGTACTAGTAACTATAGTACCTACAGGCATTTATATAATAGTAAGCGAATCTATACTAGATATAGTAGTAAACCTTATATTTACTAGATTAGGAATAGTATAGCAATTCTAGGCTAAAGAAAAGGGCGGATCTAGTGCTTAATTAAGTTTAGGATAACTAATAAGCAAAGAACGCGGAATAGAATACGGATTTAATATAGAAACTTATAGATATTAGACACTTTAAGCCTTATAATAAACCAGAGAAGGCTAGCAAAGATCTTATTATATATAATAGAAAGCAGACTATTTTCTATAATATTAAATTATAGGTCTAAGCTATTAAAGACTACTTATACTATGCTAATCCTAGCTAATAGGATATTATTTAGAAAAAGATCTAGATATTATTTTAAGGGGATATAATAGTGTAGTACTACTAATACCTTAACTCTAGGGAGCGGAATACTATATTTAGTAATATATTATTAGTTTTTAAGGCGGTTTAGAAGGAATTTAGTATTTAAGTATAAGATATAATAGCATAGCTTAATAAAGCAAAATACACTAAAGAGAATGTTATAAATAAGGTATTCTTTTATAAATTTATATTAAAAATTTTCTAGTATACTAGAGCAAATAGTAAAACAATAGATTATTAGCTTTTAGTGTGTTTATACCTTAAACTTTATTTAGAATTATACTAAATATATCTAGTTCTAACTATAACTAATATAAGATTAGCTTATATTATAATATTAAATAATAAAAGGCAAGATCTATATAATTATTTATATAGTAAAGGTTATTCTATATCTAGGAAGAATAAAGGAAAACTTAAAGTCTACTTTAATATAGATATATCTAGTAGTAACTTAGAGGATAATAAAGATAGCGCTTAAGTAAATTAGAATAGACTATTAAATATATAATTTTAGTTAGGAAATTAATATTATAGATAGGATAATTAGAATATTTAAAGATCTCTAGGATTCTTCTAACTAAGGCTATATTAGTAAAATATATAGATTAAAGGATAAAATTAATAACTATAGTAAAGTAAATCTTAAGAAAATAGAAAAGAGGGTATAGAGTTTGGTTAGGATTAATAGGATAACCTATAAGACTATTAGGATAAATAATAACCCTAGAACTTTAGACTATTAAAGAGAATAGGCTAGTTATAGTAGCCTAGGTAATTTTAATATTAGGAGAAACTACTTACTAAGGAGAAGGAATATATAAATATTATAGTATATAATAATAATTCTAATATATAATAGTAGGAAATATATCTTTAGGAGTATAGTTACTATATAGCTAAAGAAAGGGAGGTTATAAATAAAGATAGTAAGGAAACCCTAGAATAGGAATCTAATTTTATTAAAACTTATTTTATAGAAAATATAGCAAAGGAGATAGATAAAACCACTATAAAGATAGATTTAACTAAGCTAAAATAGCTTATTCTAGGATAAGTAATTAAAGCTATAGTAAGACTATAGGAAGTTAAGTATAATAGAAAATAAGCAAATATATACTTAAAGATCTCTCTTAAATTTAATAATAAAGGTAAGAGTTATTAGATTTACCTTAATTTAGGAATATTATTAATTCTAGTAAATAAAGCATAGCTAAAATAAAATAGGTTAAATATAAAATAGGGAACGCAGGAGCCTAAGCTTATATCTAGAGTTAAGTCTGCCTTTTATATTATAGAATTAGCTACTTTTGATTTTTATATTCTAGGAATAGCATATAGAACTAAAATTACTAGATATTTTATAGTTATAGTAAATATAATGCTAAACCTAGGACTAAAGTTATTACTTAAGATAAATTTTCTTTATAAATATAAAGCAAAGATTAATTTTATTAACCCTAAGGTGGTTTTTAGGTTAGTTTATAGTATATTAGTACTAGCAGAGATTTTTTAGCTAGCTAATAAAGTACCTTATTAAAGGGTAGTTACTACGTATATAGTAATAATTCTACTAAAAGGAGTTACGTATATACTAGTTACTTAGAAGGTAGTATAGGAGAATTAGGAAATAAGTGTATACTATATATAGTTATACTTAGAATATTTTCCTAATGCTTTATTTAATAGATCTAGCTAAGGTTAGATAATTACTTATAATCTAACTAATAAAACCATTACTATCTATAAGTATAAAAAAGTTATATAATTAATAGTAGCTAGTAAAGTTAATACTAACTATTTAGTTAATAATCCTTTAGAGTATTATACTTATTTTAGTAAGAATATTATAGAAAGAATAGGAGATATAGATAAGGATAGTAATAAATCTAATAAGGAGAAGGATAAGCTTAATTTAAAGAAGGTTAATATAGAAGTGCTATTATATAGGATTTTATGTCTAAAGGAAATTCTATATATTATAAACAAATTTAGAGTGTAAATTACTAATATTAATTATAATACTATAAGCAAATTTATCTAGCTTATAGATAAATATGATATCTATTGTAATAAAGGTATTATCCCTATGCCTAAAGATTAAAAAATATAGATTAATTTAGTTAAAGGATAGTAATATTAAATAAGGCTAATTTAACTATATAGACTAGGAGGGCAGGATATAAATAAACTTAATAAAGTATATAATAAACTCTACCTTAAAGGGAAAATATTATATCTAGATAAGCTAGTGGCTATAGCGTATCTAGTGTTTACAGTTTAGTAAGAAACTAGCTAGGAAAGGAAAGGGAGAGTTATAGTTAATATAAGACTGCTTAATAATATAGCTATACTAGATATCTACCCCCTACTAGATTAGAGTAATATTATAAATAATATATATAGTAAGAAGGTTTTTTTACTTTTTAATAAAATAGGATTTTTTTACTAGCTACTAATTAGAAGAGACTACTAAGCTTGTATAGTAGTTATATTAAATTAGGGTCTTAAAGTATTAATTATAGCACTAATAGGATTTAAGAATTCTCCTGCTTTTACTTAATAATTTATAGATTAACTCTTTTAGAAGTATAAGCACTTTATTTATATTTATATTAATAATATTATTATGTTTTTAAATAGTATTAAGAAGCATTTAAAGCACCTTAATATTATACTTAAGATTCTTAAGGAAAACAGGATAATAATTATAGCTAAAAAGTCTTTTATTAGTTACCCTACTATTTAATTACTTAGTTTTATCATTAATAGTAATAGAATTATTAATATAAATAATAAACTAAAAGCCTTTTAAAAAATAATCTTCCTAACTAATCTATTAAGTCTTAAAACCTTTATTAGCATAGCTAGATTTCTCTATAATAGAATCCTATAGTTTAACATATAAATCCAACTATTATAGGCATAAAAAACAGCGTTATTAAAGGAATTTTATAAAAAGAATAACAAAATCACTAGGATCTTAAAGCTAATATAGAAAAGAAAGACATAACAAAGGATATTTTTACTAACTAAGGAGAAGAAAAAGGCTTTTAAAGATATTAAGGCCTTTTTAAGTAAGAAATAGACCTTATAGTATTATAACCTAAGTAAGTTACTTTTCCTTAAAATTAATACGTATAAGGAGGGATTTAGCTTATATATTTTCTAATTATAGAAAGAATAGAATAGTTAAAGTATCCCTAGAAAAGACATTAAGAATAACTAAATATAGCTAATCTTATTTCTTTTAAGGGTAATATTAAGCGTTAAAAAATAATATAGTTTAATAAAGGCTAAAGTAGCTATAATTACATAGAGTGTTTAAAAGCTACGGAAAATAGTGTAATCTAATAATATAGTAGTTAACATATTAACTAACCATTCTCTAGCAAAAGGAATTATTAAATATATATTACTATTTATAATAAATCTAGATAAAGCTAATCTAAAACTAGCTAAAGTTACGAATTATCTATTATAATTTAATTTAAAGGTAATGCATATACTAGGAGTGCTAAATATTATACTAGATATGCTTTTAAGGCTACCTATAAAGGTAACTTATAGGGAAGCAGCATAGAATAGCTATTATAATAAATTAAATATAAGTATATACTTTATTACTAAAGAATATATTACTACTATAATTATAGATAATAACCTTAAAGCTAGAATTATATAAGGATATTAGTTTAATTAAAAATTTAGCTAGATTATTACCACCATAAGAATATATTAAGGAAGGTAAGCTTTAAAAAACGCTAGGATTAGACTAAAAATTCCATTATATAGATAGGATTTGCGTAAGGATAGTTTACTATATTACTATAGTAAGGATAGGTTTTTCTATCTCTATATCCTAATAATAGAGGTTAAATCTATACTATAATTAGTTTATAATAAGCAATAGTATTTTAGAATTACTAGGATAGTAGCGGAGCTTTAATTAGTTTATTTCCTACGTATAAGTTAATAGATTCGTAACTATATAGCCTATTATATAGTGTATTAAGAGAATATAATTAATTATTCTAAGCTACTAGGAGAACTATAACCCTTATAGTTAAAACTAACACCTTTTTATATAATTTTACTTAATTTTATTATAGATATACTAGAAGTTTTAGCGGCTAATATAATATAGTAAATAGAAGGGTATATAATATATAACTTATTATATCTAGTAAATTGCCTTTTTAGCAAAAGGACTCTTCTAATACTAGGATATATAATATATCTAGTGGAAATCTAGGTAGAATTACTCCTTTACACTTTATATATTATAAACTAGGGGTTACTAAGATAAATTATTAGTAATAAAGACCTAAAGTTTATATCTAATATATAGAGAGAGATATTTAGGCGTGTAGGAGTTAAACTACTTATAGGCATAGCATATTACCCTTAAATAGATAGAATAGTAAAGAGAAAAAACTAAATAGTAATAATTATAATATAGTACTATATAGTAATAAATCTAGATATAGTATAGATATTAATACTTCTAGCGCTATAATATTAACTAAATAACACTATAGCTATAAGTATAAGGCAGGCTCCTAATAAGCTACTATATAGGTTTTATCCTTTAAGTGTTATTAACCTTCTCTCTCTAAATAATATAATTAATACTAGAGCTAGTGTAAATAATATAGTAATACTATAAAAGCTATACTAGCATAAGGCTTAATTAGCTATTATAATAGTAGCTACCCTTGCTAAGATTTAGTATAATAATTACTATAAACTAGTTAATATTAACGCAGGAGATATAGTTTACTTATAATTATATAAGGGGTATAAATTACCTAGGAAGCCTAAGAAGAAATAGTTACTATAGAAGGCAAGGCTATATAAGGTATTAGAAAAGGTAAACTTATTAGTATATTAATTAGATTTCCCCCTAGATTTATAAGTTTATCTAGTGGTTTCTATAGCGTAAATATAGAAGCTAGCTTAAGGAGAGGACTTATTTAGTAAGGAAAAACTAGCTTTACTACTAATTATATTTAATAATCTAGAGGAAGCGAATTATTAGGAAATTAAATAAATCTATAGTTATTATATTAAGATTTTTAAATAAAATAAGACTATAAGAGTAAAATTCCTTATTAAATAAAAGGGATTTATAGCTAAAGATAACTAATAGATAAGTAAAAGGGAAATACAAATTAATATAGCTAAGATAGTAAAAGAATATCTTAAGAAAAACCTAATTAATTAGTAAAAGGAATATATAAGGAAAGGCCTTAATTTACCTATAGAATAGTAATAGTAAAGGAAGAGAGATAGTAGTAAGTAATTAGATTTAATAGGCTAGATTAAAGCTACTAGACTCTTTTATATATATTACTCTCTTACACTAACTAGAAAAGGGCTCTCTTACTTAATCCTTATATTATCCTTAAAATCACTATAAGTATAGCATAGTTAAATCTAGTAAGAGTATAGTTAAATTTATTTTTAACCCTATTTTTACTTTATAGTACCTAATCCTAAGGATAATATTATAAATAATAAGGACTTTTAAAAACTATAGTACATAGAACTAAACTAGCTATAAGAAATTCAGAATTATAATAATTATAAGAAATACTAAGTAAAAAATAAAACTATTACACTAGAAGTTAAATATAAGTATTATAAATAATATATAATTCTATACTATAATTAAGAAGCTATACTAGATTTTATTCTTTTTAATAATAAGGTATATATATATAACTAAACACTTTATAAGCAAATATAAGTAGCATATCTATATATTTAGGTACTAGCTATAATAGAATAAAATTAGATATTAAGGAAGCTTATAGTTACTAACTTAGTATAGTAATAATCTATAACTAATAGGGAAAGAGTTAAATATATTTACTAAGTTAATAAGCTCTTAGTAAAATTAGGAATAGTAACTTATTATAAAGAGGTAAAGTTTTTTAAACGCTATTTAAGTTAGGTAGAATAATATAATTAGCTATAAAAATACTTATATTCTATGCAATAAATTATATAATTATAATAGTAGTAGTATTTAGACTAACTAAGAATAAGATAAGATAAAGCAAATATACTATTATAATTAGTAAAGGGGTATAATAAGAACACTAAGTAAGTGGCTAAAGTTATTTAAAAGATAGTTAAGACTAAGGAATAAGGTAATAATAATAATTACGTAAGTATAGTAATAAATTTAAATAAGGAATAGTAGAAGTGTAAATAAGTAATAGAAAAGTTAATTAAAGATAATTATATAAGGGCTATAAAAAGAGAGTAGTTAAAGTAAGTAAAAGTAAAGTTAAAAGATAATAAATTTATTAGTATACTAAATAGAGAAGATATTAAGGTAGTAAGAGTTAATCTAATATAGTTAGGGGTAAAATCTTTTAAACTAGAATTAGAATCCCTTAAACTAGAATTAAAACCTAAAATTAATAAGGATAGTAGTTTTAAAAGTAAAAATAATAAGAATATTAGTAAGATACCTATAGAATTCCTTATTAGGCTATTATAGGTTTATGTGTAAATAGTAAAGCTTAACTTTAAGCTATTATTTCTTAGATTTAAGAAGCTAGGATTTAGGACTAATGCTTAAATACTAATGCCTAATATTAGCGTAGTAGTATGTAAGAGAGTAATAGAGGAATTTAATACTAAATATAAAGGAAAAAGCATTAAAGGAGTTAACTTTAGTAAATTTAAATATACTAAAGTAAGCTATAAAAATAGTAATTAGGATATTAAATATATAATATAAGCTTATATATATAAATTTACCCTTAAAGGGGCTATAATAGTATTTAATAGTTTAGAAGTTAACTTAAAGGATATATATTTTATATTATAGTAAAATATAGTAATATAAATTTTTACTATATTTAAGGAATAAAAGGCTATATTAATTATAAAGTAAGTAGTAGTAAAATAAGTAAGAAAGACTATACTCTAGACTACTATTAATCTAATAGAGTATAGAGTAACTAGAAAAGCAAAGAACTAGGTAAAAACAGTAGTAATAGCTTTCTATAGTAATATAATAGTTAAATATAGATAGTAAATAGCTACTTATAATAGTATATTATCTTTACTACTATAAGCTAATCTTTTAGCTCTTTATTTTATAGATAAATATAGTATAGTAAATACTATAATTATAGGTATATTAGCTAGTATTAGATAAGTGGATTTACTTTATATTAGTATAGAAAAGGAGTTAGTATAGAGATTATCTAAATCTAAGTAAGATAAAGAGAGAAGTAAATAACACAAAAAGAGTAAGATTAATAACCTAGTTAATTAAGTTAATAAAGTAAAAAAGGATTTTAATATAGTTAAAGAGTAAGTAGAAATAGTATATATAGTTACTAGAGACTTATTAAAGAATATCTATAAATTAATAGAATTAATAGAAAAGGAGTTAGAAAGTTTTAGAAAAAAGTTTAAATAAATTACTAATATATTAATAGCCTAAAAAGAGAAGATTATAAACCTTAAGTTAGGTAAAATATCTATTAATATTAATAAATAACTTAATATTTTAAAATAGGATATAGTTAAGAGAATTAAATTTAAAAGAAAGATAGGGGAATTAGTAATTATAATAATAAAGATAATAAATAAAATAGGAGCTTAGGAGGTAAAAATTAAGAATCTTATAAATAAGTAAAAAAGGTTTAGAGAGGATATAGAGAAAATAAAAATAGCTCTAGTAAGGCTAATTCTAATAATTAAAACTCTAGAGATATAAAACTAGGTAACACTAACTCTAGAGACACTAGCGTGTATAATACTAGCTCTAGTAATACTAGCTTTAGGTAAAGCTAATAAGTATTAAGGCAAATTATATTAGGGAACACTAAAAATAGGTAATAAGTAACTATATAGTAGGATAGGACCTTTAGTAATACTAAGTAAAAAGCCTAAATTACTAGGAAAGCCTAGTCTAAAGGTAGCTTAGATAAATATTTAATAAATAACGCTAGATATACCTATAGAATAGGAACTAAGGGAGATATTACTAGTATTATTAGGAAAATAGATAATAAGGATATTAAAATAAATAGTATCTCTAATTATATATATACTAACTACTAATATAATTAAGCTATAAATTAAGGAGAATAAATTTACTAGATTGCTAGATTAAAGAAACAAATTTAGATATTAAGGTATAGAGTTAGAATATAGTGTATAGTAAGGAAGGAAGCTAGGATTTAGACTAAGTGTAAAATTAGAATAAATAGAGAAATAGAGGAATTTAATATTTTACTAAAAGGAAATAATAAAATATAGTAAAGATTAAGTATTTAATATTAGATAGGGAGAATATATTATTTAATATAATAATTCCATAAGTATAATTAAGGGATAAAAGTTACTAAGAAATTACTATAAAGTTAGGTAGGCCTATATAAGAGGAATTATAAATATAGCAAGGGATATACTAAGTCTGTTTTTTCCTTTATATATTTTTTATAGATAATTTTTAATAAGCTTAGCTAGATAGAGGCTAAATCTAGTTATAGCTTAAGGGATAATAACTAGGATAGTTATCTTTTTAGCGCGCCTAGCACTTATTATATAGTAGAATATAAGGGTAGCTAATATAAGGCTAGATTTAGACTTTATAAGTAGAGAATTAACTTACTTCTAATATCTTACTATATCCCTAATAGTAGCTTATATAAGTGAACCTAGTATAACTTTACGACTGCAAATCCGTTAGCCCCTCTAACGGATTCGCCCCTTATCGTGCCAAACCTGCACGTAACACTAGGCAAGGATTATCTAGTGCTAGATGCCTTAAGTAGGTTAAAAATAACAGAGAAAACGCATAATAATAATGCTCTAGAATAATTAGATAACATACTAGACAATAGACTAGAGCATTAGAAGACACTCTATAATTCTAAAACAGTATAATATATAGAATATAATCTAGTTATAGCACTAATACCTTAATTTACTACACTTACAGTAGAAAGGCTAATAGTATCTTTAGTTAGAATATCTCTAGATTTTAAGAAATTAATATAATTAGGATATAATTAGGACCTAATATAGAAGTATATTATAATAGTACTAAAGGGTAATGCTTATTTACCTATAAAGAACTAGGTAAAGTTACTATTTAGCTAGGAAGATAGATTATTATAGAAGATAACTCTAGGGTTCTAGCCGCGATTATATATACTAAAATTCGCTATTAAGGACTTATATAATAGTATATATAATAGTAATTATATAGGCTATGTAAAACTAAGCAAGATTATATAATAATTCTATATACCTTATAGGTTATATAGATTGCAAAACTACCTAAGAATGTGCCTATTATGTTAAATTTACTAACTAAGAAGATACTTATAATATAGTAATTTGTAGCTATTATTAGCGCTACTAGCACTATATTATATGATTTCTATTAATTTCCTATTATCTTTACTTATATTAGTAAAGGGTAATGATTTAATACTTATAATTATTAATAAATTTAGTAAGTAAACTATATTAAAGCCTTATTAAAATAATATTATAGTAGTAATCTATGTAAGGAAATTATATAATTAACTACTAATGTTAAATTAGGGAATACCTAAGATTATAATAAGTAATTATAATTAAAGGTTTTTAGTAGCACTATAGAAAGTATTCTAGAATTTAGTTAGAATAAAATTATTATATTTAATAGCGTATTATTTATAAATAGATAGCTAGATAGAATAAACTATATAGATAATAGAATTAGCTATTTAAATATACTTTATATAACTAGATAATAACTAGTTATAGTAATAGATATTGCTATAATTATAGTTTAAATTTAATAATATAGTAATTAAGATAATAGGATAGTTACCTAACTAGATTATTATAGGATTCTCTCTAAATAATATTATTTCTTTACTATACTTAAGAGAACTAGAGATATTAGATAAACTATTAGAATAACTATAAGTATATAATATAATTATATTAGTAGTAATCTAGATAAAGATATATTATAATTAAAAACATATAAGCAGATTTTTTAAACTTAGTAACTAAGTACTAATTAGACTAGATAACTAGGTGTATATAATTCTAAGATAAATAAGCCTAAAGTATAGACTAAAATTCGCTAGACTATTTTAAGTGCTATAATATATAGAAAGATTAGTATATAAGCTAGATATACTAGATAATTAGCGGATTTATCTAGTAATCTTAGTTAACTATTTAGAGTAATTTTATTAGGATATATTTAATAGATAGTTTAGAATAATAGTGCTAATTTAATTAGTAAACTATTAAGTTAATATAATTCTAGTATAAAGAGAAAGTAATAGAATTATTAAATATTTAGTTAAATTTAAGAATTTAACTCTAGTATATAATTAGTAGTTACTACTAGTAGTAATTACTATATTAATAAATAGCTTATAGGCTATTAAGAAGTAAACTATAAGTAAATAATATAATTTACTATAGTAAGTAATAGTAGCTATAGCTATAAGTAAGGGAATGCCCTTCTTACTTACTTTCCTCTTATTTTATATATCTTACTTCCTTTACCTTCTTTTCTTTATATTCCTTACTTTCTTTACCTTCTTTACTTACTATATTTTATTAGTTTATATACTTATTAATTAGTTATATTTATATATAATTATTTATTAAATAAGATAGTTATTATAGAGTAGTTAGTTACTTAATAATTATCTAATAGTAAATATAATAATACCTAGGGATACCTAAGAATAGGTATAATAAATTAAGTAAATAGTAAATAAAGAGGAATTTTACTAGATAGCTTAGTACTTTAAAGTATACTATTAGATATATATACTAATAGAGGTAAGGATAGTATTAAAAGATAACTAATTTATTAAAGAGTTTCTTATATTTACTAAAATAACCTTATAGGTATTAAATTATAGTTTACTAAAAAAGGTAAGTAATACTTATTAAAACCTAGGAAAAGCCTTAGTAATACTAGTATTAGCTAGAGTTATTTAGGGAAAGTTAGTATATAAGGGAATTAGCATATATAAATCTAATAGTAATTAATTTAAGATAATCTTAGACTAATTACTAGTTACTACTTATCTAATAAACTTAGAATTACTAAAATAATAATTAAATACCCTAATAAAAAAGAGAAAGTATATAAGAGTGCTAGAAAACTTACTAAACTAAGATTTAATAGTTTCTTAAATACTAAGCATTTTACTATTACTAACTTTAACTATTCTAGGTGTTTTTAGGTTAATCTTTACTCTAATTAATAAATAAATTATAATAGCGCTAGACCTATTTATAATACTATAATAGGGTATAATTATACTAGAACATGCTATACCACTACCTAGGATAGGAGTAGTAGTAAGATAATTACTATACTTAGTTAAAAATAGTATATAGTCCTTTATACTATTACTAGGATTAGGAAGTATAGAGGTATTATTATTAGTATTAAGAGCTAGTATTATAATTTCTCTAAGCCTAGTAATAGTAATAATATCTAGAAATAGTTCTCTTAGAAATAGAAGGGATAGATAAGCTTAAATAGGGTAGAATAAATAAATAAATAATACTATTAAGAGAAATATAATAGCGCTTCTAGATTTAAAGGCATTAGTTAATAGTAATATAGAGATACTATAATAACTAAGGAATAATTAAAGAGATAATTAGACTATTATAAGTTTAAATATAAATATAATTAATACATAAATAAGATAATTAACCTTCTAGTTATAGAGGCAGGAAATAATTAATAGAAATATAGCGTTGCTTATATAACACTTAATAGGCATGTGTTATGCCCTATATAGAACGTCATATAGGTAAAGAGGGAGATGCAATAGAAGCCGTATTTTAAGATAGAATGATTAATAATTATTAGCAATAATGGCTTAGAAGAAGAACTAAAAGGGAGAAATAAGAGAAGTTATAATAAAAATAGCAATATATTTGCTTAATAATCAGATAACTTAATAATAGGAGATATTTGCTTAATAGTTAAATAGGTTAATAATAAGGGTATTGTCTTTAAATTAGCGGCACCTGTTACGCATTATATGCGCAATTAGGCGCCATAAATAGTGCCCCGCAGGGCTAGTTTAGCTAAAGAGATCATCCTTTACCACATTCCCTTACAGTCCCACTGCAAACCTCGAGAACTTCGTTTTGAGATGACAAGATTGCAAGCCCAGCCATCGGAAAGACTTTCACATCGAGTTTCGAGTTTCGCAGGACATGGACACGGGCCCTGGAAACAGCACCCAAACGTCACCAGATGCCAACACAAATAGCCCCGATGCTGCCACTGTAGCCAAGATAAAATCCCTCCTAGAGGCAAAAGACGATACGCAGCGCTTTGTGGGCCTAGCCCTCCTCAAGTCCGTTCTCGACAACACACCAGAGCTTCGTCAAGATGAACATGTTGTCCAAGATCTATGGGCCAGCGTGTCTCCCAGATTCCTGGACAGGCTGATGAATACTGGCTCGCAGCCGTCGGGAAAGGATGTCAAGGAAATGCTGGATCTTGCCGTTTCCGTCATTCACACTTTCGCAGCACTGCTGCCGGAGGCTCTGAGGGCGGAAGACAAGTTCACGGGTAGAATACCTGGGCTTACAAGTTCAGTATTGTACAGGTGAGAAGCACGGAGACGCCTGGTGGCCCTTTCAAAGTCTCCATGTGCTAACGGACGGTAGTTCTGGTGAAACTACTGAACTGCTGCTGAAATTGCTTCATACCCTCGTCAGCACGCCGGAAGGAGCAAAATCGTTCGTTGAAGTGGGCGATGTAAGCTCTTTGGCAGAAATTGCCCCGACACATGCTACTGTGCTAGAGATCTTCTCGTTTGCTTGGCTGAATGGCATGGCTTCCATTCTCGAGAAGCATGTCTTGATCAGTCAGGTTGCCGACACGATGCAATCGTTGGTTGCCTCATTTACAGGCACTGACGGAGTGACGCTCCTCGAGTTTTTGGGGAACTTTCTTCGCCAAGTAGATCCAGCTGTGAGTACATGTTGGTCGCAGTTGGAGCTTGATGTGCGCAAGCGTTGTCTAACCTACTTCTGTAGATACTACCGCATCAACCGCAGTGGCTCGAGACAGTTGTCGGATTCATCCAAAATCTAGTGACAAGTCGCCCGAACCTCGCCGCCAGGTCTGCTTACACCAATGCAGCAGCTTCAGTACTCCAGGCATACACGGCGCAAGCCTCAAAATTACTCTTCACCGAAAACACCAAGGACGACAAGCCCTTTGCCTACCTCTTGATCAACTTGTTGCTGATCGATATCCGGTCTTCGATTCCCACGCTTCTGCAACAGCTCAACCAGCCAGACTATGCTGCACTTTCGCGAAGATTAGCCTCGGCTTTTGATGTTATTTCCATCTTCATCGGACATCTCGTGCGATGCTTGGAAGACGATTCCATGGGGACATTCACCATGTCACCCGATAGTTTGCTGAAGTTACGCAAGGGCATTTCGGAAACCATGTCTGTTACTGTCGAGTATCTTCGTGATAGATGGGATGCAACCTTTGCCGGTGCCATGGGCTTACATCCCGATGCCCGAGCATCCAATACAGAAACATGGACTGGCTCACGCCAAACTCTAGCCTGGGACTCCCTGGCCCATTCTGCCGACGAAGACCCCCTGATCCTCTCTGCTGTTCGAGCACTAGCACTTTGGCTAAGGGAAGAGGATAACGAGATGTTGCGCAAAGAAGCCACGGGTCTCACGGACATGCTCTTGGAGCTATATCAGAGCAGCTCATCGGACAAGCTGGACTTTAGGACAGCAACTTTAGTTGGGCTAGAAGCCCTGATCACCATGCAAGAAGGCCGAGAAATCTTCCTCCGCAATGATGGCTGGAATATTCTGAGCAAGGACTTGGCCAGCCTTTTGGACCCCTCTGGAAAAGATGCTTCCGACGCTGATGCATCCCGGGGCATCGAGATTGTTCGCATCCTGCTCTCGGTGGCAGAGGCAGAATCATCGGGCACACCGGAAGAGTGGATGGATCTCATCACAGCCGTAGCAGCATGGGACGCCTCTGCACAGGCTCAATCTTCCACCGTTGCAGAGTTTCATGTTTCAGTACTGCAGTTGTGCTGTGCCTTGCTCGTCAGTGCGAGCCGCGGAATGAGAAATCGATATAGGCAGTCCATAGGCGCCGTTAACGGCATCGTCGGGCAGCTAAGTAAGAGCATCACTGGGAATGGATTCCTCAATGAGGATATGAATGATATCAAGAGTACGATGGACAATGTGCTGGAGGAGCTATAGGACTGCCATCTAAAAATCCATAACACAACGCTGTCATCCATGCCATCCGTCTACTTGTCAACTTGTTGAAAACCACGGTGCACATCTTCAACCGTCCTAATGCAGGTTTCAAAAAAAAAAAAAAACCTCTACAACATCAGAACATCCAAAATGAAAATAGAACCTAAGCAAAAGCCTGGACATCTTCCGTCCTCAAAACAACCTTCTCAGCCACGCCCACACCCAGCCCCCCCTCCGCCTTAGCCCTCCTCTTCCTCGCCCTCCGCACCTCAATCTCGACATGCCGCATCTCCGCCGCCACCGAGACCAGCCGCGGAATGACCTCTTCCACAGACCTCACGGAATGAAGCTGAGCGGTACGCAGCGGCAGGGGCGTGAGAATGCCGAACCAGCGCAGAGGATCCCCGCCCTGCCCCCCCGCTGGCTTCTCGTCTCTGTCTCCGTCATCGGGCGTCGGGCTGTCCGCGGATGATGGTTCCCCTTCCCCGTCGCCTGCGCGCGTCCGTTTGACGGAGAAGTCGGCGTGGTCCCCGTCCCCGCCCCGACAACGTATCTCCAGCCGTCGCGAGGCTTGCATCCTCTGATCGTAGTGGTCTTGGCCGAATCTCTGGCCGCGCTCTCCTGAGGAGTTGGCCCGCGCAATGTCATGGAAGATGGAGGCTTGGAGATGAGAGAGCTGCTGCCGCAGATGGGTGTACTCGTCTAGGAGGGCGAGGTAGCGCTCTAGGAGGTGGTCTATGGTTTGTTGGATGGAGGCCATGCTGGAGATGGCTGCTGTTGGGAGAAACCACCAGTTGGGTGGATTTTGGGGCAAAATAGGCTTGTTGTTGGCCGGTGGTGGTGGTGGTGGCCGGGTGAAATGGAGGATTGTCAAGTTGTCGAGTTGTCGAGGAGGTTTGACATGGAGGGGAGGGGATGGGGTGGGCCTAGCGAGAGGGGGGGGGGGTACCCCTCTGGGTTGTTGGCTGGCTGTGCGGACAACGAAATTGAAGTGTATGTATGTACTACCCTAAGCTCTCCCCAACACATGTGCCAACTGCAACGGGTTCTCAATCATCATGGAGGACATGTATGTATTCGTCACATCTTTCCCATCATATCTCTAGCCGCTATTCGACGAGGATTCGGTGCCTTCACCCACCGCAGGTTCCGGGCGCTTCTTCTTCCACAACGGGGCTCCTCCGATGAAGGTCGCGCACAAAACCGACGTCGTGGCAGAGATGATTGCCAGGCTCCAGCCCACGGTCGGCCAGCCCGCCGACTCGCGGACGAAGCCGCCCAGCAGGGGACCAGTCACGGTCCCAAGGGAGAAGGCGATGTTGTACAGCGCGTAGGCGAGCGCGATGGGCTTGGCCGCCCCCCGGCCGCGGAACCTCTCCTCCACCGCGTAGGTGATCTCGGCCGTGACGGGGCCGAAGGTGAAGGAGACGCCGACCCCGACGCCGGCAGCAGCCCGCACAGCAGGGCCTTGTGGGAAAAGGTGTCCTCGGCCACGAACCGCAGGCAGACCAGGAAGGGCGTGTACAAGGCGAATCCAAAGGCGGACAGCCACCGCGGCCCATGTCGGTCGCAGAGATGTCCCACAAGTGGTCCGAGGCACGTGGGGACGACGAGAGGCAGGAAGATGAGCCCGGCCCCGATGGAGTTCCATCCGAATACACCTTGGACGAAGATGGGCAGGGTGCCGTCAAAGGCCGACAGCACGATGGCCTCGGCCACGGTTGCCGCGAGCGCGGCGAGGAGGCGAGGGCTTCTGAACAGTCCCAGCATCTCCCCGGGTGACAAGGGCTGCGGCTTCTTGTTGCCCATGAGGCTTTCGCCGTCGTAGGACGGGAGCGGCAGCCGAGAGGACTTATCGTCGGCCACGCCGGGCGCTCGTCGAGGAGCCGTTGTCGGCGGCACCCGTGTGGCAGTAGTAGTAGTAGTATCGGTGCTGTCGCTGGCGTGCGTCATTTGCGACGCCGTCGTATCCGTGCGATTGAGCCACTTTGCGGCATCCTTCTTCTCGATGACCAGCACCCGGAAGACGACGTCCACGACAATTATGGCGAAACACATGACCCAGACCTCGTAATATCCTCCCTTGCCGTAGACTATGCCTCCTAGTAAGGGGGATGTCAGTGTGCCCAGGCTGAGAGCTATTCCGACCCAGCCCATGGCCTGACCGACTCGCTCGCTCGAGACGGTATCGACGACCAGAGCCAGGCCGACGGACCAAGTCAGAGCGCTGGTCATGCCTTGGAATATTCGGCCGAGTATCAGCATGGCCACGTTCTTCATGAAACATAGGAGAACGGTGGCCGAGACCAGCAGGACGAGTCCAGCCAGCATGGGTGTGCGTCGATCGTTGGTCTTGTCGGCGAGGATGCCCCATATTGCTTTTCGAAGAAAAAAAGAAAAACACATTCAGTTAATTGGTTCAAGAATGGAATGTCATCAAGGCAGCATCAGGTATTGGTGGCCAAAGTTGCTTTTTGGGGGGAGGGAGGGGGGTCAACTAACGAGCAGATACCAGGATGGCTGCACCGAATGCCGCCAAGGAGACGGATGTCCATAATTGCACTGGATATAACTTGTTGTTTAGTATACGAGGTCAAGGTCGCAACTTGGGGAGCACCAAGAGTACCCGGGGGGGGGTGTGGTTTGTTACCTTTATCCTCAGAAACGCCGGCCTGGTCGATCAAGGCAAATGGCAACACGGGAACAATGACAGCGTAAGGGAAGATGTCCTAATGTTGATGATGTAGAATCAGCATACGCCGTCCTGGTAGAAGAAAGAAATCCGACGTCATTTTATTTCTTACGGTGAAAATAGCGGTCGACACCATCAGCATGATGAGCTTTGTGGATGAACGAAACTCCAAGAGCACGGGGCGCTTCCCCTTTCTCGCAATCGTTGCCCAGATATCTTTTCCAGCCATGATGAGCTTTCCCACGCGCGAACGAGGCTTTTTGAGCCCCTTTTTAATCCGAGTATGTTGTCAAAAGGGAGAACGAAAAGGAAGACAGGAGAGTCTTTTTCATTCTGGGAAAGCTGTTGACAAGCTTCAGTTGATCTTGAGTACATTGATAGAATTTCCATTCGGAAAGTCACGGCGATGCAGCGGAGTGTGCCAGGGCGAGTAGGTGTATGGGTGAGTGAGTAGTCAAAGTACAGAGGAAGGTTTATAGATCAACGATGAATTTGTTGCAACTAGAGATGACTAAGAACAGGACAGAACCAAAAAAAAAAAAAAAAAACCCGCGGACCCCGGAGACATGTTGCTACAAGTGGGTGTAGAATGCTGCGTGGCCGGACCTTCAAACCGCCTCAGACAGACACGGAGTTATTCTCCCGATCGGAAATCTACAAAACTAGTCCGCCCCTGGTAGTGGATCTGCAAATACATACGTAATGGATTCGTGTGGAGAAGGATGGTTTTCCCGCACAGGCTATCACATACGGGAGTCGAGGGTCGAATCGACACTAGCATCAACAAGGATCAATGATCAATGATCAACGCCGTGTTTCCGGGACGTGACTGAGAAAGTCGAACAACAATAGGCCTGTGCGGAGAGAGAAGACGGAATCGAATGGGACTCTCGTATGTTCTCGTACGTTCTCATATGTTGGCCTTCTTCAGCTAGCATGGCGTCGGGTGTCTCAGGATCGAGCAAGGAGAGGTTCGAGCATGTCCGAGTGGGCTGCTCTCGGAAATCCGGCACCTTTATGTACCGAACAGCCAAAGTCAGCCGGTAGCATTTCATGAAAAGCGCCAAGTCACAGGGTTCCTCGATCGATTTCAACAAACATGGCGCTTCGCACGATAAGTCAAGGTTATGTTACGTTCCGACAAGACATGTGTAAAGACAAGACTTGGCGCATAGTCTGGGATGCTTGCTGTACGACACCCTTCTTGTACCGAGGGTTCGTTCATGAGGCGTGATGAACACTAGGATCGCATGCGTTGCGGGCACGAATCATTTTCGACCTTTTGGCGTTGGTGTTTTAACGATTAGCATGACCAAAACTTCTTACCTCATGTTCCACTGATGGAATCGCTCATTTCAAGGCTGGCTGCTGGCTCTTAGTTTCAACATGTACGGATTCTTGGACGGATTTTCCCCCAAGTCCGAGGGGATCTGATCTGCAGGTTCCGTATGTTCCAATGACTAACTCAATGGTTTCAAGGCTGCACAGTCGAACAACTTGACTCAAGAATGCATGTTGACTTGTCGCAAGCGATCGCTGACTGATTAGCCGGAAGTTTGATGAAAGCACAAATGTCAAGCATATCCATTCATATTCACATGCTAGAGCTGGCGCCAAAGGCGTTGGTCATCTGGCAGAGAGAGTACATCTGCAAGTCAGTTATTTCGCCCAAACCGACGCGAAGTGGAAGTCTTTGTTCTGCTGCATTACTTGGCAACTTGGGCAGTCGCTGCAAACACTCCCCCCAGATGAAACGACAAAGGAAAATCCGAGAGAGGAGGCTCCGAATATGGAAAAGTGCGGGATTGTAATGGGCGTTTTGGTCCTGGACTCCCTCCTGGCTCCTGGAGCCAAATCTGAGTAACATGAGATGCCAATCCTGCCATTTGTGGAGAATCGAGAGAGCTCAGCCGCCCAGCCCAGCCGTGATAAACCACTCGAACGTTTGCCAAGACCACAACTGCAGCTCTTTATCATGCAAGATACATGAACAGCAAGGTGTGGAATCCGGACACTCTGATCAGTGAGTGAGCTGCACGGAGTAGGAAAACACATGCCTGGTTGGCAAACTTGCACCCTGCTGGCTCGTGTAGACACGAGTGAGCAGAGTAGCGTCAAACATGACCTGGTATGGTTTGCGATATCAGTCGCTGGCTGGTATGATGACACAAACCTGGCTCCTCAATCTTCCGACTCACGAGTCGAATCTGGTGTTCAGACTCGAGTCCCAATCAGACGACAAACGCTGCCATGTCCATCCATTCGCTTTCATGTTTCAATGTTTGTCCTTGTCACACTAGCACAGCCCAGTCCAGTGAGTGCCTCTAGCCCAACTCGATACCCCGACCCAGCCTTGATGCCTGTTTGCACTCCTCCCGAGTCCTTTGTGCTTCGCCGCCGCAAAGTCGCTCGACACGGAGGACGCCTTACAGGACCGGTCTGCACCTGGTCAGCCTCCAAAGCTAGACAGGAGGGTGAGGTGATGCAGCAGGACAGTCATTTGGCTCTACTACTCCGCGGTCCGCAGTGTCCACAGGAAATGGGGATGGAGATGGAAATAGAGATGGAGATGGAGATGGAAATGGAGATGGAGATGGAGATGGAAATAGAGATGGAGATGGAGATGGAAATGGAGATGGAGATGGAGATGGAAATAGAGATGGAGATGGAGATGGAGATGGAACATTGACGCAGACTGGACCCTGGTCTAGTGCATGTCTGGGCCCTGCACGCTGCCCGTCTTGACGCCAGCTTGTTAGTCGCCTCACTCCCGTGCCACTGTGCTGCTACCTCGACCTCGCTCGACCGCCTCACAATCCATGCCCACCAGACCCTCC
The DNA here is from genome assembly GCA_018801565.1 of Epichloe coenophiala. NCBI lineage: Eukaryota > Fungi > Ascomycota > Sordariomycetes > Hypocreales > Clavicipitaceae > Epichloe > Epichloe coenophiala. The sequence continues at coordinate 353,903 of JAFEMN010000069.1, forward strand.
TCACCGTGTTCGTCTTTGTCTTCATTCATCATCCTCCCATCGCCATCGCCGCCATCCCCCAAACAAACTACGCTCCCGCACTTGCATCAACTTCCACCTCCACCCGTGCCTCGCGATTCTGGCCATTTGCGCCCACGACTTTGCCCTCGATTTTTGCGACTTCCAACCCTTGGTCACGAACTGCCACCGCTGACCACCGCTGACTACCGCTGACCACCGCTGACACCGCTGACCACCACACCACCATTAATATGGCGGTCGTCGCAACCATCAAGTATGTGTCGCTGTCCTGCCACCCGCCAGCCCAGCCTAGCCCAGCCCACATGCTTCTTCTTCTGCTGCCGCACTTTTGCTGCACCGCCCACGCGCGACACCAGCGACGTCGTCGTTTCCCCCTCGAGCTTTGCCGATATTTTTTTTTTCTCTCACAAACCTGCTTGCTTTCTCAACCGTTACTTGTTCGCTTTTTGTCTGGGTCGATGGATGGGCGTACTGCCAGCTCACAACCCTTGCTCGTCCCGATATGGCTGGGCTATCCATGGTTCTTCAGCTAACCGCGTGTAACTTTCCCCCTTAATAGATGCGTTGTTGTCGGCGACGGTGCCGTCGGCAAAACCTGCCTCCTCATCAGCTACACGACAAACAAGTTCCCCTCCGAATACGTCCCGACCGTCTTCGATAACTATGCCGTCACGGTAATGTATGTGTGGGATTCTGGGGGCTTTTCACAGTGGGCTTCTGGGGGCAAATGCCAGCAAGTTGGTCTAATTACGCGACGACAGGATTGGTGACGAGCCTTACACCCTTGGATTATTCGATACGGCCGGACAGGAGGATTACGATAGACTGCGCCCTCTTTCGTATCCACAAACCGATGTTTTCCTCGTCTGCTTCAGCGTCACATCACCCGCATCATTCGAAAACGTTCGTGAAAAATGGTTCCCCGAGGTTCATCACCACTGCCCGGGAGTCCCTTGCCTCATCGTTGGCACCCAAGTTGATTTAAGAGAGGATCCGAGTGTCAAGGACAAGCTTGCGAAACAGAAAATGGCACCAGTCAAAAAAGAAGACGGTGACAGGATGGCTCGGGAGCTTGGCGCTGTCAAGTACGTCGAGTGCAGCGCGCTCACGCAATTCAGATTGAAGGACGTTTTCGATGAGGTAAGAGAACCACTATCCATGGTCATCGTTTTTCTCTTCCTTACTTGCCTTCTTTTCTTTTCTCTTGTTTCCAAGATGTCTGTCGACTAACACAGCAAATGGCAGGCAATTGTTGCCGCATTAGAACCACCGATGCCCAAAAAGAAGTCCCACAAGTGTCTGGTCCTGTAAAGCGAAAATCGCAAGCGAAGACAGAGAAAGGAGAGAGAAGAATCATAAAAACCATGGGAACAACCAAGAACGAAGAGGCGCACTGGAAACCACTACTACTACTACAATGGACGAGACGAGTTCCGCTGCATATACTGTTGACGCATGACTAGAAGAAGATGAAATCTTGTTGACGAGATAGCCTTTGAAGCACCAGGGAATTGGGAAATGCACGGTGACGGTGGTGAGAGAGGAGGCATGGAAGACGAGGCATTTGGACCAGGGAACATGAGCTCGAAGTAAATCCGTCCGTCCCGAACAAGTTGGAGAAGAAGACGGTAGAGAATACCACATTCGGTTTGGTACTCTGGTTTTGTTTTTCGGGGTTTGTTTTTCGGGGGGGTTTTTTCCTTCTTTTTTTTTTCTTGGTTAGAGGTGCACTTTGCAAAGAGCCATTATTATATTGGCTCAAGGACTGCTCACGGCCCGCATTGGTGACAGATATGTTCTTTCTCTGTTTTGAATGGACATGGCCAGATGGCTGGACAACGAGAGGCTTCCAGCCATCCGGGACGACGTTGTTCAACGGGGACCAGATCTGCGTGCTGTCCGTTATGAAACCCTTTTGCACTTTATCTCGTCGTTCCCGCCTCTTTTTGTTTTCTAGCGGTACTGGGCAGTATCTTCTTGTGCTTTGTTCTTTCTCGTTATTATCATTTCTGTCATCCCTTGTCATGAATTATACCTTTCTACGGACTATTCTTTCCATGCATGCAAGGTGGGGTGCGTTGATAGGACAGTTTGGCGATTGGAGTGCAATTATATCAATGGCTCATTTTTCTTTTTGGGTATGACCTTTTGATGCCAATCAATGCTGCGTTGATTTAGTCGTGCTTTGTCATGTTAACATGTTTGAAGGGTGACGTTTGATTTGTAGGCCTGGCTGCGTCGCCGAATTGTAATAGGAGCCGCTTTGGGCTTGTATTCATTGGGGGGCAACGCGAGGATGAATGACGAATTGCAGTGCTGGGACGGGATCGGAATCCATCTTGTCTCTTCTGGTGGGCATCCAGGCGGATAAACAGAGCTCGTTGTGCCTAAACTCGGGATGAACGGAAACCATGGTGCCTCGAGAGATGGCTCAACGGAACAAGGCCCGTGTGATCCGTGAAATAAAGGACAAATTAACAAAGCACGCAAGATCCGGGGAAGCACACGAAACAATTCTATTACTCCTTGGTCATTCATCCCTTGGTTGATGGGTCGAGTTAGCCGTCGGGGGGGTACATACAGCACAGCACGGAGTTATCCATCATCCCTCTCTCTCCCTATGCATATCTGCGTCATGTCTCTGAAGTCATCAATCAGATGATTGTGGGGACGAGACATGTTGATCCCCCTCGATGGGAAATGTCGACAACGGGCTGTCCAAGTGAATTCATCATCATGCGCTGAGGAAGGTCGTCATTGCAGTCCAGGACCACCACTACATACTCCCCTTTTGAGAGGTGTGACCCCCCCCCCCCCAATTATCCGCCCATGCAGCCACAGCCATGCCCAACAACAATTTGAAAATGGGGCGCTCGCAGCGAAACGAGGCGGCAAGTTGTTTGCGATTACCGATACCTGACAGTGTGGCAGCCTGCATTCGATGTATGTACTGTCAATCTGTTCCCCCGGTCGATCCCTGCCAGGGGGGGGGGGAAAGGGTTTCATCTGACTCCAGCCTTTTGGATTCAATCTCACAAAGAGCCTCTGGACGTAGATTGCTGTACGCACAGTGGCAGCGGACGCGGAGAAGTTGCTCTGCACAACTCCGTAGTAGATGTCGCATTGTCTTCGCGTCTGGATCCATCACGGATCCCCGACGCAACATGAGGCTCCGTGCTTGCTCCGTGTAGTCGTGGCAACATGGCGACAATGGCCAGAGTGCTCTCGATGTGCTCTTTGTGGAGGCCACTAGAACACAAACACCTGAACACCAGTTCGATTGATTAACAAAGCCAGCGACGATGCGGTCTGGTTTGGTCAGTCTATTCGTTGATGTCGGCCGCCTACTTCGTAGACCCTACAATTGTATGTGTTGTAGACCAACAAGCGCTGCAACCTAGCGGCCCCGTTCTGGCTTTTGCTTCCCCTTTTTACCTCTCGTCAACCCGTTGTCAGTCCCATCTTGCTTTCGTTGATTATTATGTAATACAATTACAACCAACCACGGCCGTCGTCTACCGTGGTGCCTACATAGGTACCTATTGGCAGGTTCATAGAAAGTCCATGCCCCTGATTCAGGCAAACGGGCCAGGGACCTCAAGTACCGAGTACCAAGCACCGAGTATCTACTTCCTCGAGCTAACACCATTATGTGAAAACGGCAGGGGGGGGGGGGGTACTTACGGAAGTTTCCCCGTCCAGCCGTCGTCCATCGTCCTCATTGTTCTGCTTTCTCCTATTCTCTACGAGTGCGCATTCGTCCTGAATTCTCATCATCATCATTTTCATACCTAGACTCTCTCCCCGTTTTTCTTGATTGTTCATTCTTCCATCTCTCAGTCGACAAGTGTGCTGTTGCACTTTGCCCCCCCCCCCCGCGGAAGGAGGACCCTAGCCTTGTTCACGACGCCTCCTTCTCCTGGTTGCAGCCATTCCTTCGGAGTACAACGGGACGCTCTGTAATCCGTACTGAGTACATACAACCTTTTTTTTTTTTTTTCCTTCCCCCCGGCTTGCTCCACCAACTTTCCATCCATCACTTCTCGCTTCCTGAGTGCTGAGTTGTTGGTGCTGCCATTCTTCACGGAGCCTTCCCCCCCCCTTCCGTAAGCCCATCCTGAGCCTCAGGCCGGCCAAGCCACTGAGACCTCTCCACTTCGTCTTCCGTCTGGCCGCCTCTGGTCATTTCTGTGCACCTTTCTCGTCCTTGATCCCTCATAGTTGGTCTGCCTGTGGGCTATACTGCTCCAGATGCCGCTCTTCTTGCAATCCTTCTTTTGAGACACCGTCTTCTTCATCTTATCGACACTCGTTTCTCCTAATTCGAAAATTTTAATCTACTTCTTGGTTCGCTGTCCTTCAATATTCTCGACCTTCCCATCCCCAAGTCACCTCTTCTCGACTCCGAACAAACACTTCACTAGTAGTCTCCGTTTCGTTGCCCATCACGAGCCCAATTCCTCTAGCTTCGCTTCAAATCACGGCCGATTTTTTTTTGGACAATCTGCGTACTTTCGAACTACTATACAATTCACATTGCTGTTTCGGACGGGTTGGGCCGCGGCACACGGGTGGTCGCTTGCCATACAGACACTCTTTATTCAATCTGCTCGACGAGTCTTTGGCGTCGACAGAGCTTTGCGTCGACACTTTTCAACTGCCCACCTTTGGTAGCATACCAAACTGAGCCAATAGACTCGGCCTACCTTTCACGGTCTATATTCTCTGTATCGAACAGGACAGGACTATTTTGCATAGATACGACTCTCCTGCAGACGATTGGTCTCACCACCACTTGTCTACACTTCAGCTGAATTCACCTTGCTGTCTTTTTCCCAGGTCCGACTTCCTGTTATTCCATCTCGTATTTCAGCAACAGCGGATCCATTAGCAACCTCTGGTTTTGCCATCTTCGGGCCTGCGGTCAGTGCTTGACGCTCCGAGTCCTCACGGTTCTTCTCGTGCCTCTCCAAGGGCACGTACGTACTCCAAAACGGCTGTTCTATCGCACCTCGGGCGGGACTCGCTTGTCCCCCCTCATCTTCTCGGCATGCAGGATCTGAATGGTGCTGTTGGCCAAGGTGCCAATGGCAATTCTCACGGTCGCTTCCAGGGCCACGCGTCTAAGCCCTCCAACAGCGACACTGGCTTCTCCCATGGCGCCTTCACATCAAACTTTTCGGGGTTTGCCGATCGTCACCCTCGCCGAGGCAATATTCCTTCGCTGAATACACAGTCCATGCGCCCAAATCAGCACACGTCTCCCAACGCAAACGACATGGCTACCCCTGGAACCGCATTCGACATGCAATTCACCCCTCTTCTGCCTTCGCAGCTTCTCCTTGGTAGCCCCTTTCAACCAGGTAGTCCTGCCGCCTTTGGGAGTCCTCAGTTCCAAAACCTGCCGGGTTTTCAACAGCATCAGCATCAGCAGCAGGGCAGCAACCAGCAGCAGCAGCACGGCGGCGGAATGTCTAGCCCTGTTCAGCAAAACATTTCCCCTCAATATCAAACAATGGTGTCGCCTTCTGCATATGGAGCCCCTCAATTCTACCCACCACAATCGCCAACTGGTGGCTTCAACATGCAGTCAGGCATGCAGCCTGCCTCTCCCGTCTTGGGCTCCAGTGCTGTGAATGGCACGAGCCGAACGGTATACTTGGGAAACATACCTCAGGACACCGCCGCTGAGGAAATCCTCGGGCACGTTCGAAGTGGTCAAATTGAATCTGTTCGCCTCCTCCCTGACAAGAACTGCGCGTTTATTTCCTTCCTCGATGCCAGTTCTGCCACTCACTTTCACTCGGATGCAATCTTGAAGAAGCTCTGCATCAAGGGCCAAGACATCAAAGTCGGATGGGGCAAGCCATCTCAAGTTCCTACCTCCGTGGCTCTGGCTGTCCAGCAGTCTGGCGCATCGCGAAACGTATATCTGGGCAATTTACCGGAAGAGATTTCCGATGAAGAGTTGCGTGAAGATTTGGGCAAGTTTGGAGCCATCGATACCGTCAAGATTGTTCGAGAAAAGAGCATTGCGTTTGTTCACTATCTCTCGATTGCGAACGCCATCAAGGCTGTTTCTCAGCTCCCCCAGGAAGCCAAATGGCAGGCCCCGCGCCGGGTATACTATGGCAAGGACAGGTGTGCCTACGTCTCCAAGACTCAGCAGCAGAATGCAGCTCAGTATCTCGGAATCGCACCCGGATACGCTCACATGCTGACCGGAGCCGATCGCGATCTCATCTCAAATGCTCTCGCGCAGCAGTCTGTGGCAGCTGCCGCCGTTGCCACAACCGCTGGTGGAATTAACAATCTCGGAAACAGAACCATTTACCTGGGCAACATCCATCCTGAGACGTCCATCGAGGAGATTTGCAATGTCGTTCGCGGTGGTCTGCTCCACCACATTCGATATATCCCCGACAAACACATTTGCTTTGTTACGTTTATCGACCCCACGGCGGCTGCCTCGTTCTACGCCCTCAGCAACATCCAAGGCCTCATGATTCACAATCGCAGACTCAAGATCGGATGGGGCAAACACTCTGGTGCCTTGCCTCCAGCGATCGCACTCGCCGTCAGTGGAGGTGCCTCGCGGAACGTATACGTGGGTAATTTGGACGAAACCTGGACCGAGGAGCGCCTTCGTCAGGACTTTTCCGAATACGGCGAAATCGAGTTGGTCAACACCCTCCGTGAAAAGAGTTGTGCATTTGTCAATTTCACCAATATCGCCAATGCCATCAAGGCTATCGAGGCCATTCGCGGCAGAGAAGATTACAAGAAGTTCAAGGTGAATTTTGGCAAAGATCGGTGCGGCAATGCCCCTCGACAAATGCAGCAGCAGCAGCAGCAGCAGCAGCAGGGTCAGTCTCCTCGCGGAGATGGAGTGTCTTCGCCTCCTCCCACCGGTTCCCAGAACAGTGGCTCTCCCCAGAACGGCTCGACTCCTCAGCAGTCGGCCGCTCTATTCAACGCACAGAGCAACCCTCTCACCATGTACTTGAGCCAGTTGTCACAGCAAGCTCAGCAGCACCATCACTTGGCCATGCAACAAAATGTTATGTTTAGCGCAGCTCAATCTTCTCCCAACGAATCGGGGTTGGATGTTCCTCAGCAAGGATCTTATGGTGGGCACGGTCAGTCAGCGAGCATCTCCAATGGCTATGGCTCCAATGTTGCAACGTCCGGAGCCACAACAATCGGTGGTCTGCTGGCTCCCGGAAATGGCCGAGGCTCTCATAGCCGAGCCCTCAGTCTCCCCGTCCTTGCCCCTGGTTTTGAGAACGGCGGCCACAGTGCTGGCAGTAACGGCAGTGATGGTGAAAGGCGTGGTCACCAGTACCAGTCTAGTTTCGGTGGGTTGGGGGGCGCGGGCTTCGGCCTGGCCATTCAGAGTGGTCTGAACGGATGGGTTGAGGAGGAAGTGGCCAACTAATTTAATGGGTGGAAAATTGACGAAAGATGCGACGTCGCTGTTCCTGCCAAGCCAATAACACTCTGAAGAGATGGGAATTTTTTTAATTATTTTTTATTTCTTGCTTACTTGTTTTGAATCGCTCGGTCTGGGGGCTCATTCTCTTCGTTTACATGCTCTCCCCGTGGCTGAGCTATTTCTGCACACTACTTTATTGTCAAAACGCTTGCGCGTTCTCATTTCTTATTTTCTTATTATTTCATCACAATCATCTCCTTCAGTGTATGATGCTTTGAGTCTTTCTTTTCTGGATTTCGGCCATGTTCTCGTCAAGCGGAGTGAGAGGGCTCTGCAGCCCATGGAAAAGGTGGAAGTAGAAGGTGTAAAGTTAAGCAGGCAAGCAACTGACGCAGAAGGGAAAGCGTGGGTGAGGGGACCTTTGACGTGTCTTTTAGAAATGAAGATGGACAGTCAGTAATAATATCCCATGGTTGTGGATGTTGTAGGACCCTGGGGTCCGAGGTCACATGTCCGAGGGAACAAAGATGGCACGTGTGGAGGAAACGAGCATGGATGAGCGGGTATCAGCGGCGATAGTGCTAAATGAAAAAAACACGACGGCTTTGACTTTTATCTGTCCTGGGTGATTATTGAACTGAGCAAGGGACGGAGCAGGATCTGGACTTGCTGGAGACGGAGAAGCGAGGTTGGCGCGTGGCAGGGCCGTCCGGGTTCCGCGGCCGGATGCGGCAGCACAAATACAATACGTGATGAACAGCATTATAAGTTACTAATATTAGTTGCTCGAATGGGTTTTTTTTTTTTTTTTTTTTTTTTTGCAATCATCTTCCCTCTGACAAGTCATTTGTCGAATGGCGGCCCTCCAAATCAATAAATCGGGATCAAGATGAAAAAAAAAGCTTGGCCCGTTGTTCGGGTTGATCTTGACGTCGGAACATGCTTTGTTGGCGCCAACGGCGTGGCTGGGGTCGATTGGAGGGCAAAAGTCCGCTTCCTAGCCGGCACAGCCGGTGGACCGACTGACTGGCCGATTTGAAGATTGAGGATTGAAGATTGACTAAGTCGTTGATCAAGTCGTTCGGTCGGTGTCGGACAACTAGCCAATGTCCGCGACCACGCGCGCCACCTTGCTCTCTGCTGCCCGTGGCTGCCCGTGGCTGCCGGCCCAAATTCGAGGCGTACATGATATTGACCAATGACAACTACGTAAATTTCCCAAGTTCCGGGCCGCCCGACGTCAGCGCGCAGCGGCTTCTGATTGGCTCAGCTCGCCTCCGCGACGTCACTCAGCTAAGAGCTTACCACCTCACTTCGCCTTGCAAGTTGCAGATGCAAAATCTTGAAGTGGTAATCCCCGTTCGTCATCTTTTTGCGGGCTGGGCTTATTAGCTGACTGGCTGGCTTTCTGGCCCTTCTTTTTCTTCTTCTTTTCTTTTCTTTTCTTTCCCCCCCCCCCATTTCTTCCTTCTTTCTCTCACTCCGTTTGTTTCTTCTGTTTCAGCGGAACCAGAATGCTGCCGCCGACAACAAGCAATTTCCCTCCTCCCTCGGCTGCCATGAACAATATCCCAAATCAGCCTGGCTTGCTGACCCCGTCAACTTCACCCGCGCATGTGGAGCGAATAATAAATCCCGTCTTGGAAGGCGGTGGCGGCGGCGGCGAGGAAACCGGTTTCTCCGACGAAGCTTCCGTCGAGGATCAAGATGAGGCCCAGGCCGCTCTTCAACCTGCCATCAGCGCGGCCGCCAGCCATTTGACGTCGGCGCAGACCCCGGCTGCGGAAAAGGTGGCGGCGTTGGAGCAGCGGTTGCCTGGCGACGGTTACTTTCACGACGCAATCGTCCAAGGTGAAGGGGGAGATGACGACGACGACGACGACGACGACAGTCGTTCAAGCCCCAATGGCGCCCGCCCTCGTCATCAGGTGCCAGGCCGGTTGCCCATGCCATCCCCTTGGACATCCGGCCCCAAGTCTTTCCTTGTCAACAAGGAATCGCCCCGAACCAGGCAGACCAAGGGCTTGCTTGGATCCGCATTCGGTCCAACGAGACAGCATCGTTCCCGATCTGCAGGCCAGGAGGCACTCAAGAAGCTTCAAAGGGCCTTTCCTTCGTTCAGTGGGCATGCCGGCCTGTTCCCTTCGCTTCCAGCTTCGTTCTTGTCCAACTTCACTGGTGATCACAAACATGGTTCCAATGCAGCATCCAAATTGGGGGAGGACTCGGCACGACGCCCAAGGTCTCTTCCGTTGGCGCAGCAATCGACAACCGCCACGACGACGACGACGACGACGGACAATGATTCCTCGTCGTCGCCTGGGCACTCGCCGCCTGCATCAGAGCGGCCGGACAAGGACAAGCACACGACCATGTCTCGACCCAGACCTTCGACACTGCGGCGAGTGACTTCGGATGAAAGCATGCTGTACCACAGTCTTTCCCGGCAGTCCTCACTTGGCGACGACAACAAGTTCGACGATGTCAGGGAGATGGTGAACATCCGTTTCATGGCCATCAAGGACAGTCTCCCAGATGTGCCCAACTTCAGGATGCCGAGCCTGGCACGACTGCAAGCTGCTTCTCGCATGTCCTCGATGGCGCTCAATGGCCTCTTCTCGAGCTCCAACGACGACCAAGCGCTCAGCAGGCAAAGCCCAGGTGTCGGCCGACAAATGCCCGGCTCATCATCACCCGGCCCGAGTTCTCCGAAGCCGAGCACCACCGCCGCCGCGACGGCCTTCGATCGAGTCGTGGAGAAGCTTACCGGTGACTTGGTGATTCTCGGCGGATATCGAGGTTCCGTGCTGCGTTCGGCCGAACCGCCTCACCAACAGCTATGGGCCCCTGTCAAGCTGGGATTCAACATGCGCAAGGCGAACCTGGAAGTTGGCTTGGAGGACGAGGACGAGGAGACCATGGAGGAGCGCATCATTCCTTCCGGCATGCTCAAACACGTCGGCCCGGTCGACGTGTCAAGGAAGCTCTTCAAGAGGCTTCGCTCATCACCCAACGCTCGAAACGGTTCACTCCGGATATGGGATTTCGGCTACGACTGGCGACTCAGTCCCGCCCGGTCTTCGAGGAAGCTGCAGGAGTTTCTGTCCGAGCTGCCGTCGAACCGACCCGGAACACCGCCCGAGTCTGCCGGGGCGCTCGTCATTGCACACAGCCTGGGAGGCCTGATTACAAGGCATGCCGTGGGCCGTCGCCCCGAGCTATTCGCCGGAGTGCTGTACGCCGGAGTGCCGCAGCGCTGCATCAACATTCTGGGACCGTTCCGGAACGGCGATGCCGTCTTGTTCAACGAGAAGCTTCTCACGGCCCAAGTCAACTTCTCGATCCGCACCTCTTTCGTGCTTCTCCCAGACGACGGCTTCTGTTTCATCGACAAGAAAACGGGAGAGTCATACCCCGTCGACTTTTTCAATGCCGATGACTGGGTCAGATGGCGTCTCAGTCCTTGCGTGGCACCGCTTCTGCCGCCATACCACAGCCGCGACAAGCAACAAAACTCATCCTCGTCGCCCCTTTCATCCTTGTTCCCCAATTCACTGCTCAAGAATAAGAAGCCCATCGATCCTGACATTCAGTCCAGTGCTGCTGCTGCTGCTGCTCCCGCGCCCTCGGAGGACCACCATCAAAATCACGGAACCGCTCCGTTGCCATCCCCGCCTCAGTCACCACCACCACCATCATCATCATCATCATCATCCGGGGCCACTGCGTCAGACCACGAACGCTACATGAGGTACCTGAGGCGCACCCTCGCGGCCACCCGCCAGTTCCGCTCCGAGCTCGCCCACTCCAAGGACCTCGAGGCGGCCAATGCCTATCCCCCGCACGCAGTCCTCTACGGCAAGACGATCCCAACAGTCTACGCAGCGCAGGTGGCGTGTCGAGAAGCCATTGCCTACGCCGACGCATACGACGACCTCGTCTTCAGACCCGGCGACGGCGTCGTGCTCGCGCGAGAAGCCATGCTGCCAGAGGGCTACGCCGTCGTGCGCTCAGGCAGAGTCAGCACGGAACGAGGCCATCTCACCATGCTGGGAGATCTGGAAGCGGTAGCAAGGGCGCTCGAGGCTCTCCTCTGGGGCCGCCAGAGGGGCATCGGAATGGGGACGGGAGACGGGAGACGGGACAAGACGCACATTCATTCACCCACCCACCAATAGATGGGGAGAAATAGACAGAAATACCCGCTCACCAAGGGAAATCCCCAAAGAGGAGGAGAAAAGTAGAGTCTACGGAAGAGATTCCTCCCGGTGACATGTGAGAAGAGAATGGAGACAAGAGTGCCGTAGTACAAGCGATGATACACTCGATACACTCGACACAGTGCACACGCATGTATTAAACGACGGGCCCTACGACTACGACAGCATGTGAGTCCCTCAACTTGAGTATGTATGACATGAATGCATGCATGTAATCCGTATCAGGATATTAGTAATCGAAGCTGCAGACGGAGGAATGTGAGACATGCTCTTTATTTACTTGTTCATCTCTCTTTCCTTCTTTCGCCAACATTGTCTCCTCGTTAGAACTTGGCAGTGTCACCATCCATCACGCCAACCTTTCCAAACGAGCCCTGTGCATCTATGCACTGCGTCATCATACAACACCGTCAGTTGCCACCTGTTGAACTACCCATCTCTGCGTGATGCGCTGCCATACCATTTCCATTGCACATCCAATCCATCTGCCCGTGTGTTTCCCAGTCGTATCGGCAACGTCATGCTGTAGGCACGGAGGGATCATCATGGATATAATATGCAAGAAAATGTTTTTTTTAGCAGCACGGGCCAGCCTGAAAGCTGTTTGTTTGTCACTGATCATCACCATGCCTCGGGGTTATCGGGAAAAATTCCCATGTACATGTAAAACGCAAAGACGCACTCTTTGCCTTTTGTCTCTCCTTCCAGAGGCCGCCGCAGAGGCCATTCTTCTTTCCTCTTGCCTCGACGTATTGCGTACGCGTGTCAATTCCACGGGGGGCCGCAGTCGCTGTCCTTTTGAAGGAGTGGGTTTGTCGAATTCGTTTACTCGTGCGGCCGTGCCGTACCACGCCGCCCCCCCACCTTACTAGGTGACGAGTTCATCGGCGTGCAGAGCAATGTTCCATATGCCTGTGATCCGTAGAATCAGAGACATGCCAGTGTGCAAGTCTGGGCCTTGTGTTAAACTGCAGGGGTACAGTGGGGATCTCACCCCGTCATCAATTCGCGGAGAAATGATGGCGTTAGCCACAAACAAAGAGCGCCAAGTCAGGCCTGCAACCTCATCGCCGCCGATCTGACTCAACCGGAGGGTCGAAAGTCTTGGTGTTCATTCTGGGGAGGGAAAGAGGGCCACGATCTTATGTTCGTAGTCTTCTCCATCTCTTCATCCACAGGCCGCTGATAAGGTGCGAAGGGACACAATGACCCAGGGTGGTGGCCGCCAGCAGGGTGTTTGCTGGCATACTGTCCGCATTGCCATTTGTATCTGACGGGCCATTCGCTCTTCTGTTAAGATGGGCTTCGTGGCCTCGTCCTGTTCCCGGGGCACGAAGATGACCTGCTCCAGAGCGGGCATACGCAGGGATAGTTGCCTAAGGACCTCGACTGTGAGGCTAGCCGCCGTCATCGAATTGTATGATCCTTCGACCCAGAACAGGGCGTCGCTGATGGCGATCCTGCGCACCGAAGCCAATTGAGACGGGTCGCACATGGACATGCAGGTGTGGAACTGAGCGTCGGCAGCCATGTACCCATCTTGAGGGCCGAAATAGAGTATGTCGCTTGCCGGGTTGAAGAACATTTGCCCGGGCATTCTGGCGAATCCAAAGGCGCGCCGGAAGCTTTTGAGTGTGTCTGCTCGGGATTCGGCGCACACGTGTAGGTTGATGGGAACCGAAGCATTCGACGTGCAACCCATGAAGGACATGTTGGTTGTACACAGCTGCGCATCATGTAGAGACGGGGATCTGGCGCCACATCTCATCGACACTAATCTGGTCGTCGGCAAGTTCAGATTCCAAATTTTGAGACGAAGCTCTGGTGGAAGCTGGGGGAATGATGGCTGATAAAGGTTGGCATTTGTGTTAGCCTCTTCCTTGAAGACTTCCTTGAAGGGGGGGGGGGGAACCGGCGAATGGCGTGGCCTTGTAGGGCGACTGAAGCAGAGCAAACTCACAAACAAAGTAGGCGACGACGCCGTTGCTTGCTCAGGTAGAGGAGATTTCCGTAAATCTGTTGGCTTGAGAGCCATCTCAGGTGCACGAAGTGCAGCAAGCCGGGGACCTTGGCAGAATGCTCCCATAATGCTGAGTCGGGACTCACGAGCTCAGGGCACAATGGGAAAGGTCGGTTGCAGCCGGTGGTGTGTCGTTGGATGTTGTTGGTTGGGGTGTGGCAGGCGGCAGGCGGCAGGCGGCAGGCGGCAGATGGCAGCTGGCAGACGGCAGACGGCAGACGGCAGACGGCAGGCAGGTGTTGGGTTGGATGACGGGGAATCAATCATAAATGTTGAGACTATACCACAATCTGGCGGGAAAATGTAAGCCGAGTCAAGTGGGCATCATGATGAAAAAAAAAAAAAAAAAAAAAAAACAATAACGTAACGAAAAACGAATCTGATGAACCTGATCACTGACTTGTTTCCATCTAATCCCCTCGTCTCTTGCTGCTCGCTCGTCCAGTATGAAAGTGCTGGGGAGTAGCGAGAGTGGGGAGCAACTATTAATATTATATTTTCTTCATAAAGGATCAAGGGTGAGCAGCGAAATGAGGCAAGGAAGGCACGCAGAGTACTTGAACTTGGGGAGGCACGAAGGAGACGGAGGAGGCACGGAGGAGGCACGGAGGAGGCCAACAAAGAAGGAAGGTACCAGTTTGAGGAATGTCCAAGGACCTAATACCTCTCTCTGCTGGGGACATCCATCTGGAAGTCAACTTAGCTTCCAACCCTAGCCCATGTCTGAATTCTAAATTGCACCTCTCACTCCCTCTCACCGGCGGTCGTCCCAATTTGCGATGGGCAAACACGGCGAAGATCCCATCATCGTCGGTCCATTTGGGCCAAGGCCGATGCCCAAAGAACGATGCTGCATGGGTGCAGTTCAACAAGGTTGATGCTTCTGATCCTAACAAGCTGGGCTGGTAGTTGTTGCATGAGGGCCACAGAAACAGCAGTCTGGCAGGCTCCTATGTACATACATACTCCGTACGTCCGAAGGATCGCTGCATCCGCAAAACCGTCATCATCATTCATTCATCATCATCATCATCATCATCATCATCATAGCAGTGCACCCGTCCCTCTGCCCAGGCGGTCCGGGGTTTGGCATCGACGCCATCGTTCATGTCATTGGCAACAAGACGCGACACAGCTGACAAGGCACGGAGCCGGTCATAATTGGCATTTCTGGGACCGGCCAGGTGCGACTTAATTTACCGTCGACTTCGCTGTGCATGGGGGCGCTGGCGGCTTGGCCTGCTCCCACCCGTCTCGTATACAGACGAATGGGGGAACCTTCCTGCGGGTGAGACATTGTCATTCGGCCGGACGCTCCAGTTCCAATGCGACCTTCTTGTCAACGAACTTGTCTGTTGCTGTACGGAGTACCCCCGCAAAGACCATTAATTAACAATTTAGACAGAATAATCTTGCCAACAAGACCGTACAGAGTCGTCGGGGGATCTCAACGCACCTTCCGGAGCTCCTCCTCCTCCTCCTCCTCCTCCAAGCAAGTGATGCGTAGGTCGCAGCTATTGATAGCACGCCATCTTCTAGCCCTTGCGAAGATTGTCGGTATTTTCAGCAGCCAACAACGACAGGGCGCTCGCTGGCTACCCAAGGAAAAAGATAGAATAGACACGTTCAACGGCGCGGGCATGTTTGCTAGGGTCACCACCCCATTCGCGACGGAGAAAATAGTTGAGAAAAGGGAAAAGGTAAGGGGCCGGCGTTACGCGAGGCCGCTAACTACACCACTAAAGCATCGGCGCTTTCATCCCCCGGGTGCCCGCGTAGCTATCGAGTCCCAGGAACCTGGGTGTCGGGCGCCGACCTGTGCGACAGACACCAAACACAGGGTTGGGTTTGACTAGTCTACTCCGTTCATGGAATGCCTACAGGGTCGAATGCCTTCGCAGCAGCCATCATGGTCTCCAGAAATCGCCGAACCGCGTACTTCCGTGGCTCTATTCAGACATCGGTGGACCAAGCAAATTGGGAGAGATGCGGTGTGGCGTCGTTCTGATATTCAATCAACAGGGCTTTCCGTAAGGACACGTGAATCGTGTTTGCTGTCAGAGTTCTTTACCGGCCCCTGGGAATTCGTGCAACGTCAGCATAGCCACCGTTTTCCCCTGAGGCCAAGTCGGTCATGTGAACCAAATCCTAATGCGCTTGAACCATGTGGTTGAAGGAATCTACCTCGGTCCATTCTGACAACGCTTCGGTCACCTCTTCTTTTTCTGGCACCATGTCGCTAAAGGAGAGAAAACCGATGGTGACGTTGAGCATCGTATCCAAAGAAGTTGTGCGCTTCTCCGGGACCCATGCTGGCCGAGTTCAGTCCCGACTTTATTATTAGTGTTCATTAGCAGCATGTACGCAGCACAGACTAAGTTTTGGACAGGCAAAGGCACCTGCGTAACGTCGTAACGTCGTAATAGCTTCCGCTGTCAGTGTTTTTTGGGGTCCCAAAAGGGTTCGTTCGACAAGACCCTGGCAACTTGATTCCTGAATCCTACAAAGATTAATGATCCACGTCCAGCCCGGCGCAGCAACGACACTTGGGTGGCCTCGCCCAAGACCGCACATGCTTCGTATACGGGGGGAAAGTATTGAACAGATGAGCCAAACAGACCCGCAAAATCGAGATAATTACACGCAGTGATACCTCGGCCAGTGACCAAGTCGCCGAACATATGGGGAACTTGGGGAGTTGGAGAGATCCATGACGATTTGTGGACTTTTGGGCGGTTACCGTGACGAAGTGGTTCCTGAAGGATCCCCTTATCCGAAGCAGGAGCAACGACTTGTCCAACGTGACAGGTCATGCTATTGCCTGGCTTCCTAATAACATGCGTGTTTGTCTTGCGCCAGAGACAGCCCAAAAGAATACATGAAGGATGCGGCGACCGAAAAGCATCGGCATTGCACAGAGAAGTACTCGGTAAAGTGACTGGCTGGATGCAAGGTCGCACATTTCGGTCCACACGGGTTGTTAGCACATTTAGGGCCAGCGGCTCGTACTACTAGTAATCTTTGGGGAAGGCCATGTTTTATGCGACTCTACTAGACAATGATGCTTATGATGAACTAGAATCAACAACAGGCTTCTACATATGCAAGAAAAGGTCTCATTCACCTTGTGAATGAGCTAGAATCCAACGACTTATTTCCGTTGGAAGACTCGACTATAGCTGCTCACATGTGACACACACATGAATTGGCGTACCGTGTACTTGGTAAGAGCTATATCTGAGAGCCCGCGCGCAAAGGCTTCATACCTTGACAGGATGTTTGACGGCAGTCTGATGTATGCCATGAAGACGTAGACGCTGCTCATCAGTTCTCGCGCATCAACTGCTTTGTTTGATGAGGATCTTCCGGGGTTGGCGAGTTTCTGCGCAGCGCCAGCCACAGGCGGCCTGCCGCCCTGATTTAATTTGCGGTTCCCTTTTAAACTAATCGAATGATGGCAGACTACTACCCCATCACAGTCGCTGCTCTGTGACGGCCTCTCCAGCTTGACGAGGAACTCTTCCGGTATCCTGGTCGTATAGACGTAAAGCTCCCTTGCCGCTCGCCCGGGAATCCCAAGCACCGTCACCGTCTGTCCTCCTACACGCTCTTCTTCTTCTCGGCTGCTAGCCAAGTCGTCGCTGATGCTGCGCTAGCGCGATCAACATGCTGGCGATGTACGGGTCTTCCCGCGCATCTGCCGGCTCAATTTCGTCCATCTCTACCCTCATGCCGCATGGGTTGTGACGCCGTCGCCGGAAGTGCCGTGACGCACGAC